>JAFNEN010000505.1:0-464267 GCA_019343175.1 Oedothorax gibbosus
AAAAAAACAACACTCATATTTAGTCAAGGGTTTTTCTGGAGATTGCGGCCGTTTTAAAGTACTTTCTTGTTAACATTTTCTATAAGCTACAATCATATGCTGTCAAAGGATTTTAGTTTTTAAGTTCTTTCCTTTAATAATCAGTACAATATGTGCTGTTAAATGTTTACTGGTGATTGTGTCAGTTTTAAAGTCAGTTACTGTCGACACTTTCTATAAGCAATATGATCATACACAGTCTAAGGATTTTCCGGGGATTGTGTCGGTATTAAAGTACTTTCGAGTGATATACATCTTACAAGCAATAGTTGAACTAAACTTCAATTTCACAGTCTTTGCACTTGACGAAACAACGCCAGTAGAACTTGCAACCACGGGTTGGTGATGAAGTTTTAAAGTCAGTTCCTGTCAAGACTTTTTGTGAGCAATGCAATCATACACAGTCTAAGGATTTTTCGGGGTTTGTGCCGGTATAATAAAGTACTTTCCCGTGATATGCACCCTATAAGCAATAGTTGCCTTAAACTTCAATCTCGCATTCTTTTCACCTGGCGAAACAACACCAACAGAACTTGCAGTCACGAGATGGTGATCGAGTGAAGTTTTAAAGTCAGTTCCTGTCAACACTTTCTGTGAGCAATAGAATGAGAGATGGTGATCGAGTGAAGTTTTGTTAGCAATACAATCATACACAATCAAATGACCTTCTGGAGATAGCGTCGGTATTAAAGTACTTTCCCGCGATACACTTTCTGTGAGCAATAGAATGAGAGATGGTGATCGAGTGAAGTTTTGTTAGCAATACAATCATACACAATCAAATGACCTTCTGGAGATAGCGTCGGTATTAAAGTACTTTCCCGCGATATGCATCCTATAAGCAATAGTTGACCTCCACTTCAATCTCACACTCTTTGCACTTGACGAAACAACACCAGTAGAACTTGCAATCACACCTCTCTTTCACTTTCTCGGTGACTGTGTGATACCCTCTTCCACAGCACAACAAATCGCACCCGTCCACGGCCCTCGACGTCTTGTTGCACTGTCTTCCATGCGTCCCTGGAGTCTCAATCTGCGAGTCCTGCTCGCAGAAGTCCGGCGAAGAGTCCAGGTAGACTAAGTCCGTGTCTGAGTGGTACCTGAAGTAGTGGTTCAGAGGCACCAGTTGACTTCGCTTGCCGGATGTCCGGGGCTGTACCTCGGTGGCGCTGTCGAATTTCTCGCGCAGGATCGTGCCGACGTTTCGGAATTTCGGCAGGGCTCGCCAGCAGGTCTTGGTCTCGCAAGAGCCGGACACACCGTGGCATTTGCATTCCACGCGCATGTTATACTCTATGACCTGCAAGGAAATAATTAAATTATTATTTGATACATTGTGAGAGGTGCACACGTTTCGTTGAATAATGTCTGAAAGATCTTACTTGGTTATAAATTACGTTTACCGTATTTCAGTCTATATTGTCATTTTTAGCTTCCACACTAAGTTTATAACGCAAAAAAAGGGAAGCTTTTTATAAGGATATGTCCGTCTACCGTCTGTCCGTCCGTCACTCAACTTCGTGAACCAAAAGTCTCACAATCAAGTGGGATAAGTCATATTGAAGAAAAAATTCAGACAAGCAAATTGCAAAATTCTCAAATTGCAGTAAAGATATTAAATTAAAATTAAAATTTAAATGGCTTAAACTTTAATATATTCTTAAATAACAAGAAAATTCAACTCTTATTCGATATTTTCATTGTTGCCACTTAAATGAAAATAAAACTCGAATGAGAGCGAATATTATTTATTGGATATCAATAAGTTTGAAATTAATATATATATATAATAATATATTATATATATATATATATATATATATATATATATATATATATATATATATATATATATATATATATATTATATATGATATAATATATATATATAAATATAATATATATATATATATATAATATATATTATATATATATATATATATATATATTATATATATATATATATATATATATATATATATATATATATAAGTACACATAAAACAAGTGAAAAATTATATAACATACCAAACACATAATACAAAAAGAGAGAATCTTACCAACTGGCGCTAAAGCTGCCATAATCAGTAAAAAACAAAATAACGAATACAAAAACAAAAAAAGTAAAACAAAAAAATGAAAAAATATAAAAAAAGATATGGAAAGAAACCAAAAATAGTGGGAAAGGCCATTTCATCAGGAGGTAAAAACCTTACGCCACTATTAAAACAATACACTTTTCTGTATTGGGATGGACGAGAGTCAAATCAAAAAATCCCAATTTTACCCCGAAGTTGTACTGTGGAATTTAAAGAAGAGAATTAAAAACAAAATCAAAATTAAAAAACAAAATCAAAAACATAGGTAAAGACAAACTTACATAAAGCAGATGAAGCGAATAAAAAAACAACCCGAAACTTTGAAGCCAACCGCTTCTCACAAAATCCGAACTAAAAACTTAGGTGAAACTATTGACAGTTACAGTGTAGAAATTAAGTGCGGTGAAGGAAAAAAATAGACTATGAGTAAAAATTTAGTGACGTCGAAAGAAAATTATTGCAAAACTTCTTTATAAATTTTGGAGGGAAATTGTTGTTGATAAGTGTACGATGGAGGTCAAGTTTTTGGGAATTTTAAAGTTATTGACGTTGCAGATGATATTAATGCGATGTAGGTGATTTATAATGCAATTTCTATAGACTTTAACAGAAAGATTAGAATGCCAAGGAATAAGTCGAATAACATCAAAATTAAAGTCATTACGTTTATCATAAATGTTGGTATTGGCAGAGTTATCTGAGATCTGAATTTGTATGTCTAAGAATTGTAATGAAGAATTAGAGCTATTGGTTTTCTTAAGAAGAAGAAGTTCTGATGGGTAAATTTTGTGCCAAAGGTGTATAAAATCAGGATAATCAAAGACAATCAGGTCATCAACAAATCGGAAGGCAGTGAAGTTTAAAAGAGTGTAGTTTTTCTCAAACCAGTGTAAAAATAAATTTGCAAGGATAGTTGAAAAGGAACTACCTTGTGGTATTCCATTAACTTGTTGGTAGATTTGTTCACTATTGTAAATAAAATTATTAAAAATGCAAAAATTAATTAGTTTATTCCAATATTCCTGACTAATATTTAATATACTATTGTAATCATTATAATAAGCAGTGAGGACGTCTTTTAGGTGAAATAAAGGTAGGCTAGAAAATAAATCTTTGAAGTCAAAAGTGTCAACTGAATGAATATTCTTGTTATGCAAGTGTTCTAAAACAGGTTTATTGTTGTTAATAATCCAAGTAAAGCCTTCACCGACAATAAAATTGTAAAGTTTGTTCAGCAAATTAAAAAAGATATCACCAGGTTTATTGATGTAAGTGTTGGAACCACAGGTTATAAAGCGAAAAGCTAAAGGGGTTTTGTGGAATTTTGGAGTGATGGTAACATAGGGAAATTTCTATTGCCAGATCCTCCGTGAAACAAGCCCATTATCGCGACTAAAATTTGTTTATTAAGAAAGCGACAAAAAAAACGTTCGTTTTTTGAATAAAAATCGGAATATTTTTAATTTTGAAATTGATATAAAGTTAAATGAGGTTATAATAAGGTTTGATACCATTTTTAAAGCAAAAAAAAATTTTTCTTCGAACTTCAAAAAAAATTTAGCAAACGATAAAGACTATTTAGTTTTTGGCCTAAAAGGTATAGGGTAATTCCACGTAAAATGATACCACAACTGAAAAAAAAAAATCTACAGTTGTAACTTTTATATGTGCTTAAGAAAAGTTTGAATATTATTTTTTTTGTATCAACAACTATTATTGTTTCAACCTTTGGCAACAACAGCAGCTTCAAAATGGTGCTTTTTTTAAAGCCATGGTCTCGTTTTTTCATCATTTGAACCAGGAATTTTAAGGTAAGAAACACATTTTAATCAGATTTTTTGGAAAAATTATTAAAATAGATTATCAGAACTATCTTAAAAACACATTATTAATCGCATTTATTACTAAAAGGATACGTAATTAGAAAGATAAAATCTCATTTTGACTGTAGTGTAAGTCACGAAAAGATATAAAAGTTTCTATAACTTTTAAAAAAGCTTTACTTCAAAATGTTTACGAATATTTTCTTTCTATAGTAACCTCTGCATAATTCCACACCTTTTCAATTTTAAAATGAAAAGCATTTTCTCTATTTATAACACATTTTAGCTTTGTAGTGTAAGTCACAATGTAGTGTGAGTCACAGCTTCTGTTTGATTTATCTATTATAGATTAGCTATAATATTTGTAGATTTCTTATATTTTGATAATTTTAATTTAAGATGGCTAAATCAACAGTTAAAAGAAAAAAAGAGCAAAGGGAAAGACTTTAAGCATGTGGAAAATTTCAAACCTTTAAAGAAAAGGAAAGCAAAAACGACTTTACGGACAACACTTTAACTAAAAATACACCACCTCTATTGCAATGTTCTAACCGTTAGACAACATTGAATGGCATTTCTCTGCTACCAATGTTGGTCATCTTTACCTTTAGTCATGAAAAAGGACCATTTGATGGACTTGGTGATACAGTGAGGAGGGGATAAAAGCAGCCACACCTTCCAGGAAAATTGACCCACATTCTGCTAAAGATTTTTTCACTTTGCATAAGAAATCTGCCCAAACATATCACTATTATACATTTCTGACAATTGTATAAAGGGCGAAATAGGTAGATTAAATGATATTTGCTCATCAAAGGAAAATAAATATTTCCGATTCCTGACACTCAAAATTGCTCTGCTTTTTAAAATTAAACAAATACTTACTTAAAACTGCCAATATTTCATTAAATCCCCCAAAAAACAACACTGCTGATTAAACAAATGGAAATGTTGTAAGAGGAAATACCTCTCAGCAAAATTCTGAAAATGAATTTGATGCTGAAAGAAGAGCTTTAGTTCCTTTTGTAGGACAATTATCGTTAAATATTTTGTGGGGCAAATGTTAAGTATAGATGCTTATTCAATAAAACTGAAACATCTGCAATGGTCAGGAAGTCTTTTTGCGTGGCCTGAGAAGGAAGGTTTTTCAGACAATTCTATTGAAGAAGAATTAAGAAATTACCAGAAACCAACTTTAGGGGACGTTGTGTAACTTTTTCTAACTATGATTTTTACCATGTATGCAATTCTTAACTTACCATGTTCAAAATTATTTTCATATGTTATGTTATTATTGCCTAAATTTCCATATCTGTGATACAATTCACATATGTAGTGTAAGTCACAAATTGAATGTAGTGTAAGTCACGCACAAAACTGTTAATAAATTATTTCCTATGATATTTCCACACTTTTTTGCAATTATATTATTTAGCTTTAAACCTTGTACTTAAATTAAGCACTGATAGAATGTTGATTTACTGCACTATGAAGAAGAAATGAGAGTTTTAAATGATAACCAAAACTCGACTTCCTTTCATGTAGTGTAAGTCACAGTATGACATTTTTATTATTTTTTAGTGAAATACTAAATGAAAATGGTTTTTTATGATTTCTAAAAATAGTATATGTTCAGGGGTAAACTGGCGTACAATATTTTTTTTTGAATAAGTAGAAAATAATTATGAACTACGTAAACGAAATTTGTTAAATCGTCCGATGTAGTGTAAGTCACGCGTGGAAATGCCCTATAGAACTTGCTAAAGGCCATGTTTGGCGATTTTTTCTAAGATGTATAAAAAGCGTGTGGAAGCGGTTCCAAGTAACATTTATAGTTTCAAAAACCTACTTGTTTTTACTTATGACTCAAGTTTCCATTTTGAATTTTGGCTACATGCTTGAAAGCTGTCAACGCATACTGAAACTGATCAAAGGTGAAGGTTAGGGTTAGTATAAGTGGGTTAGAACTTAAAAAATAATGTAATCAAGGATCTCATTAGTTTAGTATTCACCAATAACATCGCCAAGTGCTGGTTAGTCATTAAATCAGCAGAATTTAAAATTATGTTGGTATTTAAACAAGAAATGTACTAGTAATCTATCATATGTGTTGGTATTCAAACAATGTTAAAACCAACACATGTGATAGATTACTAGTGCATTTCTTGGCTTGTACACGAAGATGATTTGTTAAAAAAAAGTTTTTCTTTCTTTTAACACGTGTATACAGAGTGACACTTTTTGGAACATTGTTGAACACAGAGTGACTTGCAGAGTGACACTTAAATAAAAAGTAAAAATTAATGAGAACACCGATTTTTTTTGCAAGTAGTGAAGCAACTTTCTCTTCAAGTTCAATCAAAGCAGTTAGGTTCGCTTATGCTGAGTTTTTCAAAGTGTCACTTAACGTCACGATATCATTTATAACCTGGTAAGATATTTTATTTATTAAATATTTTACTTTTCGTTAGGTGTATGATTATTAATCATTCTCAATGATTGGTGTATCATAAATGTTATCAGTTTATCATTAATGTTTATAAGGGTTTAAGAATTGGTATAGTTCGATTTAAATAATTTTTTTACTATTCTTCTTCGATCAAAAGTAAATTATGTTAGATTTTATTGCTACCTATTTGGGCAGCTGCAGTTTATTAAATAGTTTTAAGACGCTCACATAAAAAATAAAAAAGTACGTTTGTAACAGAAACTGTCACTTAGAACTGCTTCCACACGAAACTCATGGGCCAAAAAATCGTAAACCATTTGGTTCTATTGTTCGATATTAAAATTATAAACGTCAAAATTAAACTTTTTTTCATTTATAGAACGCCTTCTGCCTCTTTCTAAACGAATAATACGAACTATCAAAGAATCTCATTGTGACATATATCACGACGTGATTCCAAATTGATTTATATCACAAAAATAAATTTAGATAATAGAGAGCGTGACGTCATAAGAAATATTCCAATTGAAGTACTTCGTTTTCGAATTTTTTTTCTGATATTTTCATTAACTTCTTCTAACTAAATTTCTAGTTTCGATGCTCTGAATTTTTAACGTATCATACTTATCTGAAGAATTTGTGGTTTGGATTATAAAAGTGGGTGACGGACAGGCAGACAGACGGGATGTACATAGCCTATATAAAAGCTTCCGCTTTTTACGTTATAAACGTTATGTGGAAGCTAAAATGGAGGAATTTGCCATATGTCTATATTTTTAAACATGCAAATTTATTGCACGTCCACCAATATATAAAATAACAAACTGTTACATGATATGAAACAGAAATTCATCGTGAAATCGTTTGGTTAAAAAATAACACTTTTAAACGATGGCTACAAACACTTCCTTATGCATTTTCTCTCCGAGAATCAACAAGATAAAACACTTTTTACAGCCTCCTTCTACAGCAGCTGTTTGTTTCCACCACAAGAAATTTATTACGCAGCTCTTTAAACTGTCATCATACGACACCATCCCATCCCTCACCCAGTCCCTGCCATCTAAACTGTTTGTATTCGCTAGGAAGGCTAGGGCCGATATAGCCGCCTGCTCTACAGCCAAAACATTTCAATTAACACAAAAGGTACTGGAATATAACACTTAAAGTGAAAATATCATGCGAGGGTGTACTTAAACTCAAGGATGAAAAAATATGCCTTGATGAATGGACGTCGTAGGATTTTGTTGGGCAACTTGTCAGGTCGGATATAGAACTTGCCCATCTTCCGGCATCCCAAACATTTCAATCAACCAATGGTACTGCGTTATAACACTTAGGAGTGAAAAATATCATGCCATGTTCCTAAAGTACACTATCCTCAAGGGAAAATACCTTGACGAATTGATCAGACGAAGAATTTGTTGGGAAACCGTCTTCAGGTGAAAAATGGCAGATGACCCGGGGTTGGCGAAAACGTTATACGACTCTCGTGTTCTGAGTTATGGTAGACATAATGGAAGCCATCCAGGTTCATCCTACATAATCAAGATTATATAATATCCGTCCGCTTGAGAATGTTTGGAGGGGGGACCCCCGACCATTAATGTCAGCATGGAACCTTCAGCCCAACTTCCTTTCTGGTACGTCACCACTTTCACGGTTGGGCAACGTAAGTGAATCGCGAGGTTCGGTCTTGAGTTACGCTTTTGCGGAGTGATGGCCGATGTTCAATCAACCTCGACAGGTAAGATACGCAATTCTATCGATTAATGGGGTTCGCTCAGCGGGATGTCCCGGGGAACATGTGGTGGATTTTCAAACTTTTTTTTACAATAAATAGAAGCGGATGATCGCTTCTCTATTGTCGTCAATATGCAAGTTTTTAAGAAACCGAAGAGAACATCCGACAACTGGAACATTATAAATTTTAATAGCATTTTTAAGAAATTGAAATTTTAATATCAATTTCGATTAATTAAAAATTTTTATAGCATTTTTAGGTAATTTAATTTAATTTTTTTTAAAAGTAATTTAGAATTTACCATTTAAATTTGTAGAAATATTTAAACAAACAAAACGAGGAGTATGAAATGATGTCATGCAGTTAGTAAAATATTAATAAATTAGTTAAAATGATTTTATCATGTTCCATTAATTAAAAGAATATTGTACGACATTTATTAGCATACATTCTTGTATGACGTTCATTACATTTTTTTTTAGCATGAAGAGCTCTTTTTAATGTGTTTAGATGAGTTATGTTCGTTGAATTCATAATCATATTTTGCAAATAAGGCTATAAATATTAAGGGGAAGATAAATAATTTCTTTTCTGAGAAAATGACTGGGATTCATCTGACTGTGGTCAAAGTCTTAAGTTATTCGTCGAAATTAGATCCACTCAGTTTGCATTAGTGGTTAGATTCTGTTTTTAACACAATATCATTAGTATTTTAAAATGAATAATTGCATCTACTTAATGCTTTTTAAAGTGAATGATAATGAGAAAAAAAAAAGATTTTTTTACGACAATCTTAGTATAAATGTGTTGTAAGAACTTATTTCTGCGTACTATTGCTTACACTCTTCTCAGAACAAAAATAATAACTGACCTTACGCTAACCTAATTTATGGGGGCACGGAAAACAGCTCTTTCCCAGCAGGAGGCGCTGATGGCAATTAACCTTGTCTAATGATGACATTAAACGTCACACACAATACAATGCAGCGATGGAATGCAACGATTGCAGTGAAAGGCCGCCTTCACGTTTTCGCGCTTGTAAAGTTCTTCAAGGAAAAAGCTATGTGACAGTTGTCTGTTTTTATAACAGAACCTGGGATATCGCAACATCAGCTATTAGGACTGACGCCGTTTTATGTCCTTACAAGTGAAAGCGAATTTAATACATGGTTTTATTATAGAAAACAAATTAGTGAGAAAATTGACCGTGATCACAATGATTATTGATCTCTAAATGGATTCAGAAATCAATTTGTGAGATTAAGTCCAATGATTACTGTCATTATTATTTTTTTTTTTACTAGAAGCAAATGTTTTAACTAAAGATAAATATTAAGAATTTTTTGCTCATGTTATTCTTGCAATTAGTAATAGCCTGGGAGGTGATAACAGTCGATTTTAATGCTAACGTATTGTAAATATTATTGTAGTAAAGGGCATGCAAATATTAAATGTTCTTAAATAAAAATGATTATTTAAAAATTTAATCACCACTGACAAATAATAAAGTCAATACACGTACAAAAGTAAATTTGATAACACTAATACACCTTGTCAACAATTGTATAATAATACAACTAATCAAATGGATGAAAAATGAATATTTTAAATAAAGATATTTAAATATGTATTTCAAAGTCATATCAGAAGAAAAATTAGACAAAGGATACATAAAAAGCAAATTGAAGAATATTTTGCCAATATTTTAATAAATCTATGCAGATAAAGTGTAAATTTACAAATTTCCTTCTGAATCCTGCGTGCGGGATAAGTGAATGGGAAAATTGTAGACTTCAAATTAATTTAAAAAACCTTATCTTCACTAAAAAAATATCAGTTTTCAAAATTATATTTCTGTAGTAAATACTTTAAGATTTCTCCATATTTATTTTAATTTTAAAATGCAAAAAAATGTGTTTTAAGAAAAACTAAGAGTTTTTAGACGATTATATACATATTTATCGTTCAGAAGTTGCCGTGCAAGTTGTTATGCAAAATCACATAGTAGAGACCAGGACCAATGTAGAGACTCTATGTAGCATCGACACTATATACAAACAGAAAATTAAGTGTGTTTTAAGAAAAACTAATAGTTTCTTGATGCATATACACATATTTATCTTTCAGAATTTGTTGTGATATGCAAAATCACATAGTAGAGACCAGGACCAATGTAGAGACTCTATGTAGCATCGACACTATATACAAACAGAAACTCGTTATTTTGGACTTAACCACGGTCGGCAGCCCCGTTGATACCCCAAAAATAATCAACAACTCACATCGATCATAAATCTCTCCACTAATCGTGAAGTCCCAGATCACGACATAAAACACCCAGGTAGAAATTGATACGTACAGCCTGCCCAATATTTTCCCAGGTATTTCAGTCCATACCCCGCACCGTATAGCGTTTGTTGCTCAGGCCATCCATCACTTGATGCACGCTGGGAGTAATTAAATATCCTTAGAACACGCCCTCAGCATTTAAGCCCTTTTGCCTTCCGTATGTTTGCATAGGGTTGACAAGGAGGTTACTGACATTTTAGCCAACTAAGTACTATTAAACAATCAATCTTGAACTGAACAATCAACCAATTAAAACGATTGTCCTTTAACTCATTAACGATTATTAGTAAATAATTTTCTATCTTTTGACTTAAGTTTATCTAAATAAACAGAATATAATACAAATGAAGACCATATCACAGAAAAATTTATGTGGGACAAATTACGTTACACAAAAAGCGAATTTTAAAAACAAAGTTAACGGTTTTTTTTTTTTGTGAGGTAGGTATTATTGGTATAGGTATCGTATTAAAGGTGGAAGAAAATACGTCACTTGAAACAAGTAAATTTCAAATCATTTTCGTTAACCTTTATATGGGCAATTCTAATTCTACCATAATTTTTAATTTTATGTCCCTTTGGGTATAACTTTTGAAAAAATTAATATTTATTTTAAATTTTTTCTCATTATACTAATAAACTGGTCCTTATATAATTGCAAAACGGAATTTCAAAGCAAAGAAACTCCAAAAATATTTTAGGACACAAAACAATGCAGAAAATTCCTTACCATCCCATGTCCCGAATGTCAAATTTTTAGTTTAGTGCTCAAACTAACCCATCTTTGAGCTAAAAATTATACATTCATTTGGATTTTAAATTGAACTAAACTAATACTATATCTTAACAAATTCCTTAAATAAAATTTTGGCTTTTAATATTTATAGTAATGTGTGTTTCCTTCTCCTAACTTTGTCCCTGGGTTTTGATACATTCCTTGACCTCATTGCTAAAGTGGTGAAGAGAGGCACTGGATGGAGCTACAGTGATTCTTCTATCATGAAAACTGTATTGCAGAAAACTCACATTTCAGTTAGTAGCCGCATTTTTTTTTTGCTATACTTCACTAATAAGCCCAAAAGTTTAAAAAAAATCCCAGTATAATGAGCTGCGTGGCTTTATTGCTTTCTTTACAATCCCCCAGGGTTAAGGTTAATTTTTGTTTGATAGTTGGAAATTTGTTCCTATAAATATGTTTAAATGGAGTATAAGGAATAAAAAAAATCAATTTTTATTGAACTGGAGTTAGTTTCAACACAAAAAAGACCGGAAAACATCGTGAATTTCTTTACCTTCCGTCCTTACCATCACAATGATCTGGGGATGGAAAACCAGTTTAAAGCGGTTTCTTTGACACCGATTAAAAAAAAAAAAAAACTCTCATCCCTAATTTTTTTTTTTTAAATTTCAAATGAGCCTTGCTGAGCTTTTTATTGTAATTCAAGAATCCTTATAAACCTTTTTACAAACATTTAAAGTGATTTTGAAAAAATAAATTTCACAAGTTTTTTTATACCTGAAATTAAAAATTATGGTAGGAACTGTCCGTATGCCAACCATTACGAATACGGATCTTAATACTCATCAATTTTGCATACGAATAGTCGACTGTTCGTTACACCCATGTCAAATTGATTAATAAATATATTGCTTGCTGCTGTTAACTCTTAAGTAACCTATGCTAGCTCCATCGCAAATTCCACCCCGTCATCAAGGAGGATGGTAAGTCGTTTATGGATTAAATAATTTCCTGTAGAGCAGGGCAACGCCTCCTTGTAGAGGAATGCTATAGTTCATCAAGCTGTGATTACAGGTTTTTTTCCCCAACGGTTTCTGAATTTTCGTAGGATGTCGTTTTTTAGGTATTTCTCCCCAAAAAGTTGAAGAAAGAAAGATTTTAAGAAATGAAACTGTTTTAGATGAAACATTTTGAGATGGTAGTAAATTGTTAATCTGTTAATTGCATTTAATCATTTTGTCACCTTCAACATTATTTTGATAGGTTTGATTATATGGTTTCAATTTTAGCCACCATTAAATGTTTATAGCTTTTACTTGCATCTAATAATAAGCTCCTTAATTATGATCATACACAATCTTTTTATAACGATAAGTTTAAAAAAAATATCTGCATATTGTATATTATTTACACTTTTAAATAATTAGAGGCTATTAATGTCAAGTTGGATTAATTGAATTTTCTAAACTTCCTTTTAAGATTACAAGGAATGGGAAATTTAATAGAAAATATCGTATAAAATATGTTCGAATCACCATAATGCATAATGAATTGTTGTAGAATTTAGTTAATTAAAGTCACCACCAAGAACACACAAAAAAAAACTTGGGACCCAATGATTTAGTTCATTGACCGAAACGTTTAAAATGTATTTTAACAACATAAGCTCCTGTGTGTTACATGAAAAAGACGCACGCGCTGAAAGCTTCATTTTAGAATAATCTTCTGGTTATCAAAAAAGGCGGGATAGGATCATGATGGCGGACGTCAAAAGATCTAAAGTGATTTCGGGGTTCCGACATTTTAATAAAGATAATGGTGAATGATTGTTCCGAAAAATACCAACTCTTGGCTCTCTTATGGAACCTTGATGATGGATCTTAGACTCATCTGCTGTTGTGCTGGTCACTTGGTAATCTGAAGGCGAAGTTGGTAATTGTTGCTGGCTTGAAAAATGTTGTGCGAGTGATTAAGATATAAGAAATTCAAGTAAGATGTCACGTCAAAACAGATTATGGTGATGTCTTCAAAATTTGGTGTTGTTCTTTTATCAGTAGTTGGTAATAACAGGTTTCAGTGTTTTTACAAGGCTTTAGGGTTTAGAATTAAATAACCTTTGATGTTTGTTTTTTACAAGGGATTTTACCATTATTTTCAGATTAGCCGGCACCAAAAACTTCAGATACTTTTTATGTAAAAGTAAATCGTGTTATCATTTTCGTATGAGATTTTAAACTATACCAAATTGTTTTTATATTACTTGCAATTTTAGTGAAAAGTTCTCCACATTTGTACAAGAATATTCTATTTAACATAGGGAAGAAACAATTGTCATTTATTATACTTCAGTGACAAACCCTTTTATTTCAGAAATGCACAATAATTTAAATGCAAGATTTTGTTTTAAAATATGAGTAATACACGAATAAATATGAGTTTACGTTTAAATATGAGTAATACACGAATAAAACTGTTTTATTCATAAAACTTTTAGCTTTTAGCTTATACACTGCCTTTATAACTTAAAAGTGGAAGCGTTTATAAAAGGTTCTGCACGTCTAAGTGTCGTCGCGTACTTTCATAGCCCAAACTATAAATGCAACAGGCAAGTGTGAAACGTCAAAAAATTCAGCGCGTTGAAACTATAAGTCATTGAAAATCTCACAAGAAAATTCGATTACGAAGTTAAATTATTAAAAAAAAACCACTCAAAATTGCAAAATTTAATGTTCATTTACAAAGCATAATAAAGTAATTTTTGATGGAATCCAATCCCTCATTGCCCCTCACAACAATCGCACGAGAAACTTAATTTATATTTTGATGTTTAATAGTTCAATGTAGAACTATATACTGTCTTTGGCTCTTTTTTTTAAGGATGAATTTTGTGAGGAAGGAAATCTAAGGGACAGTTTTTGATACACCTGCTTGTTTAAAATTCGAATTAATAAATAAGCATTATTACATAATATTTATCAGTTTTACACGAATTAATTCTCCCGATCAATCAATTTCTGAATTTTAATAACTAACACATTTTTAAAAAATACAAACTACCTAAATCTGTATAAATATAAATAATTTTAACACATTTTTAACGTTGTTGTTAACCTTTATCAGAAAAGTTGCTCAAGTATTTTGAGTTCAGTCAAAGCAAATTTTCCCTATATCACCTGTTTCAGTCTTAAGCTATCTGGTGCATAACTGAACACATATTGGGCGTTAAATGTTTCCCAAAAAGCTAGAATTACGATAATCATTGTTATGTATTATCACTCTGTTTACGTACTATAACAGAATCAATGATTTTTATTTATAAAATACAGTTATTTTACTTAATTTATAATTAACGCATATTTTAATACCCTTTTTTTGCACTGGAAAATTTTGAAATTGTTATGTTTTTTAGTTTTACACAGTTTTTTTTATAGTTTTGGGGTTTTGAAAAGAGGGAAAGACCAAAAAAAATCGCCAAAGGGCCTCACGTTGCCGATAGAGTACTACGAGTTACATAAAATCAAATTTTTTATATAAATATTCAAAATTATGTTTTGTTTTCTTTTTTTAACTGTGTGTTTGCCAAATTATAAATATCTTATTTTCATTAATTATAAATTATATTTGTATATTGTTTAATATTTTTTGAGTTTATACTAGATAAACTCTAATTATATTTTCTTAACTATCCATTGTTTTAACGGATAAGTAAGCTGATTAAATTTTATAATTAATTCTTAACCTCCAGCTCAAACTTTTTTTTAAAAAAATTGCTTCTTTAATTACAAAGACTTTCTTAAATCGTCCAAGAAAGAGAAAAGAAACTAACAAGGTACTTCGTTCATGAGAACAAAATAGCAGAACTTCTTTAGAAGATAGACATCTACTTTAGTTTTTAGATCTGTTGATTTTACTTTTACACAATTCAAAAGACGAATGTCAATAAACTTGATTTTACTTTAGATGATGAAACCTTGTTATGGCCAGCACGCTAGGCCATTAATTAACTGTGGAAATCTACTTATATTCCAACTTCCGGATGTGTGAAAGAACTTTTAATAAAAGAAAGGACTTTACTGATAACTATCACGTTAAATTACGTATTAGTATAATAAAATGTCAATGTTAGTGAAGATAAAATGATGCAATTGTTCAGATCAAGAAGTTTAAATTATTTGCGGTTTTATCAAAACATCACCTATTTTAACTTTGCTTCGTTTATTAAATGTGTACCATTTGCTCAATATGATATTTTTTTTCAATTAAGTTTCTAAATGCCCTTATGAATAATTAATGGCTAATTTTATTTAATTTTCTAAATACCCTTATCAATATTTATTGAAAATACCCTTAAATTCTAATAGCCTTGTAATCGTTGATTTTTTGCGTTACTTTATGCGACGATAATTTAAATAATTTTTCTGCGGTTCAATCTGCTGAGGTTCTTGTTTTTTTAAGAATTCGATATTTTCTTTTGTGCGAACTTTTGTTTTGTTACCATAATCCAAAAAAATAATATTTATTATTTTTATGAGTTAGAAGAAATCTTACATAAGTCAGTTAAATGTTTATCAGATTAAGATTACGATATTTGTTAAGATACCAAAGCTATTCTTTTGATTACAAGTTACTTTACTTACAAAACTATTAACTATTCAAATGTTACTTTAGCTTACATTTAAATAGTTTTGTTCATTGGTAAATCTAGCCTATGATAATATAAAACTGTTTTAATTTGACAGGTTAAAGAAATACACGAACATTATAAATTAAAACAATCAAAAAGTAAGTCCGGTCATCGCTGATGAGAGAAATCACAAATGAGAAAACCGAATCTAATAATAACTGCCTTAGCTCTATAACGGGACTCGTGTTATAAGTTCCAAACTAGCTGCATACATGTATTCTTTTTTTAATTTCATTTTTATGTGGTTCTTCATAATATTTTAAACAGATATATTTATGAATAAAATCCAAAATTTGTTGACTATTATCGGAATGCTGTAGCTCGTTTTATTTCATAGATGATGGCAAACAAACTCTTTATAAATCTATAGTAACCCTGACAGTGGCAACTATATTGCCTTCTTTTTATTGAGCCTAACCCTTAAAATACTGAACAACCGGAAAGAGTTATTGATTCCATTACCTTTTTATGCATGGAACAAAGAAGCATCAACACAGCAGGGGTTCAACGGTCTCTACGTTTGTATAGAAAAAAAGTGTTAAATTTTTATTGCGCAGTTTTATTTTATCAACCCTCACAACTAGCGCTTTCTCTCGCGCGCATTGATTTATATGGCTACAAATTGGGCCCTTTGGGAAGTCTTTGGCGACCTTGTAATTGCTCATTCCTTATCTCTACTCGGGGACATTTATAAAATAATTATCGATGGTATTCCTTTTCTCACAAGAAAACCCTTTCGAAGCAGTCAAGAAAGTTTTATATAGACCCATTGGCAGGGTAATCACAGCGTAGTTAAACGTTGAATCTATTACCGGCCAGTCTTGTCTTTTCACAGGTTGCTTGTCGTTGGGTATTCAGGCTTTGTCCTCAGCAATATCGCGACATTGGATTGTTACAGATGTAACTAACGATTCATTCATTTGAATGAATTTTTAAATAAAATGGTTTTTAAAAATAAGTGTTATGATGAAGGGCTATGGATGTACAGGGTAATACTATAATGAAAGATTTTAAAATAACAACGTAATGGTAAGAAAGATTTTAGGTAAGAAATTTTACAGAAACACAAAAGTGAAATTTTGTTCGAAGAATTGAAGACACAGACATCGAATAATGTTAAACATGCTCTGAGTGTGCTTATAGCTTTGTCTTCGGAGGCAATGTTCCATACGGATCCCTATTGCAATTTTTTTATAGATATAAATCTACAGCAGTTTTTTCGGTTTTAGTTTCGACTTTACTTCTTTGTACCCTATGTTATTAATTTCTCCATTATATTCCTCTAAAATTTCTCATCATTCTGACCCATTGTACTAAATATAAAACCATAAGAACTTCAATAATAATCACTCCATAGAAAAGACATTTTTTGTTTAGCTTCCGTATTTTCGATCAAACAACTACAAAACTTATTTACAGACTTAGAAGTCTGAAACCAATTTGCGATAAAGGTTTTAGTTACAATTCTCTCAAATTAATTCCGCAACGCAGGCTTCAGGGGATACTTCAGCAACCGAAGCAACAAGTGATCTCATGTGCGACATTAAATTACGATGACATTATAGATACTTGAAGAAAATCAAATTTTATTTTTGTTTTGGATGGCTTTTATGGAGGAAGGGATATTATGGCTCTATCCTGTTTAAAACGAATGGCTGCTGGAGTAGGAATGTACTTACATGGGTGGAGTGTATCTTGAGATTTACATTTAGATTAGAAGTGTGGTTTTAAATACATCGATAAGGTTGTTAAGTGAACAAGTTCCTTAACACTTTCCTTAATTATTCAATTATAATAAAGTAAAGAAAGAAAGAAATCTAAATTACAACTGTTTTTTTCTGTACATCTCTAAGAGAAGATCTGTTTTCAGAGAAAATTACTTTTTTAAAAGTTATTATTTCAAAATTGATGGAATCGATATGTAGAATCAATTACCTTGAGAAAATTATATAAAGAATATTTGAAAACATAAAACATTTACAAGCTAATATTTGTGCAAATTTTAAGAATTAAAAACAGTTGTACAAAATAAAACAAAATATTTCGACTCTTATTGAGTTTATCATTACGATAGATTTTTGAAATTTAAATATTCGTATTAATAATATTAGAAAGCAATTATACTACAAAAATATACCTTCTTTAAATAAACATAAATAATTTTATATAGTTATCTATATAAAATAGAAGTTCGGTGCACAACATTCGTTGCAGTAAGGTAATAAAATATTGTACTGTTCAAAATGTAATTCCAGAAGGCCAAAAATGAAAACAATGCCTCTGCAACGGTTGCCACTTACGACGTGAAACATGACCCTTGATTGATAGTTGATCAAATTGTTGAATGCTGATATTGAAAAAAAAACTCAAAACGCTTTAAAGACAGATGATAGAAACAAATAGATGCTGTGAATGTAGAAATTAAGGTACATGACAGACATAGCAAGAGCTTTCAGAATAAAAAAAAAGTGCTCGGAAAATTTTCATCTGTTTCACTTCAAAGAAGATCACGTTTTTTCATAAAGATTGATGATAGGGAAATATCTTCATACTATTTGGATGTAAACACCCTTTGTTTAGGTAATGGCACCTGACAGCGCAGATAGAAAAAATGGCGCGATATTCATCTATCTTAAGCATCAAACATGCTCTGAAGATGAGTGATTAAAGTAATTTGGCGATTTCAATGAATCCCGGCTTTACTTTGAAAATGTTAATTTTTAAATGCTATCCATCAATGAAGTGAATACAAGCACATTAAAAAGATAATGGTATCAAGATGGTTGCAGATCAAATAAAAGTGATTCAATATTTATCAATGATAATTATGCAACTTCATATTTTTCAAGGAAAGTAATTGAATATTAATATAAAAAATTTAAATATTATACCATCAATCTAAATTATAGATAAAGAAATAAATATAGGTACAATATATCGTTCTGCATACGCTGAAAAGGGATGTATCAGACAAATATGACTTTTCGAGTTGATAATACTAAAATATTTAAAATTTGATGACCTAGCGATTGGCAAATCTGAAATTGATCTGTATAATAGTTGAGATACAGTTAAGTAGATCCTTAAATTTTTTTATCCTACTTTTATTTAATTTTTTTAATTAGAAAGAATTAAATCAATGAAAAAGGTATTAATATGCTGACGATGTTCGTCAGTCTATACATCCCTTGCTTGTAAGGACAGTTCTAAGAATCGTAAAACTTATTTCTTTAGAGACTAAAAAAAACGACAAATTCTAAATAAAAAGCAACGGATTTGATAAAAAGTTTATGCCATTAACTGCAAAATTAATTTTAGTTCTTTAATGTGACTTTACATTTAGATAATAATTACATTTAAATTTAAGCTAAAGTAGTAGCATTTCAAAATAAGTCCATTATGTAATGAACTCACGAAATTACAATCGAATCTTTGGATAATAATTTTGAACCTGATAACGATAGAATCCACTCGTCCACTACATAACTTGTATGAAAAATTCTTTAAAAAGAAGTTAAGATTTAAACTAAAAAATTTCTTGTTCAATCCATTATGGCTTTAAGTTCCTTGCGGATCAAAAATTTGTATTCTTAAAAGGAATACGTCTATTTTTGAAATCTTCAAAAATTTGTATTTCAAAAATAATTTCCTATTTCTATTCAAAAACCATGAACTTTTAGCCGAAGTAAAGCGCTTCATATGATGGTGAACCTAACATAATATTTCCGGAAGTATTTTTGATTAATGATTGTTAGAAAATTAGTGGTTTTTAACGGTAAACACAATTTTGATTTGAAGCAGGTCAAACTGGCCACTCACTTTAAGTGTTAACGGCTAACAAACTGCACAATCTGACAGCCCTACTTAAACACGTAAAAAATTTATTTTTAATTAAGATAAGATTCATGGTCATTAGAATGCCTTAATTACTTAAACGTTCTTCGTGCATACAAATAATGAATTAGAGCTCCTAATGAATCTTTAACCTATATCCCTACTATCCAATAGCTATATTTGTAAGAATATGAATTACAATCAGATATGAGTCCTCCAGAACTCAAACTAAGTAAGTCTCGTATAGGCGCCTTTGGCTTTTTTTTGTGTGATGTTTTTCGTAGTTATGCCCATCATCAAACGTGCTTGGCATACACATCGAGTTTTTCTATGTGTTTTGATAAGGTGGAGTCAGGTACGTTTAAGGACCTAACATAATTCTTAAATGCTACTGATATTGGGTCGAACCTGAAGCATTTATTTCGTTAACTGTTTGAATTTTGAATGTAATATAAAGTGAGTATTAATCCTATTAATTTATGTTCATAGAAATGGTATTATAACCCTGCAGTGGCAAGTTAATAATAAATAAATTTCTATTACTTTTTTTTAATTATTATTTAAATAGATTGAATTTGTCACTGCAATGCTTATTAGTAGGGAAACAATACACAATTACTTGGTGAGCTAAAATATTTTTAGATTAAAGCCAAAGACCGGTGATATATGCAATAAACCCTCTTTCTTGGTGGTACTGATTGTATAAGACTGTTTAATAGGAATCTTTTTTATGCTTATTAAAATTTGATAAATGCATCATACATTGCCGTTTTGTTCTTAACACGTTGTGTGCCCCCCGCCACGTTTTCCGAGATATCTTTATTTTTCAAACTCGCCCGTTCGTTCAACTCGTTGAGGCGTTACAATCGAGAAGGACTTCTCCTCTTGCGCCGACAAAGTATCCTTGTAAGTTTCTTTGCATGGAAAATAAAAGAATTTCTTCAAAACTAAAATCATAATAAGCGTATAATAGACAAAAAAGAGGCTATCGAGCAAATAAAAAGTTTCAGCCCAGAAATTCGACCTGCCACGATAATAGACGCACTCAACGTATTCATATACATAAATTAAATTACAAGCTCACTACTCACCTTCCTTCCCGCCTCGTTGTTGTGCAGATTCATGAGTGCCCTAGCACTAGATCTACCCCTGGCTGCCCTTAGGTCCCTGGCATCCACGAAACTCTTAGAGAACGCTGTTCCATAGGCCACATTGTCCGAACATCCTGACCACTGGAAGCCATCAGGAGAGAAACCACGCACAGTTCGGTCGCAGCCGCAGCGTCCTAGGGCTCCGCTGCTACAGGCCCGAGTCACAGAGTGGGCCACTCCTGCAGCTGAGATGGCATGGACGAACGCTGCTTCGCGAGTGCCTGTAAATGTATGAATGTACTGTTATTGAATGTGAAAATGCAATAAATCAGTAGTCTAAAGTAGTCATACACAGAAAGGACAGTACATGTGAACCTTCGCTAAACATCGCCTCTTTTCCAAGACGTTCCGAAAGCATTTTCACTCGTCAGTGATTGGCTTGGAATGTCACGGGGCACACAAAACCAATCATTGACGAGTGAAAATGTTGATCTCAAGACGTTACCGAAAGCATTTCACTCGTCAGTGATGGCTTGAATGTCACGTGGCACGTACACAAACCATCATTGACAGTGAAAATGTTTTATCTCCCACACGTTACTGAAAGCATTTTCACTCGCCAGGATTGGTTTGGAAGGTCACGTGGCACACAAAACAAACCCTTGACGAGTGAAAATGTTATCTCCAAGACGTTACGAAAGCATTTTCACTCGTCAGTGATTAGCTTGGAAGTCACGTGGCACACAAAACCAATCATTGACGAGTGAAAATGTGATCGCCAAGACTTACCGAAAGCTTTTCACTCGTCAGTGATTAGCTTGGTATGTCACGTGCAGCGTGACACACAAAACCAATCATTGACGAGTGAAAGCTTTCGGTAACGTCTTGGAGGAAGAGTGGTGATGTTCGGCGAAGGTCCATGTAATGTCCCTCTCCGTGTGCCAGGATTATTAGTCTAAGGTTCATATATAAATATATATTTGATTGAATTTATATTATATAGAAATCTGGTTTGGATTTAGTATGTATGGCTGGTTGGTGGTAGACATATATATTCAGGTTGTGTGCTTGTCAGAGACCCCTTATAAACCTTCGTCAAGTAAGACAGACCACAGACAACCACACACACATAAGTGGATCCATCTAATTTTAGAGACAGAGGCCAACTAGAGGATCCCAGAATGGCTTGTCACCCCCAGAGGTATTGATTTGGTATGGGACTTGGAGACTTCGGACCCACAGATTAACGAGCACGTTACTCCGCATATACTCGACAAACACAAACATCCTGCTTACCGGGATTCGAACCGACCGAGGCTCCAAAGGCTAGCGCCCTAACCGTTGCGCTTCCGGGTCGGCCATGGCTGGTCTTTCAAAGCTTCTACTTGCGCCACATAATATTTTCGACTACTGAGACGGCATTAGTCGCTACAATGATCCATTTGTATTACGTTTATGCAAAGATAGTTTAAATGCACCGGTCTCTTCACTTTACGGTCATAGCAAAATTATAATTAGGTAACAAGACGCAGTGCATTTCTCAGTTCAGTTATAAAAAAATGTGCAAATACTGTCAGTGTTATTTTTTACAGTTTTTTTAAAACAAAAACAACGTAATTAAAACATGATATGGAAATATAATGATGATTTCATAGTCGACAAGTTAATCACTGAAACAAATCTGGTCAGGCTAATTAAAGTCAGAAAATCAGATTAGAACTCATTCTAACTCGAGCTTTGCTCACAGGACTGTTTCTATACGTTAGAGGACTTTCTTCGATTCCATGGTGCAATTATGTCATATTTAAAAATATATTCGTTACGCAGAATTCAGAATTCATTTTTTTTCAGTCTACGCATATTTGAAAAAGAATACCACATTCCAGTGGTGTCTCCTAATCCTATATTCATTAAGTCGTTAAATCCAAAACTATCGCATTATTTAAAAGAAATTGAACTTTTCCTCTTTTACTAGATGTTTGAGGTTAGTGACCACTCCCTATCCCAATTAACACGCACAAACAACATATTTTCCTTTTACAGCCCCATAATCTTATCTTGTAATACCATTTTAAGGACGCACCAGCATCTATGAAAATAACATTACGATGGCGATAAAACGTTATAATAACCAATTAATAACGCCGAAAAGGCAGCAGGCATTTGTTTGAAATATGGAGGGTGTGATCCTTTACTAGGGAGTAAATTGAAAAGGGAAAGGGTCCAAACTTGTTCCTGAATTTGTTAAGTTTATTATGTCTTATATTGTCGAAGGATATTGAAGTTGAGTTACGGTCTTTATTTCTTCGTACAAACACTGGCGTTGAGCCTATAATTGCTAGAACCGGCTTACGTAAAACCGCAGGCAGAGGTTTTTATGTTTAAGAGCTTTTAATATGATTTATATCGCCACTCATTACGCTCATCAATATAATGTGATCGGAAAGAGTATCAGATATTTCCAGGGTGAATGCTTTTTAAATTATCGTGATCGGTTTGGTGTGACGCGGTACATAAGCTTGAGGTCTGTAGTGTTGCCAAAGATATTATAAAGACCCGTATCCACCAAAAAAAAGGCACCTCAAAGTGAAGTTTCTTCCGCTTTTATAATACGATATGGATATTTATTGGAATATAGATGGCTGGTAGTAATGCAGTAGTAAAGCAGCGCCATCTAGCGTAGGATATTATTTGAGGTTGCGCGTGCTGCGAACCACAACAAGGTTTTTTGCAGAGAAGCCACTATGAATAATAGCTGTAAATGACATTGCATGCTCGCCAATGACTTCATGTAAGTAAATGAGAAGATCTTTGAAATATGATTGCTAAAGCAAACTTACAGAGCTGTATGACTGACTGGAAAATAAATAGATAGGATAGGTAAATATGTAGGTAGACAGACATATGCAGATGCATACAAATAATCATTTCCGAGATGAATATCTGAATATTGGTTAGAGTATCGCAAACTCTGTTGAATTCAGAAGTGAATGATTTTTTGCATCTTAAGTCAAATTAGCATAGCACGTCTCTAACGCTCAAAATATCGCACCGTACGCGGAAAAGAGACCTATCGCGAAAAAGAACATTCTTCAGGAGAGCCGTTTAAAGTTTTAGTAAAATTTCAAATTATCACAAAATCGTTCCAAATGAACTTAGATCAAAAATATTTGGCATGGATATCCGTTTTATGAGTATCAAAAGGTATGCATAGTCATTTTTTACTTTAAATTTGCCTTTGCTGAGATATTTTCAGATAGGTCTTTCTTTCGCGTTCAAATTTGAACGATTTTGTTCGCGAAAGAAAGACCTATCTGAAAAAATCTCAGCAAAGGCAAATTTAAAGTAAAAAATGACTATGCATACCTTTTAATACTGATAAAACTGATATCCATGCCAAATATTTTTGATCTAGGTTCATTTGGAACGATTTTGTGATAATTCGAATTTTTACCAAAACTTTAAACGGCTCTTATGAAGACCGGTCCTAAAAAGTTTGCTGCTAAATTCATTCTAAATATTAAGGAAACATACTTATGAAGAATACTCGTTTACTTAATGCATTTTTATAATCTAATAATATATTGATCAACAATAAGAATTTTTTTAAAATTAAATTTAACAAAAAGCTTGTTTAACCAATTTAATGAAGTTTATGTAATAAGGTTTATCTCTTATCATGTAATAACGATATTATTTAAAGTCATGTTTATTTTTATAATTTAATATATTCAATGATTGAAATCATAATAGTTTGTTTATATAAAAAAAATAGGTGTTATGAAACGAATCACTTTTACAAAATCAGGACTTACAAGATATAAGAAATGATATCCACATTTTTCTACAAAAACCTTTCAATCTGAATTTTTACAATGTATCATGTTTAAAATTAAAACAAAATAAATTTTGAAGCATTATTTAAATTTTAAATTCATTTTAAAACTCATGATAATAAAAAAAAAAAAGTTTTAAATTTTAAAAGTAAGTTGTAAGGATACTTCATACCTTAAGTATACAGTTGAATTCACTGACTTTATATCGCAAACTGTCAAGTTGTAGCAATTGAGTTCAGATTTATATTAAAATACCGACGTTGAAAACGATTTAAAACTATTTATCGTTTGCTAAAATATTAATTTGAAAAACAATATATCTATACATATTGACATATCATTTTGCAATCTACACATATTACATGAATTTTTTTATATATATTTATTGTACTAAATACCACAAAACAGAGCTTTCGAATGAGTATTTCAAATAAAGAAACAAAGAAAAAAATAAATAACCGACTTCAACCTTTCCATTTAAGCACTTCAAACTTAACTTCATCGCCGGCGCCGCGCAGCTGCAAAAACGCATAACGAAAAAAAACGCCAGGTGCGATAGGTCTTTCTTTGCCGCTAATTTTCTTCCAAAAACGAACGCGAAAGAAAGACCTATCTATTAATTGCAGCTGAACTAGGGCTCGGATCGCTATGCCGATTGCACCAATCGAAAGATATCAAAATTTCCCATCCTATAGTAGTGTTATCTTAAAAAGTCAATTTTGGCCGATAGGTCTCTTTTCCGCGTACGGTGCGATATGGTCTTGGGAAAATCATTTAAAATCACGTCTTGTATGGTTGCTAATACAAGCCATTTTTCAAACGGAATGAACAAAATTTATTTTTAAGACGTCAAAATAGTGTCATTTACGATATTTTGATATTTTTATTTAATTCACGTTAAGACGTTATTTATACTTATTTTTATACTTTGGTTAGAAATTTTAGATGGGCATATTAACGTCATTTTTATGTCTTTTCGACGTTACCTAGTTTGAAATTGACATGATGAAAACTCTTTTCTTCGTGGTTCATGTCTCATCTGAATGACTAATGGTAAAGTTGTTTCATATCTAGGTAGTTCTTGCTCAAAGCGAAACAAGAAAATGCCGACAGCTTCCCATTAGCAAAACAAGTTTCTTATAATTTGAAAATAACTACTGTTATTATTTTAATCTTGTAACACACAGCATAATCAATGCAAAATGCATCCCATTGTATTGAATCGCATTAGCATATAAATTTTTGTTTGCGAATTATTTCGTCACAGGTAATAATTATGCGGTAACCAGGAATGGGCGCAAGATGACGTCTAACATCAGTTGACAGAAATTAATACTCTTGAGTGACCCCGTTTTAGAGATCAATGTCATAAGGCTACAGCACCTATGGAATAAATAAAAGGTCACTATCACGTCTCGTAAAAAGAGAAATCGCTGCTGTAAGCTGAGTAATTATTATATTTAGCTGTCAATAGCACATCGAGGAAATTTCGAGGCCAAAATGGAATCCTTCCTGGTTATACATTAAATTTTTTTTTATTATTGCAGAAATCTATTAATTGTTAAAATTAGAAGAAGTTTAATTTTAAGAACTGCTTTCACGCAAAATGGCATTTGTCAACCCCCCCCCCCCCCACACACCAAACGCAGCATTTAGTTCTATATTAAAGGTTTGAAGGAAAAATTAAAATTACACAAAATATTTTTCATTGAAAATTCAATAATTAATGCTTATCTTTTGCTAAATATTTTACAATAAAAAAACGCAATATTGCTCACACTTAAAAAGAAGTAAAGCATTTCATATCAACACACGACATTGAAACCATCTATCACCTTGAAAATATAACTAAACGAATGGATTTTCAAATAGTATTGAAAACTTTTTAAGTAACTTTTACCGTCTTTTATAAAAACCTGTTTTTTCAATTTACGAATTCACATATTACATATATATTTAGTACTTTTTGATTTCTTGTAAGATATAAAATAATATGCTTCTTCAATGAAAAAATTTGAAAACGCATAAATTTGTTATGCTTATAAATGCTTGTCTCATTCCAGTTTCTTATATACGATCATTTAAAGTTAAACTTTTATATCAGCACATGCATAAATCTATGACATTGCGAAATTGCATAAATATGTGCAGTTATTTTATTCAATAAATATGCAGTGCTATTTTATACTATAAATATGCAGTGTTATTTAATGAAATACGCATATCAAGTTTTTCTATGAATGGAGGAATATGAAATAACTGCTATCCAAATAATTACAGTAACTTTACAAGGTGTTATTTTCGAAATTACATCCAAAGTCGACAATCACTCAAACCTGTAATCTGTCGACGATTCTCAGTCAAATCATATCAGAACTCAAGACCACAATCCCAGACTATTCCGAGAGATTTATAGCATGTTGTTAAAATGTAGTTAGCGCCGACTTTCACGAGCTCTTCGCAGCTCAACCATCGCTTAAAGTGCTGCTCAACATGATTTTGTTGCATTAATTAATTGGATGCCAACGGAATGGTAATCACAGCTTACAATGAATGAGTGTTTTACACACTCCCAACATTAAGCTTGTGTTGGGAATATAAGAATAGCTATTATAAAGTGGTGTTGACGCGTGTGGTCTGAAATTTGTCTGAACCCAGGGCAATTAATTAAAGATTAACGTTCGTTAACCTTGTTTTCTTTGGTTTTTGTACGTTGGATATTTCTATACCATCTTTAAGTGTCTTTTACTTCCTGGTTAATGATTTCTACTAAATAACAAATATTTTAGGATTCAAAATCATCATGGGTGTCATATTTTAGCAGCTCCAACCCGAATAAGAAAAAAAACCCTGCTAACTGAATTAGGTTTGAGGCTTTAACCGTCAGCAGGCCATCTTATTCAGGTGGTGTTGGTATTCTTTTACCACAAACTTAAGATAGATGGACTGCTCTTTAGCGATCTCAAAAGTCAAAAAGTGACTTTCACCACTCTTCAAAGTAACGGAACTTTCTCACCCATTGCTTGAGAAAATTTGCATAATTTTAAACCACCACGATTCTTTCACTTTTAAAGTGTTCTAAAATGGACGTAGCAAAATTTTCAACAATACAACATCTGTAGAAAATATTGTACATAGCAAAACTATAACAAAAATTGCTTGCCAAATATAATTTTCTTTAAGTTTGTTTTAGAGCTAAGGCTTAAACGGTATCGATAAGTTACCAAAGGTAACACATTTTCTCATCAAACTAGCGATTAAGCGATATTTCTCTAGGTTTCCTTATCATCGGCTTTTTACTTTCAATTGCCTAATATGAAATATAATGTAATGAAAATATTGCGATGGAGAGAGATAATCCGAAATGGAGATTTTGCGTTTTCCACTCGTTTTGGAGGGTTCTGATTCGAAAAAGGGGTTTTTGAACGTTGGTCCGGCTGTTAGTAGGGGAGACCGGGGCTTATAGTTTTCCATGTTTCATTCTTTTTAATTGTATATTTTTTACTTTTATTTATTTTGAAGTTAAGAAGATGTCATTGTCTTCCTCACATGCTTATCTACAAATTAGCATTACTACTTTTCCAAAAAGTAAATATACTTTTTGGCAGCAAGCGGTTAAATGCAAGCATGTTGAGCTGGAAAACGTGCCCCGTGTGCGGGGTCAATTTTCCCAGACTGCCAAAAAGCGATGGGGCAAATTTTCCAATTATTTTTTAAAAAAGATTTAAAACATTTGAAAAACATGTTGTGATTTTTATGTAGATTTATTGTAAACTAAAATAGCTCAAAATAGTATACCCAGGATACAGGTTTCTTTTTTGTTGTGGAAAAATCCAGTTTATTTTACCAAACCATTTTAACCAATTGCATTACAGTCCATTGTCATATGAATCCCTTTAAACTTACATAAAACTTCCCCTTCTGTGTAACTAAAATTCGGTGCTCTTTTCTTGAAAGTTGTCTAAGTATTGTTAAAAATTTAAAAAAATTGGTTGACTAAAGTCTGGTCAGATTGCTTCCCCCCCCCCCCCCTCTAACAATCGACTCTAAAGCTTGTACAGTATAATTATTCACGATCTATGGGGAATATTTAATTTTCTGGAGGCTTTTCAGCTACTACATCAATTCTTGATAGTTTTTCCGGTTTTGGAATATTAAGCTTAATTTAAAAAAAAAATTGTAGCACGCTTTTCTACAAGACCTTGTTGGAAATCTTGCCCCGTGAAATTTTGGAAAACATGCACCGTCGTCATATTTTGACTTTAATAGTACCTTGACGAGTAGAATTCTAAAATATTTTGAAAACGAATGTATAGTTACGTAGAGAGAAGAGCCACCTTTTAGTATACGCAATAATTAAACTGTAAGTTTAATTCAAGTACGTTTGATTTAGGTTTGAATGAAAGCATGAAAATTCACTCAACGTTGAAAAAATCGCAAAAACAGCTCTAACGACTATATTACAACACCAACTGAGGGAAAATTCTTGTGGGTGACATAAAACGTGTTGCTTCATAAACCAAGCAGCTATTTGGAGCCACCTAACGGCTCATTTCTTGAATAAGGCCTGGTAGAAAACTTACCCCATGGGAAAACTAGCCCCGGTCTCCCCTATGTCTGAAACCACTCTACAGCTCAAACTAGAGGAGCTGCTTACTTCAAATTTGGTATACGGTTTTCCTTTACCTGTTGGACGTCATAATGATATATTCGAGAGAGTTGCTGCCATAGAACTTTTTGGTTTTATAAGTATTGAAAATACTTTATAGGGTACACAATTGCCTTTAAATGTACTGATCAAAGGAGTGGCAATTGAAAGTCGCGTATACTGTTACACACTCATTACATTTTGGAAGAAGTCCTCGATGATGTCACCAACTCAATATCCCGAGGAAACGGCAGACAGCTCTTACACGCTTTTTAAGTGGCCATATCAATTTTTTTTATTTCCAACAGGGAGAGAAACAGTTCTCGGAGTGTCATTGGTGCAGGGTCGAACAGGCCTCTAATGTGCATATCCTTAAATGCTTGAATTTCTCGATTTCCGAGATTCTAAGCTACCCGAATTTGTCCCTGGACTTCTTGGAGATTTTTGATTTCATGGAGGTGATGTAGCTGAGCTACACCACCTGGGATTAGTAACAACAACAACTATTAAATTAGCGTTCCATTGTATTCATGTCGCTTGCTCTTACCATCACTGAGGACCTTGCCGAATATCCTGGTACCATTGACAGTACTGCAGTTCCACCTCCTCGTCTTGAACTGCCACTGGCACTCGGACAGCGAGATCTGGGCGCCAGCTCTCACCGACTCCATCACCTCCAGGTTCTTCTTGCAGATCTTGATCTGGCGCTTGGTGAGGCCGACCAGGTTCTCGCAGTGGTCTTGCTTCTCGATGCTAGCCACCGAGGTCGCTGAGTGCAGTAGAGCCCTGAGGGATAGAGAAGGTTTCAGTTTTTAGTTGAAATAATGTCGTACCAGAGCTAGAGTACGGCCTTGCGGACATTGATAAGGTAATTTTGGGTCGACTGATACTCTTTTACCTTAGTTTAAAAAAAAATGGACATTTTTCTGTGCATCACAGTATTGAAAATCTTGAGTCTACATTACATATCATAAGTAATGTATATTAATAACATTGTCACATAGGTTATTACTGGCTAGGCGCGAGATGAATGATGTACTTGGCAGTTTATAGAATATTGACTGAAGCAGTAGGCAGATTTCAAAACTATCAGAGGTCACGAATCGTTTAGCAAATCAACAAATGAGTTTGTTTTAGAGTTAGTAATCTAGGGGGGGGGGGGGGGGCGGCTAATGCTACACATCAACATTCGATAAATTTTGCTGATCAAGTTTAAACTTAAATATATATTACTCTTAGCTGGGTTTAACAAACAAACTCTCCGAACCCAATTCAATTGTAGCAAAAAAGAATTTATTTTTCTCAAATACTGGAATATATTGGGGATCTGGGTTTTCAAGCACACACAACCTCATTATGCACTAACAAATACAAATTCAATGGCAAAGCTGTTTCTGGATGAATTTAAGCCCACGAAACGCGTTATTTATTTTAACAAAAGAACACAATTCCATTGTTTCCTTCTCGGTCATAACATGTGTTCAATGGTTTCTCTTTTGACCTTGCAAGGCACAAATCACAGGTTTAAATCTTTTCATTTTGAAATGATCGCAGAAGGCGACAAAAATGTTTTTTGGAACCAGTTAGGATGAGAATAAAAGTGCGAAATCCTAGAATTATCGAAACTTCTAATGATGGAGGACTCTTTTCGAGGTATGCCTGAAAGGGATGTTTAAAGGCATTTAGAAGCTATTGAGAAAGCTTTGATGTTTTGCCGACATTTCAGAATTCCTTTTTTTCTGCTAAAAGAGATCACGCCTACCTAATTTTATAAGTAAGATAAGGAACTAAATAAAAAAGTCACAACGTTCGACATCACAAAAGTCATTAAAAATAGGAAACTCTTATGTGTACTGGTAAAAAAAAAATGTGTGTGACAGTAACACTGCTTTCACGCAAGCTTTCGATAGATCGTAATAACAATATTTGCTTTAAAAAAAGTTTGATTTTAATTTAGCCTTATAAACAACTAATTGATAAAACAACTCGGTTCATGTATCTTCCACAAATTAAATTTTTAAAGTTTGAAATTTTTTCGAATTTTATATGTTTAAAATAAGAATAATATGATGTTCGAATAGCTTTTTTTTTGTAAGAAAAAAAAGAAATTTTTATTCACACGTCAGAGCAGTATTTCAATAAAAAAAATTAATTGTAATTAATGTTGCCATTTTTATAAAGTAGTCTTTATATATTTTGATGTTTACTTTTTAAAGATAATTATTTGGTTATACAGTAAATAGTTTGTTGTAAGAAACTTATATAATTAAAAATAGAAGATAATAACAAATACGTTGAACTCATCAAATCGACCGAAAATTATTCACTCACATAATTCTATAAAAGTATGTTTTCTTTATTTATAACTTGAATGCATTTTCTTTTCGTATACACTTAGTTAAAGTAATTAAAGTACAGTAATATACTTAATTAGAAGTAATTTTGAAGCTAATAAATTCAATCGTTTATTTGAAACTTCATCATTAAACTTGCAATAGTTGTCACATTATTAACTTTATAAAAATCAATGTTTGATCGTATCTGTCTCCATAATTGCTCGCTCAATAATCAATTAAACTTGTAATAGCTACAAACATACACTTGACCTGGGAGTAGCTAATTAAGAACGTCAAGAGATGTTCTTATTTCGAAATCGTAATGAAGAAGTGCTCATTAATCAAGTAAGAGATACAATCTGAACTGAACTCTTACCATAAAAAGCAAGCTTGAATGTTTCTCCTGGACTGTCAACGATAACTTTAAACCTTTTGGGACGAGATAAATACCTTATTTTGTTTATAACATTTCAGGGAAAAGTTGACAGATAGCGTCTTTAAATACTATGTTTTCCATTTAGCCGTCAAGTTTTTGCACATAAAGTATGAATGAGTTTGTGATACACTAAACAGGAAGTAAAGTATTTGGAAGTAAATTTAACTGTTTAATTATTATAAATTTAATTAATTTCGTTCTCAACTACATTAATGTGAAAGATCGTACATCTTAAATTTTAATACGAGTTGCACTAAGTTATTAAAGTACCTATTGTATTTTACCAAAATTTAGAAAGAATTGATGGCAGTATTATGTTTCCATAACAAACAAAAGTTAATTATAGTTAATGGTTCCTTTAAATATTAAAACTAGATGTCAGAAGATGTTATATAATTTTTGATATTTAGCGTTATTTAGACACTTTGTAATAGTATGTTTTAAATTAAAAAGTTACATTTGATTTCAATCACACTCGAAATTTAAATACAATATATTTGACATATTAATTTTCAAAAAATAAAATAATCATTTAAAAATAGAACCTTTTTTTCAGAGAAGGAACTTTTAATCTAAATTGTGCTATTAGTGCAATTTAATACAATTAATATAATGCTATTGAGGGTATCTATAGTAGTTTAAACTAGGGACATTTAACCCACAGGGATACATGACCCAATGCCTTTTTCTCATCATTGGAAAAGTTTAATAAGTTGAACGGGGCATCACTTCTTTCCTTTCAGTCAGCTAACCACATGGTGAAAAAACCCAACTGAATCATTGCGTACGTGTTTAGCTATACAAAGAAATACGTTTTCATGCACTGAACGTACATTTTTTTTTGTTTAGGGGTTAAGCAAAAAAAAGTGAAACTAGGGATACTTGACCCAAGCCAATTAAGGATATGTGACCCAAGTAAATAATACAAAAAGTAGACAGGAAGAGACCAAGTAACTTTTTCAAAAAATCACGGGAGTACCAAAAGTAAATGGCTGGGTTCTTACCAAATATTTTGGGAAAATGGAATATAAGAAGATTTGTTGGGAAGGTACAAAAAAAAAAATTCTGACGAGATTACAATTCAGTTTGAAAAAAGAATCCATGGAAAATGTTTTAAATGGCCTAAAATGGATAATGTATCCCAAGTTGATGTTGATAAAATAGAAGCGATTATTTAACCATCTTTGTTTCCTCTGCAAAATAAAAAGAATCCCCAGTTTTGAATTCAAACAAGTATTTACGTTTAAAACTCAATAATTCGTTACGATAAGAAAAATTAATGGTTTAAAAATATAAGTAATATTATATATAATAAGTCTGACAAAAATGAAAAAAAAATATATGATAAATTTATATGGTGTTAGTTTTGGTATCATATTAAAGAAATTTAATAAGGTTTAGTCATTTTTCCAAATAAATGGTTTGGGTCACGTAGCCCTAAAAAGTGGGTCATGTATCCCTATACATTGGGATACATAACCCAAAACTAAAGTTTTAAATAATTTATATTTTACAACTATTGCAGTTGATATTTCAGAAAAATACTAATATATATTGTGTAATACTTTATGAAGTATAAATTGACTGCATTTACACATCCATAAATAGTGTTTTTTAAAAGTTACAAGCCAAAAACTACAAATTGGGTCATGAGTCCCTAGTTCCCCCTACTCTTTGGTGATGCTGAAAAGCAGTATGTTTCTTAGGCTAGAGAGAGAGAGAGTTTCTTAAAAAATGAGGATGAGTTTTTATTGAGCCCTAACCGTGATACTAAAGAACTTACAAACAACTCCAAAACCTATATAAATTTTAACGTGATATATATTTAAAGAAAAAAATTACTAATCCCATACGCACATTATTTTATTACATAGTTATCTTTAACACAAAGGATAAAGGCAATTTAGATCAGGGTAACGATGACCGTGGTTGTTACTTATTTCGGCCACTCGTGATTACTTCGGGGTTACATGTAAATCTTGATAGGAATCTTCGTGTGCGGTGAACGATCGCCATTTCAATTTGGAGTAATCTTTTTCTAGTTATAGAAGATAAGAATTACATTTTTATTATATTAGAACTTATGAAAATGGCTCCTAAGAATGCTGATGACCTATTGCAGTAAAATTCTTTTTCGGGGTTACTCTTTAAGTTCTTCTTTATTATTGTTTTGTGGAACTTTAAAAACTTTATGTAATAGATGAAACTTTTTAGTTGACCAAATACCTCTTCATTAATTCCAAATGGCATTATAAATTTTACACATTAAAGGGAGAAGTTTTTGGCACGAAAAATTATCAGCCACTTATCCTTCGTAAGTGCAACTTCAGTTTATATTGTTGAATCAAATAGCTACTTAGAAGATGCCAATACATGCGCTTTTTTTATCAGTACCAGATTTATTAAAAAGTATCATTTATTTTTGTTTCATAAATTCTGAACTATAAGTTTTAAATATGAAAATCAGTCGATTAAGCTAAGCTAGTTTACAAAATGTACCCCTTACACTTCTAGAATCACTTCCAAAAACATTATACTCCTCAATAGGAGGAGCTATTAGACATGACTTCTAACAACTTATCGGTCCATTATCCTTCATGATATGAGATCCAGTTTCGATTACCGTCCCTCAACCTAGCTATTTAGGGGACCCGAATGGATCAGCAACCATAAGTGTTCCATTCAGAACGTATATCCGGTTGCAATCCCTTAAAGACGTTTCCATGGAGGTATGAATAAGATGGAGATCCTAGGCATGAAAAATGGCAGTTTTCTGAAAGTCCAAATCGATGTGATAATCCCAAAGAAACCACATTGCGCACTACTTATGAGATTTTTTTTTATATAAAACGTTTAATTTTATTGTTTAAAAATTGTACTTTATCCATCCAACGCCTGTTCTATAAAAATTGTCATTAATTAATTAAAGGCCGATTTATAGTCTGTAAAAATAAGATTTGAACTAGTACAATGTTATAATATTTCCCTTCATGCAAAAGATTTAAACTGTTATTTATTAATTTTATGTTATATTCCCTGTAGCGGTTCGTCGCACAAGCACAGGCAACCTCAAATTATATCCACGCCAGATGGCGTTGATTTACTATTGCGTTACTCCCAACCATATAGATTATAAACCATATTGCAGCATATAAGCAGCTTGGTCTTCACCTTGAGGTACTTTTTGGTTTACACGGGTTGCGTAATATCTTCGGCAACACTATAATCGCTCTCTTAGCTTATCACAGCTTGGTTACACGTAAAAAAGTAACACAAAATCATTCGCCAAGTGCTTGTTGGGGTGTATTTCAGAAGCAATCAATGTCTTCACTTGGTAAACTAGTTTTGGCATTGTTGTTGACCAGGACTCATCTCCATCTTATTCCAAGCTCCACTATGTTTCTGTCGCAACTATCGCACTTAGTTGTGCTCGTAATTTAGCCGTTATCTCCATCTCCACAGGTGTGTAATTTGTTCGAATTCTTTTTTTATGGAACAACTGTGAAAACAGTTTATAGGGGGGAAGGAAGAACGCGAGACAAGGAGGCTGACACCTCGATTGGGAATTCCGTCACGAATACGACCTTCGATGGAACATTAACCTTATTAATTTCTTTCTGTCTCCCAGATCATCAAAGTAGTAATGAAGTGGCAATTAGCCGCTGATTTTAGTATGCATGTCTCTGGGAGGCCGCTAATCGGCGATTGAAATATGGCCAGGATGTCCACAACACTTGGAAAAACATTTTCCATGGAATTTTTATTGCTGAGGATATACTGGGTTAATACACTAACAAGACGTCTTAAACATTGGTTCCAAATGGTATGAACATTGGCATTGGTTCTATACATGGGTCTGGTCATAAAAAGCTCATTGAATAAAGTCGTTTGGGCAAAAAAACTTAACCCCTTTATTAATGTGTAAAATTGAAGTCTTTGAGATGCGCTAAATAAAATGTCTTTATCAAGATGTGAAAATGGTCTTTTAGATTTTTTGTCTCATAAATATTTAATCGACATTTCTGACGTCGCAAAAGACGTTTATAAGCTGTTTATTTAATGTCTTAGATGTTAATGACTTAATTTTCCCTTGCTTTTAATTGGTCGAACCAATACCTTTCCCCACAACTTCTTACGAAAACATAAAAAATAAACGGTTCATAAAGCAACTTTAAAGGTACAACAATTTGGAACTAGTAACGGTTCATAAAGCAACTTTAAAGGTACAACAATATTTTTCACATCAATATAAATCTAATACAGGAATCTACACATATCTAAGAAGTCTAAAAAAACTTTAATTACCAACAAATATTTATTTAACGATTAAAATGCTTTTTAAATTTTGGTATGGTATTATGCGAGAGCTCATTGAAAGAACTGTAATTTATTTGAATGAATTCAAAGTATTTTTACTATAACTAAAAGTCTATCGATGATTTACCCATTAAGATGTTGTCTCAAAATTACCTCAACTCAAATTTTAATTATTAAAAAAAAATGTTGTACTCAAAACAAAAACTTGTTGAAACGATAACTAAATTTTTAAAATATAAAACGTTTAAAAATATCGTAGATTCATATCAGTAGTGTCTTTAACTTGTTTCAAGAAGGGGAAAATAAGTATCTTATCTAGAAACAGTTTGTCTTAAAATTAGACATGCATATCTTTCAAGCAGTTTTAAGTGCTAAACAGGATTTCGTATTGACAGATTACCTTTCAAAGTTTATTTATGCTGTTTTCTTTTTAAAGGGACACCATGAAACACTCTGTGCATAATAACGAATTTCTGTCTACGCTCTAAAAGGTTTCAATCAATGTTATTGGTTCATTTTGACTAAATAAGCATTTCAGTTAAAAAAATCTTTTACAACAAAAAGAGTTTTTTAAAAAAAATTCTAAAAAATATTTTCAAAACTATGTATTTGACATCCCCGTTTTCTTTTTGAAATGCTAAATCAAATTAAAAATTTTATCACTTATAAAATTAATTATTAATCCAAATCTTTAACTTAAAATTTTTAAGAGCGTTTTTGTTTTCATTTACAACACGCTTTTACAAAACAAAATATTTTAAATATAAGATACTTAATACTCAGAAGCTACTTTTTAACTATCATTTCGTACGTTTATAAATTCTTATGTGTATCAGCGAAAAGTAAACCCACTATGGTGTGATATGATTTTTCGATGCATTAAGATATTTTAAATAATCATAAAAGTACATAAAGTTAGTTCCAGTTTGAAATACAGTCCAAAATTAAATTAGCGCCATCCTATTTTAATTTACTTTAATTTACTTTTTCTGACATGAATTACGAAATAAATTAACCCTCATTAGCCTATTTCTATCTACAAGCTGACCTACCACTGTTAAAAAATCCTAGTCGATTATTTTCCAATGAATATAAAGCGCCAAACATCGAACGAGCAAGATGCAACCGACCATTTCCAAGAATTCCATTACCCTCTTATAAATATTTATAGTTTATTCTTCCTCTAGATTTAGCTTCTTAACACGTTCGAAACATGTAGGGAGGTGTTGTTGAGGGTTTAAAAGTTGATTGACAGCCCTAAAGACGACTTTATTGTAGTATCAAGAAAGAAGAGGCCGTTGAAAATCGACCCTAATGGCATAGGGACGCGTCAGAACAACTAAGACCCATGTCCACTGATGACTTGAATCATTTTTGTTCTGAAACATTTTTTATTCGCTACAATTCTTATAGGTTTAAATTTTTAGTGCTTTAGGGATAAAATGAGTCAAGTCAGAAATTGTTCTGGGTCTTTGTTACTTTGAAATTACTAATTCTTATCGTGCTTAAAAGAATTTTGCCTAATTTTGTACCTCAGAACCAAAAAGGTACACATCCATAAACGACTAGCTTTCGAGATTTTTTTATTGCGAACGTAAATTACAAGTTTGTATTCGTAGAAAAGCGTTGTAATTGTAAAATTAACAACAGCAACAATAAAATACTGTTAAATCTAAATATTAGATTTGAATAGACTTGCAATAAATACGATCTTTTACGTTTTGATATTGACTGCGAAGATGCCACTGTGCCACTGATAATACTTATGTAATCTTGTTTACAACAGCTTAGCCTAATTGAAGGGTGAGAAACCTGCTTTTGTTCTTTTGGAATTTGTTTTTGGGGTGTTCTAAAATGGATACGGCAACACCTCCTGTTGAAGGAAGTTTTGATCTAGTGTGTGTATGAACTAGTTTAATATTAATTAAAAGAATATTCTTTTTAAGACAGAACATTTTTCTTTCAAAATTGCCGATACTATGTTCTGAATTTCCGATACAAGCGTATAAATCGGTGGGTCGGGGGATGGTAGATGACATTTAATTAAGTGCACTTCTTAGCCAAATTATACACTACCCAACCCTATTTTGTGTTAGTGAACCAGTTTAATTAAAAAATATTCTTTTAAAGACAGGGCAATTTTCTTTCAAAATTGCCGATACAATATTCTGAATTACTGATAAAAGCTTATAAGTCGGTAGGTCGGAGGATGGTATAGTTGACCTTTAATTTAGTTCAAACACTTCTTGGCCAAATTATACACTACCCAAGCCAAGTTTGTTAGTGTACTACTTTAATTTAAAAAATATTCTTTTAAAGACAGAACAAATTCCTTTCAAAATTACCGATACAATGTTTTGAATTACCAATAAAAGCCCATAAGTCGGTGGATGGTAGATGACCTTTAATTAAGTGTAAACACTTATTGGCCAAATTATACACAACCCAAGCCTAGTTTGGTGTGTGAACTAGTTTAATTAAAAAAATATTCTTTTAAAGACAGAACAATTTTCTTTCAAAATTACCGATACAATGTTCTGAATTACCTATAAAAGCTTATAAGTCGGTGGGTCGGTGGATGGTAGATGACCTTAATTAAGTGCAAACACTTCTCGGCCAAATTATACGCTACCCAAGATGAGTCTTTATTTATACAGCAATTATATTCATATTTGATATGAACAAAAAAGTTAATAAATACAGTTTATTGGGGTGACAGTCATTTATCATGGCACTTCCTACATATATTCTGCGCGTCATTTATCAATCTGATTTCACACGTCGTCTTTTATTTAGCCTTCGTTTTTCTTTTTTCCTTTTCTTAGTTTGTCCTGTGTCGTTACGCTGTAATAATAATAATAATAATAATATGTGAACGAAATTCGTTAAGTTTTATTTGATATATATTGATGTGAAACTTAAAAGGTAAAAATTATATTTTAATGCATTTATGATGTAGCTTAATGAGGTTTTAGTTAGTAATATAGATTGATGGTGACTTTATTAATCGGCAAAATATTTATATACCTACGTAAAAATAAATACTCCTATTACATTATCAACTTCCCGAAATGCCAAATTATTAGCAGATTTTTCAGTTTACCTGTTCATGTTTTTAACGCTTTTGGTTTATTATGGTAGAATTACCTATGGAAGTATTTTATTACCTTCAATTACCCAATATGGAATATAATGTAATGAAAGTATTGCGATGGGGGTCGAAAACTCGAATCGATTTTCTGACACATTTTGGGGGGTGCCAATTTTAAAAAAGTGGTTTGCGAAAATGGGTCCACCGGACTCGAATTTGGTACACGAGTTTCGAGTGCCAGTCAACCGTTATAATAAGGATTTCGGAAAAATCGCATATATGCGCAAAGGTTAGCTGTCATAGAACTTTTTGGTTTTAAAGGAATTGCTGAAAAATTGAAAGACTTCAAATTTGGTACGCGATTATCCAATACATAGCGTACGTAATAATAAGTTTTTCAAAAAATCGTAGAGATTAGCTTTAAAAGTTATTGAAATTTAATTATAGGGAATATAATTTCCTTTAAATGCATTGATTCATTGATGAGTAATTGATAGTTGTGTGGTGTTTCACATCCCTAGTTTTATAAGAATTTATGAATTTTTTACTAGGTAAAGTTAATCAGCACAGTTAATTGTTACCAATTGTTTTATTATTTGTATAACATAAAAATATATCTTCAACCATTAATCAACAATTCCTTTATTCACAACTTTGATACAGCGCTGTTTATGTTTGTAAACACCAAAGTTATTGCGTTTCTCGGGTTGGTTATGCTTTAAATCACGAAACATTTTCTATTACTGTTTCATAATACATTTCTCACTAAAAGATTAGCCATGGAAATGTGCGCCCAAACTTTATCAGCCGCATTCATCACAGACAAAGGCCCATATTTTTTTTCGAACTCCAAAACTGACAAACACGATGTTCCTTCCTTACTCACACAAGACGTGTCAGGAATCTCTTCAAGATTAGTACCTTTCTTTTGTCGGCGTCAGAAACGTTCGATTTGCGACGTAAGATGCTCAATTACACGTCTTTTTTTCCCGTGAGGTGACCCCATAAAGAGCCCCAAAACTACAATCGGCGGCTTGTAACAACATAATGATGAGTGGACTTTCCCACCGCACTCCGATTCACACCTTGCAAGTCAGAATTATCGTGGATAAAATAAATGACTGATTGCGTATCTCTTTTCGACTTCCTAATCTGCTGGATGAATTGTGTTTGAGGTTCAAATCACTCTTTGCCACCCTGGACATAACAAAACAAAACAAAACAAAACAAAACAAAGCATTTAATTGCTCTGAAGGAGTTAGAAATTAGCTTATCTTTTTTTGTACCTGACTTGAAAAAATGATGGGTGTTTATTAAAGCTAAGAAAGACTTTGAAAGTTCCGACTGACTTCTGGAAAAAGGATGTGATATTGACTCATTGCTTTCAGGTCTAGCTTCCTACTTTTAGTGCAAAAGATTGATAAGTTTTTAAAACCATATTTGTTTCAATAATCAACACTTTTTGTAAAAGTTTAGAAAGAAAAGTTGTAGCACCCTTTGAATAACCTTTCGACCACTGAGGCATACAGACGTATAAACCCGTCATCCGACAGATAGGTTCACACCTTGCAAGTTGGAATTATGGTGGACAAATTAAATGACTGATTGCGGTATCTCTCTGAATTTCTTTTCGACTTCCCTATCTGCTGGATGACTTGTGTTTGAGGTTCGAATCACTCTTTGCCACCCCGGACATAACAAAACAGAGTATTTAATTGAAGAAGTTAGAAATTAGCTTATCTTTTTTTGTACCTGACTTGAAAAAATGATCAAAGCTTTGAGAATTCCGACTGAGTTCTAGAAAAAGATGCAATAATGCCATTGCTTTCAGGTCTAGCATCCCACTTTTGGTGTAAAAGACTGAATAAATTTAAAAACCATCTTTGTTTCAAATACCTTGACTAGTAATACCTCAATTAAAGACCTGGGGTGAAACTTTTTGCAAAGCTTGATTTCTCTGAACATATTAATAATATCACTTCTAAATCTAACAAAATTCTTGGTTTCCTCAAACGAAAAACTAATAAATTCACTTCCCAACAACCATACTGATATGGTCCGTTCTAATTTAGAATACTGTAGCCTCATATGGGACCCTTATTATGACAACAACATAAAATTAATCGAAAGAGTCCAAAAATTGTCTTCTTCGTTTTCTATATTTTAAAATCTTTCATACTAGTTCTTTTGATCTGTCCTCATTTGATCTGCGTAACACACACTCAAATTTTTAATGTCTCGACCTTTAAATCTAGGCGCGAAGTTTCATGTCTTCTGTTTTTCCATAAAGTTCTAAACAATAGAATTGATTCCAACTACTTAGCTAGTACTGTACATCTCTTTATTCCCAATAGATTTACACACAATCGTCGTATATTTTCTCCATAGCTCTTCCCTTTACAACTATATTCAAAATTTCTGTTTGTATAAGTTTTATAAAATTTACAATAACAGTTCTCACAATCTAGTTATTTTTGCTATATCTTTTAATGATTTTAAAGCTAACTGTTTCCAACTTTTATCTGTGTAATGTGTTTGTCTGTTTTTATACTCAATTATTTCGTGTTTGTTTTATTTCCTAATTGTTTTGTTCAATGTACATTGTAATACGATTTTTATCTGTAATGTGCATTTAAAATTGAATTAATAAATAAAAAAATAAAACATATCGAAAAGTTTTGTAAAAGTTTAGAAAGAAAAGTTGTAGCACCCTTTGAACAACCTTACGATCTCTAAGGGCACGCATTTAAACCCCTCGTCATCTGACAGATAGGTTCACATCTTGCAAGTTGGAATTATCGTGGACAAAATTAATGACTGATTGCGGTATCTCTTTGATTTCTTTTCGACTTCGTCAATCTGCTGGATGAATTGTGTTTGAGGTTCGAATAACTCTTTGCCACCCTGGACATAACAAAACAAAAGAAAGTATTTAATTGCTCTGAAGGAGTTAGAAATTAGCTTATCTTTTTTTTTTGTACCTGACTTGAAAAAATGATGGGTGTTTATCAAATCTTAGAAATACTTTGAGAATTCCGACTGACTTCTGGAAAAGGATGTGATAAGTTTATCCATTGCTTTCAGGCCTAGAGTCCTACTTTTAGTCTAAAAGATTGAATAAATTAAAAAAAACTATCGTTGTTTCAATTAATCAAAACTTTTTGTTAAAGTTTGGATAGAAAAGTTGTAGCACCCTTTGAACAACCTTTCGACCTCTGAGGGATACAGCCGTATAAACTCGTCATCTGACAGATAGGTTCACACCTTGCAAGTTGGAATTATCGTGGACAAAATAAATGACTGATTGCGGTATCTCTTTGGATTTCTTTTCGACTTCTCTAATCTGCTGGATGAATTGTGTTTGAGGTTCGAATAACTCTTCGCCAACCAGGACATTACAGAACAAAAGAAAGTATTTAATTGCTCTAGAGAAGTTGGAAATTAGCTTAAATCTTTATTATTGTACCTGACTTGAAAAATTATGTGTGTTTATCAACAAAGCTATTGAAACTTTGATAATTCTGACTGAGTTCTGGAAAATCCCTTGCTTGATAAGTTTACCCCTTGCTTTCAGATCTAGCGTCCTACTTTTAGTCTAAAAGATTGAATGAGTTTTAAAAACCATCTTTGTTCCAATGATAATTTTTTTTTGTAAAAGTTTAGAAAGAAAAGTGGTTGAATAAACTTTCAACATCTGAGGGATACAGAAGTATACACCTGTCATTGGCAGTTAGGTTTTCCAGCAGCACATTCAATTTTTTAAATTTTAATTAAGAATATTTATTTAATATTTTTATAATTTTACTAAATTTTATATTTTAAAATTTGACGTATGGAGGAATAATTTATAATCATCTGCTGCAGAAATCTAATTTAAAAAAGAAGTTAAAGTTTCAATTTTATGTAGTGAAAACAAGTTTACACTTCTGCCCGTTTGCTTAGCCGTCAGAGGGTTATAAAAAAATGAAAATGAGTTAAATGAGAAAAAGAAATCTTTGAACTTAATGATAAATCTGTACTGGAATAGAAATAGTCTTAGAAATAAAGTACGAAATAAAAATACTCCTTAGCTTAGTCGTACAAAACAGTGAAGTTTTTAATTTTTAAGTTGAATGTGCTTATTTATATTTTATTCGATATGAATCGTGATTTTTTTTCGTAGATTCACATTTAAAAAAACAAAACTAATATAAAAAAAGAGAATTTTCACCATACCATTAAAAATATTCCCCTTTCACTATTTTAGTAGTTATTTTTTATTGTATTATATTTGCTTGCAAGACTAAATATAGTTTATGACAAAAGTATGTATATATTTAAAACAATTAATGAACTTCTATCAATTTTTATGTGGGAAAGAAAAAAAATTCTACTCTTATAATGAACTTATCTGCCCTTTAGCAATCATTAAATCATTGTCTAATCATAATTATAGGGAAACAGCCCGTCAATGTATACTGTTCTCTAATCGAGCATAACGAATTAGAAATGAGAAAATGATCCCAAAAACATGCCTCAAAATCATTCTATTATTGAAAACATTATTCGCGAGCCACACCTCCATACGGAGTTAAGGACCTAAGATTTTTAAAAATTGATAAAATTAGTGAATACTTGTATATCATTAACTTCCAAGTTTAGGATTTTCATAATTATAAATTCTCAATTTCAAGGTCTTCAGTTGATATTTTTGTTAACGTTTTAGGTATGATGTTATAATATAAATGTTGGAATGGAGGAAAGTATTTGAAAATTTTGCCAACAGTGGGCATTCAAACATATATTTTGTATAAAGTTATTTGTGTATACTTGTATATTGTTGGTTACCTGATCCACATACATCCATTTATGCGATCGTTAGCTTAAGAGATTATATAGCAATATCAGAAAATAATGTTGGATAGAAATATGAAGGATATCATGTACTATAACGTGAACTTATGGAGTAGAGGTAGCCAAGATAATCTCTACCAACCAAACACCTATATAAAAATCTACTTATATACATGTTATTTTCATATTAAGGCTTATAAAACTAAATCACCTTTTTCTCTTACTTCAATGTTATATACAGCTATTTATTTTATTGGAAATGAATGTTTCTTTTCCTATGTGTTTATCGAGAATAGTGTTGATTATTACCTTGAATATAGTTGATACATTTCGCTAAACTTTTATATTTTTTTCAGTAATAAATAATGTATCTTTATAAGTTATATTTATAGCTTGTATAAAGTCTGGTTTACAGTTTTTTTTTTTTTAAATTTTTATTTGTTTGGTTTACAAAATTAATTGTTTATCATATCTACGTTGATTAACTTAGTAGAAAATATCTATGTAATTTTTTTTCTAAAATAGGAAAAATTGTTTTTTTAATTAAATAATTGTTTAAAAATGTTTACCTTGATAACAATTTCCGTTGGGCTCTACTCTTGACTAACAAAACATCTCAATGTCATGCTTTTTATAATATCGTTGTTTGCCAAACACAATAATGAATGTTTCCCCCAAACTGTCTAGCTTATAATAAATAATTAATTTAAAATAGAGAGAAAAAAATTAAACACACATTTTATTTTTATACAATTTGTAGGCGCGGATAACTTCAGCTTGCGCCAATAAAAAAGTGTTAATTTTAGTTTCTTGTAAAAGATGAAATACCTCTGTTAACATCGCGTTTCAAATTATACTTAGTAAAAATATGTCAAAAGTTTAAAATTAGTTGTAGCGTCTCCCTAAGTGAGGAGCTTAGAAATTCAAGAGGTACACATTAATAATGAGAAAAACACGATTCGTAGGATATCAGGGAAGTAGCTGGCATTGGAGGTGTCACTTATACTTATACCATTCGTTAGATAGCATTGCCGTGGGCAGGTAAACTGCAGTTTCTAAATCCTTATGACTTAGACTATTGTTGCAAAAGCTCAATTACTCTAGCCTATAGTAAAACATTGGTAAAGACTAATTATTTCAAAGCAAAAACGGTCTAATCCATTCTTATGTTTACTGCAATTTACCCGCCCACGGCAGAGCAGCTCCATAGTGATTTGTATCAATTTATCTCAACAATATGTGACTCCACAACAACTTCTTAATGCCCTTAACTAATAATCTAATATTAAAATCGGCACTTATACCCTTTGGCTTCTAGGCAATTCAAATGAAACTGGGTTAAACTTTTTATTGATCTCTAACCTTCAAATTAAGTTTGTACAAAGAGAGAACGATACTCTTTACAATTCAGTTGAGTAAAAATAAACCAGACAGTCGCGGCACACCAAAGCTCTAATAACTAACTAAGTGACATTCGATACAAGCTCACAATGGTATATCCTTTTACAGTGTCAAAACTGTCATTGATTTCTGTAGTGTAAATTACGTATTATTGAGTTCAAAGTGGTAGCATTTGCATTCTGTAGGTAGCTCATTACGACGCTTTTCTGGGTGGCTAATTTCAGTTTAGTGAGTTGGAAACGATTAAAGCAGGTAAGAACTGGGTGCAGATGACACAGTATGATTAATGTCGTGATTGATGACAGAGGCACTTAATTTCTGTCAGCAAAACAGAGAATAAATGCATTTTACATCGAGGTTGGGTTGGATGTACTAAAGTTCTATCCATCTTCGAAAATAAAAAATGCTATCTAATGGATTTTTAGAAAGTGTAAATGATACAAAAAGTTATAGAGTAAAACAAATTTGGTTTGGAATAAGAATCATGGCATGGTCTTAGTGAGAGTAAATTAAGAAAATTACGGTGGGACGAAATATTGTCGTTAATAATGTCATACGAAGAAATCTTTCTTAAATAAAGCATATATATATATATTTTAAATAAGTGCAGCTATGTTCCTATGTTGCAGGCGCAAGTATATCCGACACATTTCTTACAAGCAATAATTTGTCACTCGATATTTTGTGCATGCGGCATTTCAACCCAAAAGGTTTTTACACTGATTAATTGATCCCACGATATCTTACCCCTTACTCTATAGAGATTTAAAACTGCAAAATTTTCTAGATCACGTATTTTTTAGCTTCCACACTACGTTTATAACGTAAAAAGTGGAAGGTATTATAATCGTTCAGTCCATCTGTCTGTCCGTCTGTCCGTCACCCACTTTCATAGCCCAAACTACAAATGCTACGGACAAGTGTGATACGTCTAAAAATTCAGCGCATCGAAATTAGAATACATTGAAAATTTCAGAAACAAATTCGAATTCGAAGTACTTCAATTATTTAAAAACTGCAAAATTGAATGCTCATTTAAAAAGCATAGGAAGACATTTTTCTTAGAATTTAATCACCATTGCCATTCGCAACAATCGCTCGAGAAACTTTAATTCTTTTAAACAATAAATTAAAATAAATTTGTTTTTGCGACATTGATCAGTTTGAAATGACGTCAAATATATTTCACTACGAGATTCTTTGTACGTTGATATGAAATGTTTTCATTCTATTTAAAAGCGAGGAATCTATAATAATAAAAGAAAGAGTCTGTGTGTGTGTCTGTGTGTTTGTCTTCGGATCGTAAAAGACCTACTTATACTGCCCTCAGAAATTCGAAATTTTTAAGATAGATTCCCTTTAATACCAACGTGTGCACCTGAGGCTTATTTTTTTCATATATGTTCCATTTTTAGAGAAAATTCGAATTTTCTGAAAAAAATACACCACTTTCGCTCAAATCCGATCATTTTTTCTCTTTCCTGATGCCATCGGCTGAAAAAATTAAATAAAACTTTTAACGAAAACATTTAAAATTCAAAATGTTTATTTTATTCTTTTGCCATTACCTTCAGAAACTAAATTCCTTATTTGAAAAATAATTGACATGTTTCAAGTGACGTAATTCCGCCAGTCTTCATTCCCCGATTTTATTGTTGGTTTATTTGATGATTTTTTCATTGATTTTTCTGTTGACTGCATGTATGCATATTTAAGCAATAAATGTATAGTTAAGCTATTACTGAACTATGATGGTTAAAAAGGCCATCGCACTAGAGCTATTAGTGTTTTATGTCTTTATTTTTTCGCCAAATACGTTGCCAAACTCGCCAAATTATTAACGAAAATTCGCCAAATAGGCAATTTTCTTTTATAAATAATTTATAAGCTCGTCGGTCGTTCGAAGGTCATTGTGTTAGAGCTGTATAATGGGTGTGGGTAGCTATATCTATTTTCTCGCCAAATTATTTCCCAAAACGCGCCAAATAAGCTAAAAGGTTTTATGTATTTATGAGGGAATTGTGATGACATTTATGAGTGCATTTTATAGCGTATTATTTATTTTGGAATTTTAAGGCAATGAAACGGGATTTTATAATTTATAACGAGCGGAAACAATAATAAGTTTATGATCCTATAACAGGTTATATGGTACACATATTTGGAATCTATTTGATATTTTTTTATTCCGTGCGAAGAACGGGTATAAATTTGCTAGTATTACATATTTATTCTTTGAAATATAATTTTTTTTTGCAAACAATAAGTAATAATTATTGAATTTTCACAATAAAATAAATGAAACTAGCCAAATTTAGCATGTAAATGTTTAATATAGAATTAATGTTGTCTTTGGCGCCTTTTTACCTGTTAAATACATCTGTTGTGTGGAAGCGGGTTAAGTGACAGATTCTGTTACAAACCTACTTGTTTTAAAAACAATTAAGTTTATTTCATAGAATGAACTTTTTTCCTCCTTAAAAATTATTTTACTTTACTAATTTAATCACCAACAAAACGTATTTTTTAATTGTGTCAACTCCATTTCGACAAAATTGTCGGAGACAGTGTTGTCAAATTGCTTAGTGAGAAGGCAATTCAGTGTTATGTGTCTTAGATGTACTTCGGAGGTCCCAAAAATAAATCTTTCTGCTCGTAATTTCTTTGATGTAATAAATCAAAGTCTTGGATCGTAAAAATATAGTTTTAGTAAGGTATTTACCGTTGATAAAGTGTCTCGAAATATTTACGCTTGGCACAATTCAATGTGAAACAATGGTTTTTTTGTATATAAATTAAGTTAACGTGCATTTTATCGCAAGCATAAAATAAATGTCACTTTTTTTTTATCTAAACACAAATTTTTTTTCTGTTTACTGCTTTTTATCTTAAAATAACTCAAACCACCGTATTTTTTTTACCATACACGCCTAAATATTAATAAATTACATAAATATTTTTTTAATCTAGTACTAATGCTAAGTTTATTATTTTATATTATCTTGATGAAAACATTGTCGATGAAGTGTAGCATATGCATGTGGAAATAAAAACGTATTTACTTCCTAAAATTTTCTTAGAAAACTACCTAGAAAACCTTTTAAAAACTTCCTAGATTTTTTTTTATGTCAAACAACAAATAACTTTTAAAAACCGCGATACTATGTGTATATATTTGGCTGATTCTATATAATAACAGGAAATACTTATGTGTCAACGACTTTTGGACCACCCTTTATAAATACATTAAAATGGATGAAGGCACACTGTTATTCAGAACATGTCAACACACAAATGTTCATGTCATCATTAATTGCTAGTTTAATGCTCTTATAAACTGGTTCTGCATTATATTCTACCTTGAAAATTAACTAAATAGTTAGGGGAACCGGGGACACAACCTCTCAAATGAAGTTTTACGCTTTCAGTGTTAAGTATAGTTACTGCCAGAAAGCAACAATATCTAGAATTAGACCACCATGTTTCTGATCAACTACGACAGCCATGTTTGGCTGACTTTCTTGAGCGTTGGTGCATATGATGTTTTAGTTGTGAGATTTTTTACCCTTATAATATAACTTAACTTTCTCTAATTACTATATCTTCCTAACCTCGTGTTTCTGGTACGAAAAAGGTACGCGGTTAAGAAAATAAATACCTCATTTAAAACTAAGTATTTATCATAATATTTGGATATTATACCGTCGGTCAAATGACAAAACCATGCCTGTGCTAATTCTAGGGAAGGGATTGGCGATTTTTGAAAATCGTGTGCTTAACAGTAACCATCCCTGTGTTGTTGCACATTCGTGATTTTGTCATTTGATCGATGATACTTAGCAAACAATTACACACCATAACAAGACATAATTAAGTTTAGTATAGTTAACAAGTAACTTGTGAATTAGTAACAGTAACATAAGACCCACATTAAGTATACATATGGGTATTAATTTCACCATTATAGCACACACAATGCCAATAGCTAATATCAAATACCATAACAGAAACCCAAATACTGATGTATTCCCATTCACAATATTGTTGCTAATTATACGTTTACTAAAGAAAGATCGCTCATCTAGTTATGAATGGCGATTCGATGCAAAGGAACCAAGTTCCAATTACCAAATAGATTTTTGATGCCTGTTACATAACGTTTATCATGGCATTAGCATACTATTGTCGTTTTTGTCATGATGATGATGGGGTGTGTTATGTTTATCACTCAACGATCTGATTCTAGATTTGATTAAATTTGGAGCAGGATCCTGGGAAGTTCTTAATGTAGACTGTAGTTTTGTATGTATGTAAATTGTATAAAATAAATTAGGGAGTGAATTTAAATTATAAATTATCTTAATTGGAAATGGCTTAATGAAGATTATTTTTATGTCAGAAATAATTTATCTTGGTTTTAATAAACCCAGTTTATTTTACCACAAGTATTTTTAATTAAAATTTATTTTTCATATCATCAAAGTAAACTCAAACGTTATGCATTTATGAAAAATAATGTCATAAATAATAATTTGTTATGCCTTTTTTTGTTTAGCAGGAAAATCATAAAAAAGTGGATACTTTTATAAAGGCTATATCCGCCTGGCAGTCTGTCACCCACTTTCGCAGAACAAACAACGAGTCTCACAAACAAGCAAACAAGTGGAAGCAAAAATCAAGCTGGGGTACATCCCGAATTTCATTAGGAAATATAAATTAGAAGTATATTTAAAAATTTAAATAACTAAAAATTTAATCTATAGTTAAATAACAAGAAAATTACTTTTTTTCATTCAACGCTTCCATTGTTTCCACTTCGTCAAAAGACCGAGAAACTTTATTTAAAATAAAAATAAAATTCACGAAGAAATATTTATCTATGCAATATAAACCAGTTTGGAATGACGTCATATTATATATCACAACAGAGTTCTTTAGAGGGTTTACTATAAGTGTGTTAAGAAAGATGCAGAGAGTTCTAAATTTTTACACAAATAATCTGGTCATTTTTAATTTACTTTTCAGCGTTTGCTGATGTATAATTGTATAAATACGTTAAAATACAAATAATAGATTAATTGTACGAAAATTGTTAATACTTCTTCTAAAAATGATAAAGAATAGCGATGTTACCATAAGTTTCGCTTCTATTTTTGGGCATCAATATTACTAAATATTTATTATTTGAACTGCAAATTAATTGAGTAAACGATAAAGAATATCAACTGATTTGCAAAAAAGTTAATGAAAATGGACAATTTTTATGGCGAATAAAAGTTGCTTATTAAGAAGGTAACAGAGAAAGTTCATTTTCACATAAAAATCGAGTAATATTTTACTTTCAAAATAATATAAAGTTAAATGATGTTACGTTAAGTTTCACTTTCATTTTTAAAGCAAAAATTACATCATTATTCTTCGAACTTCAAAAAAGCTGAGAAAACTATAACTACTTTTAATTATATCTGCGAAAGAAAATTAATGAAAATGGTTAATGTTAGGCTACAATTAATGGTAGTACATTTACTTAAAGTAGCCAAGGGCCGTGTTTACTGATTTTCTTTCTTAAGTGTATAAATAGTGTATGGAAACGGTTGTAAGTAACATTTCTGTTACAAAAAACCCACTTGTTATTACCGTAGCAAACACGTCATGTCTAATTCAATGATAGAAAGGATTAGCGTTTATGAAATATTAATACCAATAAGTAAAACAAGCAATTTAAGGGAGATAAAACGTTAGATTAGCAAAGAATGTGAATGAATAATTGTTAACACAAAAATTTACGTTACAAACAAATAATTATCTTAAAAAATAATAAAAAGTTCAACACTTTTGCTGACACAAAATACTATCAACTATCATTATGATTAATTGAATTTGAAGGCAAAACTTTTGCAAAAGAAAGCAACCAAACTTTGTTCAATGAGTGCTATTATCGTTTATTTTAAAAACATATAATTGTATTCTTTCTAAATAGTATACAAAGTATGAATATAATCCTTTAACTTTGTACCTTAAATTCAGTACTTTTTGTTTCAAGAATATTTTTAGTCTGTTATGTTTGGTTACATGGCTCTGACTGAACGTGTCCCATACAATGCAATGAACTGTTATTTAACCACCATACACTACTCTTAAAAACTAGCCTCGTTTTTTTGTCATTAGAAAGGTAGTAAACGCGTGTCCTTGTCCTTGATCTTGACATGCTTTTAACATTGTAGTTTCTTTGCACACAATACGTCAAACTGTAGCTATTCATTACAAGCAGTTAAAATCCTTTGGTTTCCACATAATACACAATAAGTGGGTGAATCATTTGTTGAAGTTTTATGACACAAAAAAGGCCTAACGCCGACTATTCAAAAAATGAGAGGCACACGTTTACAAAAGGCTTTTACGATTCCAGCACTGAAACTTTACAGCCCACCAATTCGAACTACGGACACTATATCCAAAGTCAGAGATGAATGCCCAAAATATTACATAGACCCAGAGGAATAGTGTAAGCTTTCACCAACAGTGGAGGGGGGCACTCCCTTTTCCATTTACTCTCTTGATGAAAACGTCGTAAAATTCGCCGAGAAATTTTTATTTTCCCATGAAATAAAAATCGGGGTTTGTCATGTCAGTATTCGGTTACAGGCCTCTTTCAGCCCCCCTGTGAATAGGGGGGTAATAAGGTTGACCCACGGTTCTGCCTTTTTTTGGGGTTGACAGGTATTAACCACAAGGGAGGATGTGCTTTGTGCTCTTTTATCGGCTGTAAATCGGCCACTGGACCACCAGGTTGCCCGTTTGTCAGATTCATTGTGGCAGTAAAAGTTTTTGGATGACTTAGTATTTTTGTTTGGAATGAGATGTCCAAATTCGCTGATTTTCAGTGACGATATTAAAATATCTTTTGACTACGATTTTACGATTACGTCCTTTAGTCAGATTGTGGCAGCAGAAGTTTTGGGATGGCTTAGTACTTTTGTTTGGAATAAGACGTTTAAATTCTTTCAGTGTAAATAACTTTCAGTGACGTTATTGTCGTACCAAAAAAGCATTCTACACATTTCCCGAAGTTTAAGTAGACTTTAAGTTATCTTTTTGCATTCCATATTTTTTATGCTATGGTCAAATTCAGATTAGTCAGATCGCTTAGCAAATTCATGCTAGAGTCATATTTAAACGTCAAATTCAGATTCAATTCCGATCTTTTAGAAATATTGATTAAAACTGATAATATTTAGTTATTATCTCTCTATATTAAAAAAAAGGTAAGCTTTTTTTAATCTGTACGACACAATTTTTATAGTACTACTCAAATTTTTTTACTGAATGTCTCAAATAGTCTAAATTTCAAACCCACAAAATATTTTTAAAAATTCAAATTAGTTTTTAGCTTCCACACTACGTTTATAACGTAAAAAGTGGAAGGTTTTAAATCGTTCAGTCCGTCTGTCTGTCCGTCTGTCTGTCACCACTTTCACAGAAAGAACCACAAGCCCCACAGACAAGTGGGATACGTCATTTTGAAGCAATAAATCAGATTAGGCTACATTCCAAATTTCATTAAAAAATTTTAAATTAGAAGTTTATTTAAAATTTAAATTACTAAATCTTTTTTTATCTACATTGAAATAACATGCAAATTCTATTTTATTCATATTTTCACTGTTGTCATCCACAAGTCCCACAGACAAGTGGAATACGTCATTTTGAAGCAAAAAATCAGATTTGGCTACATGCCAAATTTCATTAAAAATTTAAACTAGAAGCTTATTTAAAATTTAAATAACTAAAAATTTAATCTACATTGAAATAACATGCAAATTCCATTTTTATTCAATATTTTCACTGTTGCCATTTCGTTAAACGTACGAGAAACTTTTGTTAAAATAAAAATAAACACACTTGAAAAAATATTTATTTATGTGATATAATTCGGTTTGGATTGTTGTATTATCACAATAGAGTTCTTTTAATGGTTCTATATATATGTATGAAGAAAGATGCATAGAGAATTCTAACTTGGCATAAAAAAAATATGCTAAGTTTCGCTTTTATTTTTAAAGCATCAATTGTACAAATTATATATTTTTTGAACTGTAAATTAATTTAACAAACTATAAATAAGTGAATTTTCGAAAGAAATGTAAATGGGAAATTGTGGCGACAAAAATATTTATTAAAAAGATTACATTATTATTCTTCGAACTTTAAACAAATTTAGCAAACGATAAAGTCTAATTATTAAATCTGAGAAAGAAGATTAATGAAAATAGTTAATTTTTGCGTTTAAAACTTTGAATTACAATAGCTAAGGCCCTGTTTTTTATTAGAATTAAATCACATTTGCCATTCGCAACAATCGCTCGAGAAACTTTAATTCTTTTAGACAATAAATTAAAATAAATTTATTTTTGCGACATCTATCAGTTTGAAATGACGTCAAATATATTTCACTACGGAATCCTTGTATGTTGATATGAAATGTTTTTCATTCTATTTAAAAGGAGGAATATGACATATTTTATTCTTTAAAATATAAATTGATTTTTGCAAACGATAAGTAATAATTATTGAATTTCTCGAATAAAATAAATGAAACTAGCCAAATTTAGATTGTAAATGTTAATATAGAATTAATGTTGTGTTTGGCGCGTTTTTCCTGTTAAACACAAATATGTGGAAGCGAGTTAAGTGAAGATTCTGTTACAAACCTACTTGTTTAATTAAAAAATAACAAAAACGCCAAAAATGGCGTTTCTGGCCCAAAATTGAAAAAAAAATTCGGTCTTATAAAAGTGTCTGAATTTGTAGTATTTTATAGATTAAATACTTGTTGACAAATTGCCAAGACAGGAAAAAAAATTACAGTAGGGTTTTTAAGTTATGGGTTTTTTAAAATCTCTCTATATTAAATTAAAGTAAGAGTTTTAAGAGTTAAATAAGAGTTAAATAAGAGTAAGAGTAAACTAGGGGCGCAATCCCTAGTTTAAGTCAAAATAATTGTACTAGTAAATGATTAAAGATTGATTTGGACACATTCTAAGTTTGGTGATTTTGAAAGATGCCATAATGAATTTGAATAGTACAAGCTTCAGTATAAGGTCATGTTAAATTCATAAGAAATAAGTATGTACTTAAAAAAAAGTCATGTTTATATATCTATGGTGTGATACAGAATAGAGTCAGATCGTTTTAGCAGATTCAGATTCAAATCAGATATTTTTGTCAGGTTATTATTAATCTGAGATTGTTTAGTTAAGATCACAATTAAGTTTATTACACCAGAAAATGTGAAAATGAAGATTGATATGGACACACGACTGAATTTGGTAATTTTGGGAAATTTTCGGACGTCTTTATTTGGTATAAGCTTTAGTCAAAAGTCTTATTGTGTTAAACAAAAATATTTGCCACATAATTGTTTAGAATAAAATAAATAACATTCCAAACATTTCTTAGTTTTGAAGCCAGTTTCGATTTATTTTTTCCCCAGAATTTTATAACTTTACAAACAATCTGAGATCGATACAAACTTTATAAATGTTACATTCTAAGTATTTCATTAGGTCTAAAGTTATTTTTAGGTATTCTATATTCCTTTTTTCTTGAAAAAAGAATATCATAAAAATGACACTGAAAAGAAAATGTTATTTTCTAATTATTTCTATTTATGCACAACGAAATCAAAGAGCAATTACAATATATATTGAGACTTAAGATACAATTTACAAATTAGTTGACGATATTTCAATAAACTATTTTTCTTAACATGCAATTATATCCCCATAAATATAAAATGCTCATCAGTCCAAACCTTTTAACATTCGGTAAATTATCGCTCTTCAACCGAAGCTGAAGTCAAAACCAAAACTGCGGCAATTTCGTCCGTTTCATATCATTTAGCTCCATTTAAACACTCACTCGGCAGCAAATGACTTTCTCAGAGAACTTCTGCCAATTTGCTAAACACTTGCTTGCTGCGCACACAACAATACTTAGCAAATGCATCACGATTTCTTCTATATTATTTTGCCGATACTATCTTCCGAGAACATTTAAAACCCACAATAATCAAGACCATCATTGTCGATTGAGGTACATTAAGAGGACTCAATGACTTGTCACTGTTGATTGTATGATGACTATTACGGAAGCTGTTACTTCTTTTAATGGCCAACTTATGTGCTGTGAAGTGGAAATATTGGATGAAGACAGATAACTTAATTACCACTGTGAATCTTAATGTGCTGTCGCTGAGTGTTTAAGAACATGATCGTGAAAGCACGTGTTACACAAAAATTAAGCAGTCGATTCTTACTCAATTAGGATAATTAAAACGAAAACATCGAAAGAATTTTTTTACAGAAGCTTTTTTATACACAATTATCACATCAGCCAATTATGTTATTTCTCTGATTAATATAGTATGATCTGTAAAGGAATCCTTAAAATTACAGCACACAGCGGTTATTTTTAACATCACAGTGTTCGTAATGTTTGTTTTATAACAACGTTAATGATGTTTTTACGACATACACAGTCACATAAACAAATTACCCCAATAGCGTTTAAACAGAGAAGATGGATGCATCTATTCACTGCCTGTGAACCAAACGTTTTCGGCGTTACCACACAATAAATTTGACATCATATGTGTAAATTCACAGCACAAGTTGATGACAGCATACAGGTTGATGACAGCTCTTTTACCATTAAACTGTTATGGTAAATTAGAGTGTTTCTTTTACAGTGTCCACAGTTTGACGGATATTTTATTAAAAACTTGATAACGATTTAAATAGCTAAAAAAATAATCTTTGACCACTTCCAAAAAACTTTTCTTATGCATTGTACACTGTTAAAAATTTTGTGCTTGGTTTCACCATGATATTGGTTCCTAGTAGCTGCAACGGCTGAATGGTGAAACGTTCCACCATATTTTTGGTATTCGGTTGAACCATTTCTCAGGTTTTTGTTTCCAAATCCAGAAAAATGGTTCAACCAAACACCGAAAAAAAGGTGAAACATTTCACCATTCAGCCGTTGCAGCTACTAGGAACCAATATCATGGTGAAACCAACCAATATCATGGTGAAACCTAGCACCAAATTTTTAACAGTGTATGGACATCAGAATACTTGCTAATCATTTTAAAGTTAATGTTATGTGTATTTTATAAAATTCTTTGTATGCTTTGATACATATCGTATATTTATTTATTAATCCCATGTCAATGTACGTTGACAAAAAAAAATATCCATATTGCCTCAAGAGGAGAATTTTTAATTCAGTAATTATTTATATCCGGTTCGAATATGTGAAAGTCTAATAAGCAGCTGCTACACATCGCAAGTTGTAATTGGTGTATAATTGATCAGTCATTGACTTGTAAGCCAATTACTTGCATTATTTTGGAATAGTAATTTTCAATCAGTGATGACTAGTTAAACGTACGACGACAAGAAAGTAATTGAGAGGTAGGAAATGGGTGGACACTGAGACACTCACATGCATCTACCTGACATGGAACGCCTCTTTTGTAATCGAAGAGGCTTTATGTTCTACTAATGTTTCCTAAAATACATCATTTTTGGTCTTAAATCTTGATGAAGTTAACCTTGCACAGGGAAACCCAGAAGTTGCATACAGGTTAAAGGGTGGATTAAACTAGGTAATTAGTTTGTAAATTATACCGAAGATATTTTTTAATAAAACAGAACACGGTAATATAGATTACTTGAGCGGCTCAGTGGCTGAGAGGTCTAACGTGTCCGCCTCATAAGCCCAAGGTCGCGGGCTCGAATCCTGGCTGAGTCGTCGGATTTTCTGGATGGAAAAATCTTGGGCACGCATGTCATATGATAATGTGGCATGTAAAAGATCACTGGAGTATCAATTTGGCTTGGTTTCTCTCGGCAAAATGAAATCTCGGCATACTTTAACATCCACAGAGAGCTCAGATTCCTTGTAATCTGAACGTCAAAAATGTGTAGCGAGAGTCGCCTAGATGGTGCCACAAAAAATGACTCTCAGTTCTGGGGAATATGCCGAGTCTGCAAAGGCTTGCCCGCCAATATTGCTTCCCCATTAGAGAAAAAAAAAGATTAAAATCAAATTCTTGAAGCGTTTGAAGGTGTTTAGTTAGCATGGACTCCATAAGTCGCCCTTGGGAATGTTGAGTACGAATAGTAGTCAACACATATGCCTTATAAGGAAGTAAACAGAAGTACTAGTTAATCGTAGTATGATAAGTTGGGCGTCTGTCAGTGATATTTTAAATTTAAGTGCTGGGAAATTTCTATTTTAAGATTAACTCAAGTGTATGTGATTCAACAAACTAAAAAAGTTATATGCAGCATTCTTAATTAAAGTTTAAAATTACTATATATTTTTTACCTCAACCGATTAAAAAAAGATGCTACAATTTTTCACAAAGAAAAATGTAGTACTTACATATTTTAATAAACTATGTTAGTCATATTTTTAGAATTTTCAATAATAAAAAATTATAATATTTTAGGTTGTATAAGATTTTCATATAAATTTGTACATGTTACTGTTACCGTTAAAACCCGGAATCAGCTAGAACTAGAATTATCTAGTGAAAACTAGTTTTAACTGAGGCCATTAGTTAAAACTAGTTTCCACTAGCTAAAACCATTTATCCCCAGCTAATACTAGTTTTGACGAAATAGATTTGTTTAAAATAGTTTTAACTATAAAAAATTAAATTAGATAAAACTAGAATTAACGTAAAATCACACGATTTACAATAATAAGTTTGTATTAGTTGAGTTTATTATTGCTGAAATGCAATGAAAGTGTTTTGGTTATTGGAAGACCCCCCTCATTAAGATAAGTATAGTGCGTTTTTCAAGGACTTCATTGTCGTACACTGTTAAAAATTTGGTGCTAGGTTTCACCATGATATTGGTTGGTTTCACCATGATATTGGTTCCTAGTAGCTGCAACGGCTGAATGGTGAAATGTTTCACCTTTTTTCGGTTTGGTTGAACCATTTTTCTGGACTTGAAACAAAAACTGAGAAATGGTTTCAACCGAATACCAAAATATGGTGAACGTTTACCATTCAGCCGTTGCAGCTACTAGGACCTATATCATGGTGAAACCAAGCACAAAATTTTTAACAGTGTAATAAGATTATAAAATTCCTCTTTTCGGACATTTAATAATATATTCATGCTTAATTAATAAAGTAAAGTGGAGATTTTAAATTTCGCAGTAAAACAACTAGTGCAACAACCATTTGCAACAACAAAAAATCGTATTACCTCTTCTTTTTAAAGAAATTAACGTTCACAATAATTTAAAAGTCAATCATTCACAGTTAATTCTAGTTTTATCTAAAAAAAGTTAGATAATTATAGTTTTTTCTAATTACAACTAGTTTTAACCAATACAATTGGTCAATACTTGTATTAGATAGGGGGTCTAGTTTTAGCTAGAGGCAACTAGTTTCCACTAGGGGCATCGGTTAAAACTAGTTCTCACTAGTTAATTCTATTTTTAGCTGATTTCGGGTTTTAACGGTAACATTACCATACAATATGATCATACACACAATTCATACTATTACATTGCTCTACTAATTTATAGAAGTAACAACGAATTTAAAGTATTAAACTTATTATTGGCCTTGAGAGTAAAATAAATAACCAAAACAAATAAGAACACATATAACTAAAGCATATATAACAAATCGATCATCCAAAGACACATCTGTTCTTGACAGCAAGAATTTTTTTAATGGTACATTTTAACAACTTAAACTTTTTGATGCGTTTGCTACCCCATTTGGACGACGATACATCACACCCACTAGTGTGAAAAAGCGTTTTTATGTTCGATTGCACGACAAGGTGATATTGGGAAACCTTCGAATTGGTTCACAAGCCCTGGAGCACAGATCTCAAATGACAAATAATTGTTGATGGGATTGTGGTTGAAGGACAAAACCACAGAGCTTAGGTTGCTCCTGGAGGATAAATCGAAAACAAATTGGTGTGTTTAGAACAACGATTAAAGTCAATTTTTGACTTATCCTACTTTGTACTGGAACAATTGAAGGGTAAAATATTAAAAAAGCTTAAGCGTTTTGAGCGAAAATGGTCCGAGTGAGGATTGGACTTGGTAGTTGCTTCGGCAACCCCAATTTTATACCTTCCAGTCACGAATGGTGTTGATACTTGATACAGGTGAGAAAATTTAATTGTTATTAAGTGAACAAGTGTTTTTATATTTCTAGGAAGTTAGATTTTGTCCTTAATAGGTTTGGAGACTTGTGACAGGGGTGTAGCTGTCTAACACACGAACGTAGATGAACCGAAATATCAAATCTGGATTGATTTATTTTTAATAACACAGAAAACTTCTTTAAAAGTATGTATGTAAAAACTATTTTATATAATATATGTATGGATGCTATTCGAAGAAGAATGATAAATTTTGCTTCATGAACTAGTGTTTTTATCTATTTTTTTAAAATTAAAGTATTATTTCTAATTTTCTTATTTCAGTTTATTAAATTATATTAAAGTAGTACTTGAAAATTTTCGGACCCCCTTTCAAAATATACTTATTCGGATAGCAGTTTGTTGTGTTACTGCGGACATATAATAGAAGTATGAATTTAGTAAGTCTTAACTTTTATTAGTATGGAAGAACGCGAGTTTGCAGTGTAACTACATGGGTTTTTTTATTATGATCTTTTTAAGTGTATTTAAATCAAATAGATATAAAGATATACAGATAAATTGATTTTTTTAATAAGAAGAAATAATAGAAATATGAATTTAGTAAGTTTTAACTTTTATTAGTATGGAAGAACGCGAGTTTGCAGTATAACTACATGTATTTTTTTTTAATTATGATGTGTCTAAGTGTATTTAAATAAAATAGATATAAAGATACAGATAAATTGATTTTTCGCATCTAAATCTTTCTTCTTTTAGCGTAGGTAGGCAATTAATGAAGAAAGTTAAGTCATAAATAAGAAGACGAGATTAATTTAGTTTTAGAACACCCATCGTTTAATTATACTTAAAAATAAAAGAAATAGCATATAAAACCATTTAAATGCTGAATTAATCAGCGAAAGTGTAATTAAACTGCTCAACACAAAAGAAATTGAAGATGATAATCAAACTTACAATACACTATTTATAAACTTCATAAACATTGCCGGGTAGAAAACAACTTAATCAGGATATAGTACTTGTTAAAACAACTCACAGTTCATCACTTATGATAATCAAACTTACAATATATTAGTTATAAACTTCATAAACATAGCCGGGTAGAAAACAACTTAATCAGGACATAGTACTTGTTAAAACAACTCACAGTTCATCACTTTAGATAATCCTTGACACCCTTGGACATCTTCTATGCTAATCGTCATTTTTAAAGATAAAGAAACAATGGAAAGTGTTCTTTTGTTCTTTGAAAGATTAAGAAGGTTTCTTTCTCACTTTCTATTGAGTGCGAACAAGAGTAACACTCACGAATATTTTTGATTAATGGAATGCAAAGTCATTAGTTGCAGAATAATAATTACGTTCCTTAGAGACAATTTTAAGAAGATAGTTTTGAGGGATTCAAAAAGTCTGACACTTTTTGCCATCATTTGATTTTGAAGGTAATTTATTTCAAAGACTGCGGTTGGAAAATTGATTGAATGGGTTGACAGTAATCGCTTTAATAATTATGTTCTTCAAAAAAAAAAACAGAAAAAGTGCATGAAAAAGTTTATAACTGATAAAATGTATATTTATATATTTTTTTTATCCAATTGTAACCTTTAACCGTTGTCCTTCAACTCTATATACTGTGATCCTTTAACTTATATAATATGGTCTTTTGGCTGAGTATACTGTGGTCCTTCAACTACGTATACGGTTGTCCTTTAACTGTATATAATATGGTCTTTTAGCTGAGTATACTGTGATCCTTTAACTGTATATAATATGGTCTTTTAGCTGAGTATACTGTGATCCTTTAACTGTATATAATGGTCTTTTAGCTGAGTTACTGTGGTCCTTCAACTACGTATACGGTTGTCCTTTAACTGTATATAATATGGTCTTTTAGCTGAGTATACTGTGGTCCTTCAACTACGTATACTGTTGTCCTTTGACTGTGTATACTGCGTTTTGTCGCCAATTCCTTTTCTCAAAGATTCCGTTTGGCGATTTTTTTACTTGCGAAAAGGAAAAGTACCGGAAGATATATATCATTGTCCATAAGTGATAATTTCATAACAAGATGCTTTCAAGATAACCAGATAATCAAAATCTGATACTCTTTTTCAAATTTAAGAACCAACCCCTTATCTAATTCCAGAAGCAACAAGCAAATTAACGCGATTACGGAAACGGCAAAGAAGTTCTCTTTTGTGCACGTCACGATCCCTTTGTTTGCAGGTGAGGGTCGTGTAAGCCGAGCCAAGGATATCGGCTGCTAAAGTCACGTTTTTGCAACCCCTTTCGACTCACTTTTCTTTTTACAGAAGCCGACATTTTTTTTTATGTTTAATTAGCTTTAGAAAATTAGGGAAAGAGTTACTTTGAAGGTTTTTTTTTTTTTTTTTGGGGGGGGGGCAGTTTGTATGAGATATTTGAGAAAAGTAGATGAAATTTGTTTTAATGTGGCTACAGTTTATATTAGAAGAAATTTGAATGTCTTCATTGTACTAATTCAAGGTTAGAACGTTTATAAGAGTAACATATGACACTTTTGATTGTGATCCTTCGTAAAGCTTTATGGGAAGAATGCACTCCTCTTTTAAACTTTTTTCATGTTTTATCATCTGTAGTAAATTAGGGAACGATTTACTTTGAAGAGGTTTTTTAGTGGTCAATTTGTATGAGATATTAGGAAAAGTAGATGAAATTTGTTGTAATTCATACATTTTATAGCAGAAGAATGACATGTAAAACGTTTTTAAAACATAAATATAAGAGGAATTAAACACATTATAAAAGTCATGAAACTTATTAAGGGGGAATGGGAGAGATAGCCGATTTCCTACCCGAAGTCTTCTCTCTGTGTTAATCCAATAGGAAAAATAATTTTTTTCCAAGAAAAATTACTCTAGCTGTATTGAATGTATTTATGAAAGTTTTTTTTTTATGATAACATGTAGCTGGATTACAGGGTTCTATAATACCCTTTTTTTTTTAAATCGTTTCGAATTTTTTTTATTTTCGAAAACAATTTGTGCCACAAAATAATCGAACCAATTTCAAACAGTGGAGTTATAGAGCCCTAAGCCAGCTACATTTATCAGATAAAAAACAGTTTGTAAAATTCTCAATACAGCCGAGATATTTTGGTTTTGAAAACTATCTTTTTTCCTTTGGATTAACAAAGAGAGAAGACTTCGGTTTGGAGACCCGGCTACCGCTCCCATTCCCTCTTAGAACAATCCATCATCTAACATTATTTAATGGCATTTTTATCATTACTATAGACTTCCTTTGTCTTATATTTTGTTTATGTAGATAAACATAAGCAGAAAGCTTATTTTTGCATGGCAAATTTTCTTGCCAACTGGCGTTCATGAATTATAAGATTAACATAAAATTTATGTAGAGATTTGTTATTGTTAGAAAAAGCAATAAGTAAATGATAGGCAAGATCGAAAGTAGTCTTAGTATTTTACTGACATGCAAATGACAAATTATGCGAGCCTAACCTTAGCCACTGAGCCACTGAGGATATGACTTCTCTAACCATCTCCAGGAACTCCTATTCATATTGCATTTTATTACCTTTTTCAAAGATCAAAGTATAATTTAATCTGTTGTGGTCCGGGTAATTTACCAAGTAAAACATAACTCAAGTAGCTTAAGGGATAGGTGCTGGCACCAGTCGTAAACATCGTCAACAAAATATATCCAAAACTCCATTAATAAATATATTACATATTGAAAAGCTAAATAAATGATGGTTAATGAAGAAACTAACAATGTTCACAATTTATGATAGTTTTATAATCTTAGTTCCTACTTGATCAAATAAGCATCATTAATTTTGTGAAAAGCCATTCCCCTCTTTCCTACTACCTTTTGAAAATCTTATTTTGACAAACGTATTTCTCTAATTTTTTTTATGTTTACTTTTAAAAGAAAAACATACGAAACTCATTTGTAACAGTTTCAAACATTGCTTAAATAAAACAGTGTTTTAACTCTAACTGCTTCGAGCTTTGAAATTGATAATATAAAAAATACTTTATAAAGCAATTCGTAAACAAAAAAAAATACTTTATTCAATTTCAACGATTTTAACTACTGGCTACTGGGCATAATAAATATGTAAGTAAAGGTATTAGTAGCGTAAACAAATTTAGAATTTAACGTGAACATGTGACACACGTATATAAGGATCTTATATAAAAAAAATTTACATAATTTGTTTCTTTATATAATTGAAAAGAATGCCATTTAGAGGAAATATATACTTTTGTAAAAGAAACTGTTAATTTTAAACAAATAAAAAATGTATTATTCTTGTTATACTTTCTACATAAAGTTGAACACTAAATACGTTGCGGATAGATATATGCAAAATAAGATATTGTGCTGAAAGAGATTGAGATTGTGAATATTTTTACAATTACTTTAATTGGATAAAAAAAAATATAAATATACATTTTATCAGTTATAAATTTTTTCATACACTTTTTCTTTTTTTGAAGAGCATAATTATGTATTAAAGTGATAAAGTGATTACTGTCAACCCATTCAATTAATTTTCCAACCGGAGTCTTTTAAATAAATTACCTTCAAAATTAAATGATGACCACAGTATACATAGTTAAAAATTAGTTTGGCGGCGGTTTTACTTTTTTAGTGAATTTATTGCTTGCGCCCACGAAAAGGAAAAGTACCTATCTTTCTCCTTAAGAAAAGGAACAGATGAGCACACCCAGAAAAAAAAACCATGATTTTTCGCAATGACATGTGAAGTTCATTTATTTATATCATATTGCACATTTGAGGTTGGTCCTGACGTTAGAATTAAGAACCTAATTATCACAATCACATCTTGTTTGCACATCTTATCCTTTTTAAACTATGATGTATTATTTTCCATAAAAAAAAAAGAACTTATGAGGTTTGGGAGTAGGAAAAACCTTATTCCCAAACTAATTGGTAAGTTAACTATACATATTATGCTACGTAGAGGACGAGAGATTGGAATAAGTTACAATTAGGAAACTGATTAGCTGGATCGTGTCTTGTTCTCAACTTTTTACTTATGACCATGAAAAAGATATACTGTATTTAATAATTATATATAAGGATTCAAATCACGCGAAATCTCTTAGATAGCCAATATAACACATTTTAAGGTGAAAAATAATGTTTAAACATTTTTGACAATTGCATTTTTTCATCAGTTCCTAAGATTTAGATTTAAAAATCTATCGAGAAAAAGTGAAATATATTTTTTCGCACCAAAAACTATTTAAGGAATGAAGAACAAAATGGAGTAGAATTTTTTTTCTACGCTAAAATTCAGCATGAAAAACACCTAAAAAAACACAGTTATATAATGTATAAATATTTAAAAGGTGATAAACTAAAGGGAATTCCGTATAAATAACTCTCACAGCGATTTTTCAAAATTAGATTACCGGGACTTTTGGGACACCCTGTAGTTAAAGAATGCTTTAAATCCATCTCAAGGTTGTATTTAAAGTTGTGGCGTCGCTTTTTTTCTGAAAACATTTTTATGTGTCTGTAGACATAGGTATTAGTAGTTGCTTACAAACGAGAACTTTTTTTCCCTTTTTCGGGGCTGCTTTATTGACGTCTATAAGCCTTTGCAGACTCGGCATATTCCCCAGAACTGAGAGCCAATTTTTTTTATGGTACTATCTAGGTGACTCTCGCTACCATTTTAACGCTCAGATTACAATAAATCTGAGCTGTCTGTGGATGTGAGAGTATGTCGAGATTTAATTTTGCCGAGAGAAACCAAGCCACATGGGTACTTAAGGGACCTTTATGCCACATAATCATATAATATGCATGACCTCCATTTTCTCATCCAGAAAAACTGACGACTCAGTTGGGGCTTGAACCCGCAAACTTGGGCTTATGAGGTGGACACGTAAAAACACTCAGCCATTGAGCCGCTGAACTTTTCTATCGATCTAATTTGCTTGTTAGTTCTGTAATTTCTAATAGTTGATTTTTGATGTAACCACAAGTATCATATTACGATCTCGATGATATCTAGTTTTTGAGTAAAGTTTAAAAAATGAAATGAATAAACGAAGCGATAAATTTAGGGAGATATTTCATTGTTTGTCTTTCAATAGTCTTGATAATTGGATTTATAATCATATTTGATTTTTGAACTATCATATTTTCATATCGATTGACTATCACATTGATTGAACTATCATATTTTCGTATTCAATGCATTTTAGGATCGCATAAAATCGCAATTTTAGAAGTAAATAAAAAGAGTAAAATAATTAATCACAAAATGTTTAGAAAAGTGCGACTAGCTTTTTTTTTCATCCATCAATTTATTGCAAAACAATGATCTTAATTTTTCAAAAACTTCAAATTTACTTTTTTAGTTGCACACTTCATTATTACCGCAGCAACTGTAGCTATCAAAGATATTTTAAAATTAGTTTTTGTTGATTTACTGTGTTTATATATACCATATTTTGTTTATATGTGTTTATATAGTCGATTGAGTGAGATATTATTTCTTTCTACATCTGTTGAATAAGATATTGAAAATTAATTTTCTGCTCAACACAAGGACTTCAAAATAATTTTAATATAATTATCAGATCACTTTCTAATTTTGTTCAACTAGTCTAAACAAAAACCAAATCTGAAATTTGATAAGTGATCTCAAATCTTCAAATAAAACCTGATTAAAATGACAAATGGGATTAAAGTACACGAGCCCTATTTCATGATATGCGTGGTTTGATGTGAATTAATGAGTTCCAAAAACTAATGATGATTAGCTCTTTTAGAAAAAGAAAGTATAGCAAAGGAAATTCCAAAAACGTGACCAAAAATATACTTTCCACCTGCTTGGCCTTGATAGAAGTTAAATTGAGTTATTGAATAAACTGGATGATTGTATTGTAGTTTTTAATTTGTTAATTGTCTTTATTTCGTGACATCTTTTTGGTATGAAAAAACAATATGTTTATTCAGTTGAGTAACGAAATTCCGACTTGATATCTTAATAAATTTGATTTGAATCTATTGTACGGAATTCTAGTGTCTTAGCTCCTTAGACATCATGGGATATCATTAGATTTTGAAAAAAAAATCTTTAATTACCTTAAGTTAAAAACAAAGATAAAATATGTCTGGATATAATTGGATGTCTAGTAATGTTTCTTGAAAAAACTTAGATTATAAACTTATCATTAGATTTTGAAAAAAAAATCTTTAATTACCTTAAGTTAAAAACAAAGATAAAATATGTCTTGATATAATTGGATGTCTAGTAATGTTTCTTGAAAAAACTTATTAAAATATAATATAGGTTTTTCTCATATATAAGAATTTTTTTAAGTTTTCAATTTTATTATTGCAAAAATTCAGCATATGTATGTGAAATGGTTTTTATTTTGCATCTCAATGGGCATGTTTCTCATCTTAAGAGAAACAGAGCTTTATGAATGAAAACAAGATCTTTCTCAATTTTTCTCTCAGCTATTGGTACACTCTTAAAACAAACGAGCGGTTTTAACTCAGTCTGAGTTAATTTCCACTCCTTTCCGTGCCGAAAATGCACTTCTCCTATAGGAGTGAATTTCACTCTTTTTCGGAGTGGGTAAAAGAAATAAAAGAAAACAATCTGCGTCCTTCACTCTTAAAACGAGCGGTTTTAACTCAGTCTGAGTTAATTTCCACTCCTTTCCGGTGCTGAAAATGCACTTTTCCTATAGGAGTGAATTTCACTCTTTTGTTTTAAGAGTGTACTCTGTGCCTATTTGACATCGGTTTGATGTCAAGTGGGCACAAAGTACTAATCGAGGAGGAGAAATATCGAGAAAGACATCATCTGATTCCTAGAATTGTGTTGCCATTCATGACGTGAAACATGCCCAATGTTCAGATAAACTCTCTAAATAATAACAAAGTACACTTAGTTGTTTACCATGAATGTTCATAAAACAACGTATGGAAATCTTTATATTTGCAGTTTGTGCACTGAAAATGCGATTTATAAACAAAGGAGGAATGCATATAAAACCAGATACAAATTTCCTCATTGTTAATCTTTTGAAACTAATGAACCGGGATTTGATTTTTTTTTGCATATATCAAATATTCACCAAAATATGTTGTTACGAAATACATTCGGCATCAATTGTACGAGTTAATATAACACAACGCAAAACAGTTTGTTTGTGCACCTATACTACCCAAACGGATTTTTGAGCGATTATCTTTTTGAATTGTTACAGTCCCTGGACAAATTATTAGACGCATTGTATTTTTTTTAGTAATTTTATGTTTCTTAAGAGTTTTTATGCAATAATGGTATATTTAAACTACAATATTATTGATTTTTATTTAAAAGAATTGCTGTAGACTACATATTTGTATTTATTTTAAGATAATTATGATTAATTGTGATTAAGATTAATTTATCTTAATTATTTATTATAAGATTATTTATGTGTGGAATCATCATCATCCTCAAATGCAGGAGACAGTACAGTCTTGCATTGATAGCAAGCCGCGCAGAATTAAAGCTTTGATAGCGGCCAAAGATGGCTCAACTAAATATAGACTTTTACTAACATTAATTTCACTTTTCTTTAAAACTTAATAAACTTGTGCTTTTCTTAATTAATGCTGTTTAATTTATGTCAAATAAATCGGTAATTGATTGGATAATATAAAAATAAAAAACAAATCAATTTAAAATAATAAAACGGTACAATATCACCCGGTAATTAATATTTTACATGAAATCATGCAGTGCGTCTAATAATTTGTCCAGGGACTGTATATCGATCATGCTCAAACTATGAAAAGCGGCTAGAAAGACATAAATTATTATTGATGTACCAAAATTATTTTATAAAAAACGAGCGATATTCCTAAAGTGATAATTATAATTTGAGATTAATATTTTTAAACTGGTATTAATATAGATGTGTAATTTGGACATAAACTATTGTCTAATTTGTGTTCCCCATAATTACATTACAATTTCAAACCTGTAATTACTTTTAATTCTTATGTTTTCTTGTGTGGTATTTAAATTGCCCACTCTAGTATTTCATTTTTTAAATATGCATTTGTTGGGAAGGCTAAATCATTATGAAGAAATAAAACATTTTTGAATAATGAATTATTAAAAATATTATTATTTAAAAATATTAAAGGTGTTATTAAAATAATTAAAAATCTAAATGGTAAATCATCAGTGAATAAGATTCATATTTATTGTGTTTGGCAATAAACACAGATTTGTTTTTAGTTGTAATTATTTTTAAGTAATCTATACAACCACACTTCCCATTTTTTACTAGATATTACAAATCAGATAAGCATTGCAATTATTATCATTTGAGTTTTTGGTTTTAATTTTTGAACTTTCATAAAAGTACAGTATAAGGTAATTGCCCTGCCTTAAAGGGTAAAAAGTTTTTTTTCAGATAATAAGTGCTTTTAAAACTTAAAAATAAAATTACAATAGAATTTTAACGTAAAAATAAATAAACTAACGTATGTAGAAATTTCACTTTTAATTTTTATAATTAAAGATAAATGGATAAGAAGTTTCTTTTTATCTTAAAAATAAAATCACAATGAAATTTAACTAAGTAATAATGAATAAGCTATCGTCGAATAAACTTAATGCCAAACTAAACCAAAATTTAATTTATAATTTTGGTGGTTGAAGATAAATGTTTTCTTTTCTGTGATCAACTATTCATCCACTCTCCCTTATTCGACGATATGTGTTACAATACATCATTGGGGTTAGAGTACAACAAACCCTTTTTTCTACATTTTTGATTACTGACAGGTGATAAATAGCTAAAAATCCACCCATTTAATTATTTTTTAACATTAAAATGCCAATGGCAACAGCATTTTTTTTCTCGACAGATAAATTAACTTTATTTAACCTATAGACTTAAGAAGGAGACGCTGCCGGTCAAAAACCAATATAAAGACCGGTTTGCGAAATGAAGCCATCGATCGCCTTGTAGTAAGCCCAAACATCGACCGATTTGGCGCTATTTTAAAATGGAGTTTGTCTAAGCTTATTACATCGATTTGGCTATTGTTTGACACAATCTAATAAAACTATAATTTCAACGTATATTTCTTAACTATGAAGGGAATTACTACCATCTTGTACATAAATCCAGATCTCTTACTACATCCTACAACTGAGCAAGCATTCATTTTTCGATTTTGAATCAACTTATTTAAAAAAAAAAAAATGAAAGTTTTGCATTGAACTAACGTTGGATAAGCAGTTGGATTGGGCTTACTATAGGGTTACTTGACGACTTCCTGATGGCTTCACTTTTTTCTTGCCAAGAATCTCCATCTTCTTCTTAACTCTATGATTTAACCTTATCTTTCGGTATGTTTTTGGATGTGAATCCGTCGGGTGGCCAGCAACAAGAAAAATAAAGTTTTGAGATGTCCGAATGTCGTTGACATGCAACCTTCTCCCCCATTCTTCTTGCACATGTTGCGAATTTAAATTAGAAAACCACGATGGGCTCCACGTATGTTTAAAGCCTATGATAAACTCAATGAAAGCACTTTGTTTGGCATTCTTGATGGCTATCTTATATTATTGTATCCATCTTTTGAATTACCTTTCTCCTCATGTTTGGTCATTTAAAAGATATTCATAAACTGTTAATTTCGACTTATGTCATTTATTATTCCTTAATTTAAATTTAAAATCTGTAACTTGTAATAGAAAGGGGAAATTTCAAGACACTTTAATAGCAAAATTTCTTTATAAGTAATCTTTGTGTCATTTTGTGGTTTGTTGGAGAAGACGTACCCATTTTTGGTCAAGGTAAAAAAAAAACTGTTACCAGTGTTGGTTATAGTACTGTTTTCAGTCGATTAGTTTATTATTATATTATAGGATTTTTGTGTGATATTATTTGATATTAAATTAATGTGACTTTCGAATCGATTAATGAAATCATAGAAATACACAGTTTTTTGAAAAGCATAAAATACGATTTGTGCATTTCTTTATATATACACATATGTATTGCTTAGTACAAATGCATTAGGTCTACATTACCAGCACAAATATCTTTATGTTGGTTTAGAGTTTGCAATCTAAAAACCCTTCGTTAATCTTTCATTATAACCTTTTCTTAATTTATGGTATCTATAGTATTTCCAAAATGTCCAACTCGTTTATTCATCGCTGAGTGTTTGTGTGTGAACTGGTTTTGTCGTTTTTCAGATGTTTGGCCACCCATTTCGAAAGTTTGTGAATATTTAATTTTTAGTTTTTTTTAGATGGGTGCGGGATCATTTGCTTAGATAACAAAGGATCGGTCAACAAGACGATAAGCGATTGTTAAGTGAAACAAAAAAAATTACCATCATTATTTGGTTTATACCTAAGTATATATTAGTTATGTAAATTTATTCTACTCTGTGACTCGGTTATAATTGTGTGTTTAAAAAGAATTGGGAAAAGCCTTTGTTCTTGAATTTCTTGTTCTACTTGAGGGGTAGTCTTACCCAACAGAGGAATAAATACAGTAATAGCAAAGTGTAATTTTTCTTCTTATAAAAAGGGTCATTCTAGGAAATTTTACAATTTTAACTTTCAAAATTAAAAATACATATACTTATGAAGTTTTCATTTGAGATGTCAATATGTAATGCCTAAGCTACTATCCTTATCTAATGAAACTCAACAAAATCTGGAAACATGTCAGCGCCCAAACTAGGAGTTAAAAGGTGAAAAGAACCACTCTAATAGCAGTCCCAAAATATGCTATTTCTGTAACACTAAAAGCTAAAATAAACATTTTGTTACTTGTTTTTATATTTCAACAAATAGTAAGTGCCCAAAATGCTCAATTTAAATGATTAAATTTTTTTTAATAACTATAAAGTCATTTATATTCACTCTGAAGCTAACCCATGCAAAGTTTACTCAAGACTATAAATATATCCTTGCTGACAAAAATGAACATCTAATGCTAATTTAAAATAATATGATTTTTAAAAACATTTATGTTTCTGTTTTAAATAGTTCTGAATGATTCCTCAAGGATTTAACATTAAAAATTAATAAAATTGTATAATTTATTAAATAAATTAAATATTCGTGTTCTTAGAGAGCAAAATATGAAAATTTGTGAACAGATATCTGTTTTTGGAAATACACATGTATCTCAGATAAGCTATCACATAAATAGAGAATCATTTATTGAAGAAAAATTCTTAAATTTAAAGTTTTCATGTGGTTATTTCTACGTTTCTGCCTAAACCAGTTCTATACAAAGACAGACATTGTGAATGCAAAGGCATGTAAAAATTAAACTTTAAAAAAAATCAGTTCATTAGCTTCCCTTTCTAGACATCATGCCTGACTCGGCGTACTGCTCCGGTGATACATAACATCAAGAGGACAATTTTTCAGCCTCTGTACGTAAGAAATCTTTTACTCTCCTGGTTATTTTGTTAATCCAAGTAGTTTATGACATTGGCGGCTGTGTGAAATGTCACTAAAACAAGACGAGGAGATATTTTACGCATACGAATGTCGCTGCTGTTCCACATTCTTATACCGACGAGGATTTACTAATTGTTCGTGGGTTGAATTTGAGGTGAAAAATCTCGTAAAGTGTCTCTGGGTTGATCAGTTAAGACTTCTGCCAACTCCTCTGTTTTGCCACAGGAAGTTTCAATTTTTTGGTTTGGCAAAGTCTTAAGGAGACATAAATTTCCGAGAAAATAACTTTCCCAATGTCAACCTATGGCGGAATTGGATATAGTGTTTCATGACTAACATCCACAATTGTTTATCTATTGGTTAGAAATTGTTGGTACGCTTTGGTATTGATAAGCCCTACGATTGTGTGTAGCAAAATTCCTGATATTGTTTCTTAAAATTATTTTTTTTGTCCACTGTAAGACATCGTTTTGCTTGCCACCTTATAAAAGACGTTTTAATTAATTTAGAGACAGTTTAAAAACGCATAAACGTGAGGCTTATCAATGCCTAAGCATACCAATAAGTTCGAAAACATTAGGTAAAAAAAAGTGTGGATGCTAGTAATGAAACAATCCATCCAATTTCTCGATAGGTTAACATTGGGGAGGCTAGTTTCATTTTTGGAAACTCATATCCCCCTTAAGAGCGAATGAGCGCGTTTGGACCGAGGGTCTCCAAACCATGTGTTAATGTCTTGGGAAAAATATCTTCTAAGCCACATTTCTCCGGCTGTATTAAATAATTTTACTTACGTTTTTTTTTAAGGATAAATGTAGCTAGCTTACAAGTCTCTATAATCCCACTTTTTGAAATTGGTTCGAATATTTTGTGAAAAATTATTCATTGAAACTTAAAATATATATATTTGAGCCAATTTCAAAAAGTGGGATTATAGAGACCTGTAAGTCAGCTACATTTATCATAGGAAAAAACAATTTGTTAAAATATTCAATACAGCCGGAGAAATGTGGCTTAGAAATTATAAATTTTTTCATTGGATTAACGCAGGGGCACTTTGGTTTGAAAAACCGCGGTCATTCGAGCTCGTTCACCCTTAAGTAAGTTTTGTTAGGTAAAAGATTATAATCACAAATTTTTTAGATTCTATTAAACTTATTATTTTTTTTAAGTTTGGTATCTGGTTTCAAACAAAAAACTCAACCCCTTAAGTGGACTTTTTATAGGGAAAGGTTATTAAAGGTTATAATAATAAATGATAGATTCTATTAAATTTGTTTTTTTTAATTTTGGTATCTGGTGTCAAAAAAACCCCTTCAATTTTGAAGTTTAAAAACAAAGAAGTTATGATCGATATTAAATTACAATTTGCAACAAGCCCAATTTGCGACAAGCTTATTCACTGTCAAGCAAGTCTGATGGTTTCACTGAAAAAAAAGAGCTGTCAGCTGGTCAGAAAACTACCGTATAAATCACATGAAATCTATTTATTTCATATGAGCAATTTGTAATTTTAAAGCAAAACAGTTTTTAATGGACAAATCGGTAAAAACAGTATTTTTCTGCAAATATATTTTAGCTTCCACACTACGTTTATAACGTAAAAAGTGGAAGGTATTATAATCGTTCAGTCCCTCTGTCTATCCGTCACCCACTTTCATAGCCAAACTACAAATGCTACGGACAAGTGTGATACGTCAAAAAAATTCAGCGCATCGAAATTAGAATACATTGAAAATTTCAGAGAAGAATTCGAATTCAAGTGCTTCAATTATGTAAAAAACTGCAAAATTTTATGCTCATTTAAAAAGCATAGGAAGCCATTTTTATTAGAATTAAATCACCATTGCCATTCGCAACAATCGCTCGAGAAACTTTAATTCTTTTAGACAATAAATTAATTTTTGCGACATCGATTAGTTTGAAATGACGTCAAATATATTTTACTACGAGATTCTTCTTATGTTGATATGAAATATTTCATTCTATTTAAAAGCGAGGAATTTTACATAATTATTCTTTGAAATATAGATTAATTTTTACAAACGATAAGTAATGATTATTGAATATTTGAAATAAAATTTAAATGAAAGTAGCTAAATTTAGCATAAAAATGTTTAATATAGAATTAATGCTGTGTTTTACGCCTTTTTATCTGTTAAACACAACTGTTGTGTGGAAGCGGTTAAGTGCCAGATTCTGTTACATACCTACTTGTTTTTTCTTCTGTGAAATGAACAGTTTTTTTACAGTGTAGATTAAAATGATGTCCAATTTGACAAAATTACTTTCATAACGACTTAAATTGTTTTTAATTGTTCATTTAAAAGTTTTTCAGTCATTTGCCTTATTACACTAGTAAGGGCGCAACTTATAATAAAAAATAAACTATTTTTATCTGTATTAAAATAATTTAATATCTGTCATATTTATCTATTTATTCATTTTTTAACTTGCAAGTTATTTGAGAGATATAATACTTAGGAATATATGAATAACTACATGTTTCGGTGTCCATTGTTAACTCCATTACAATTCGCTCTTTCAAACACGTTTTACTCTAACACTGGTTTTCGGTGTCGGTACCAACGTATTTGGGTTTGAATCAGACAAAAGATATATGGATATAGCATCCGTTCGCAAATAGCCTTATAAACAGCGTGGAGTGGGAGACATAAATCCCCGTAGCGCTTTCAAAGAAGCCCTAAATAAATTGAACGACAGTTACATGCTTGTCACGCTAAACCTAGCGATGGGAACTGATCTAAAGATAACGTCTATATAGTGTTGGGTTGGAAAATAAGAATAGTTTGAAAAATCTTGTACAAAAAAAGATAGGAGTAAAGTTATTGCGGAATTTATGATGCCTGTTTGCATCGAAATAGCCGATTTATGCGCATAATTATAATAAGTCGTAAGGTAGACTTAGTATTTAACGTATTAGAGGTGGTACTTTTATTAGTGCTTATTTATATTCCAAATGTATTTTTTGAAAATAAATAACGAATGGTTTCTTGTCAAATTTGGATAGATTAATTGCTTAGGATTTTTTTTAACGGTTCAGCTTTTTGACAAATACGGCCTAGTGATTGGATACCATTTTGACCTGTAACATCTTGACAATTTAAAACGTCGACTGAAATGTGAAAAATATTACTTTCGAATAACCTTCAGATGAGAGACGACCCTAATGCCCTTATTCTATGATACGGCAGTGGATTTCCAAGGTCGTACCTGTATTGTACGAAGCTATATAACTAGGGATTACCTATGGTGGCTCATAAAAAAACAACGTTAAAACTTTAAAAAAATGACAGGAATGTTTATGGAACATCAAACTTATATGTACGTTTTCTGTCAAATGCTCTGTCTTAGATGAAATAAAATATGTTGAATTTCTCAATAATCTAAATTCATAGTTTCTGTCAACCCTTTTCCTACAACAGCAAAGTAAGTTAAGGGGGAATGGGCGCGCTGGACCGCGGATCTCCAAACTCAAGTGCCTCAGTGTTAATCCAATGGCGAAAAAACTATTTTCTCTGCCACATTTCTCCGGCTGTATTGAATATTTTTACAAACAGTTTTTTTTTAAATAATAAATGTAGATACTTAAAGGTCTTTAATCTTCCCAATTTTTGAAATTGCTTCGCATATTTTGTGTAAAATTATTTATTGAAAATTTAAAAAAAATATTCTAACCAATTTCAAAAAGTGGGAAGGTCGAGACCAAGTCAGCTACATTTATCACATAAAAAAATCCGCTTGTAAAAATATTCAATACAGCCGAAGAAATGTGGCAGAGAAAATATTTTTTCTCTCCATAGGATTAACACTGATACACATTGCTTTGGAGACCCCCGGTCCAGCGCGCCCATTCCCCCTTAAGTACATTTATCAGATTTTAGTTTTTCATACTTTCAGACGTATATTTAAGCTTTGATATACTTTGTAAACGTCATAACGAAGAAAAAATTAACAATAAGGTATATAAAAATGCCTTAAAATTTTATGTTCTAACCGTTTAAAAATAAACATGCACGTTTTCATCTACAGTCTTCCCAGCCATACTTTTATTGTAATTTTACTATAATTTCTTAAATTATAATTTTTCTCTTAATTTACCAGTTTTATACAGTTTTGTGAAAAGACAATTCAAAAATTCATTTTTAACCATTATTTTATAGTCATAAACATAAATTTTTTCATATTGTTAGTAGAATTAAGGGGATACATTTTAAGCAACAATAATTTTGTTTTTATTTGCATCATATGAGAAAGTATGCATAAAAACTATCTTTATACTACGAAACTATTACAAAGTATTGAATTATTTTGAAAAGTTATATTTTAGATTCCACACTACGTTTATAACTTAAAAAGAGGATTTTGTAAAAGGCTATTTCCGTCGGTCCGCCCGCGTCCTTCTGTCTGTCCGTCACTCACTTTCACAGAACGAACCACAAGAAAAATTAAATTCTTACTATATTTTTGATTCATTCGGCGAATTTGCTTTGTAAAAAGTAATTTTGTCCTGTTTCACATCATTAAATCCAATCAAGTGGTTGATTCAATTAACCGCTGATCCCCAAACCCCTGTCTACTCAATAATTATCCGTCCTATCATTATAGAATCAATACAAACGAAGCTACAACTCTTTACAAATCGAGACGTAAGCTTATGTTTATTTTTGTAACTTTCAAATTAATTGGCAAATTCGTTGGCGATGGTGACATCCATCATCGTCTTATCTCGTCATGACAGCTCAGTGACATCCAATTTGACACTTTCTTCTCTAAATAGTACAATTTGTTTTCTGTCAACCATTGCATTAGAAAAACTAATATTTTTTTATAATTCAAAAAACAGATTGATTCATTTGGAAGCTTTTAAAAAAGTATACCAAAATTGAATTTTGGAAAAAAATGGGCATGAGCTACTCAGTATTTTCAAATAACCCTTCTGGAAAATGTCGAGATCCTTACAAAACTAGTTAGAAAGTCAACATTGAAATACAAGTAAGTTTATTCATTTCATTACGAGATGTGAGAAAAGACGTGAGATCGTGTAATTACTCTAAAGAAAATTTCCCATTGATTTGCCATAAAAAAAGACCGTTGATAAGAGGTTTATTGCCATATAGAATACAAAAGTTTTACACCTTTTAGGCGCCACTACTTTTTTATTGTTTTTTTTCTCAATAACGAGTTGTTTGGAGCGGTGTCTGCTGGATTCGATCCATTGGCTCAAGTATAAACTCTTCATACCATTCAATAAATGCGCACTACGCGTCGCGGCCATAGTTGCTTGTTATTTAAAATGTATTATATTAAATTGTTCAAAGGGATGCCCGTTACATGCTTTTTATTATATTTTCGGGAACATCTACAAAATCCCATTAACTTATCAATTAGCATCTTGAAAAAGCCAGGTAAGTATTCTGAATATATGAGAACAGTTACGGTAATTGTTAAAGCGTACTTTAAGCAGTAATTATAAGTCCGTTAAGCATTGCTCTGTTTAAAATATGTGAAATTACATAACATTTTATGGTTATTTTTTACTTACACAGTGTTCTAGTGTATGTGTTACAGCAAAATGATGTTTCCTTGACGTACAGAGTCACATGAACAGCTTACTCCAAAAGCGTTTAAACAGAAAAGATGGATGCATCCAATCACTGACACAAAAAACAAACGTTTTTGCCGGTATCTCACAATAAATTTTACATATAAATTAACAATACAGGGTGATGGCAGCACTTTAACCCTCACACAGTGACGTTTAAATTAGAGGAATTTTGTACAGTATTTTATTTACAGTATTTATTGTTACAGTTTTTTTATACAGTATTTTATTTACCACCGTTTGAAATAGAGGAGTTTTTTACTGGAACAAATAAGGACAGTTACGGTAATTTTTACAATGTACTTTAAGCAGCAAGTATCAGTTCGGTTAGCCTTGGAGAAGTAAAAAAAATCGCAGAACTCACAACCAACCCACTAAAAAGCGATTTTTCTTTCCATCTGCTGAATATCATATTAAAAAAGACCATAACCAATTAAAGAGAATGATGCAGATTGAGTCGCAAGCGTGTGCGTATATCTCGGAACCGAATCGGCAAATTTGCTGTGAATGACACTACACCATCAGTTATCTCGACATGATTCGGTGTCGTGAGATCGGCTTCGACACTTTTCGCTACAATTAATTCAATCTATAACAGGTGGGTAGTAAGAAAGTGAAAAAAAATTAACAAAACGTAGCTTTTCTCCACGTCTGATGAATTTTAAAAAGATTATTTTGATTATATTTTCAGAGGGATGCAAATTGCAACTTAGAAAAACGTTAATTAGTAGTCTGTTACCACGCTTCCGTACCATAGAAAGTAAATTGATGTTTCCGTAGCTTTTACTTGACTTACTAATGTGTTATCTGATATTTGTAACTTAGTATCTTATAATTTTATGCAGAAAAAAAACTCCTTCACTCATTTTCTAAAAAATATATTTTTAAATTCACTGAATAACTGCTGGTCAAAGACCTCGGATAAATTTAAACTTTGACAAACACATGACGAAATAACTACATAAATTACGAGGGATAAAGGCAAATGAGCGAGTGTTTTACTAAGAATTTTTTTAAATATAATTTTACTTCAGTTTCAAATATTCAGACTAATTGATGAATTGTCATAACTTATGTTAAACTTATAAGTGGAGAGATTTTCGGTAACTCGTTAAATTTTATATCTTATAAAACATTATACTAAGAATCATTGCAGATTAATAAAGTACCTTTTAAAGTAAATACTCAGAAAGCAAATTTTTGAGTGGTCTCACAATTTCAGCTTTTACAAAAAACTCTTGAAGTTTTATAACATTTCTTCCAATTATTAGGAGATGTTATTAAGTTTTAGTCGTTTAATATTGAACTCCATAACATCGAAATTTCTTATTGCCATCGTCTCAAACATTATATAAATAGTAATCGATTGGTATATAGATGCGTTTTGGTTTAGGAAAAATAATGTTTTAACATTTGTGTGTGTTTTTTCTTATGATGTATTAAGATTTTTTTAAATCAAATGCAGTAAAAGAACTAATAAATACAACTCCAAAAATATATAAACTCATATAAAAATGTATTCTTAATTTTAGTAAAAAAATTTCAACTGTAAACTTAATATTATATCTCTAAAACATTTGATGTTCGACAAATATCATATTTACTTACATTATATTCACATATTTACTTTGTTGACTACTTATGTAATAAATATAATATTTAAAATTATAAAACCTTTTTATTATATTTCTGATTAATACTATTTGAAAAATACAAAATATGCAACGAAACATTAATCTTAAAAGCAAATTTATTGTTATAAGACATTAGTATTTCTATATAATTCTTAATACACTTTGAAAAAACTGTGTACTGTTACTATGACTTTTAGAAGTAACGTTACACCAAATCTGAAAGCAGACTGAACTTCAATTATGTAGAAATCTTAAACAAAACACTATAAAATGGTGTAATATTTCACAGGAACAAAGCGCATGCTCAATCTTTAATTTTTTGAAACAAAAAGAATTTTGAAAACAACTGCAGAATTCTATTGAGTTGTTGGCAAAGCTACGTTTTTGTAATCGAAGGATTGTCAGGTCGAGTTTTACCTTAGGACTAACTTTGACTTTGTGTGTAAAAATACAAGAAAATATCTTAAAAACGACCGTATTTAGTCTTATTAATCTTAAAATCTTTAATATAAATCCCGGTTTTGGTCTGAATGCCCCAAACCATTGATGCCTCACTTGTGCAATTTACTATAGCTGTCAGGAAGGTCAAAACAAGGTTCCAGTTGGAGGCCTAGTCAAATAACCTTTAAAAGCAGTTATATTACACCGTAAATTTATAGCAGCTTTGGTGCTCCTTTTTTGTGGGGTAAGGTTACATTAAATGTTTTACAGTGTAGAAATATTTGTATTACCGTTTACATAGTCTCTGCAACCCACCTTTGAAACAAAATGCAATTAGATAAACTGTTTATTCTCCTAGAAAAATTATTGCAATTTTATACAATATATAAATCTAGGAAAATAGGTGTGCTCAATGGTTTAGAGATAAAGACATTTTTTAATTTATATCTTTATTACGAAACATTCAGGTGAAATGGGTGTATTTTATAGCCAGGAAAAATTATGAAGATGAAATGCACTATGCTCTAAAGTAAGAGTAGGAGTTTCTAAAGCTCGCAAATAAAACGCAAAATGAAGCAACCTAATTTCCAAAAAGTTTTTTTTATTTCTGATTTAACAGTTTCATGCGTCATTTTATATTTTCGTAAATATTCAAATTAATCTGCGTTTCGTTTTAAGAAAGACTGTCAGTCCCATAGAGCTAATGCATTAGTTTTGAAATCACAACTTTTGCAAAAGAATTGTTTTGCCCTGTTGTCCCATTTTCACCAGGTGGGAATCATCATAACATCAATTTAAAACAAAATTGAAATGAAAATGACATCCGGTTATTAATTATTAATTGATAAAGTTTTAAATAGTGTCGCCATCTGCTGAATATTTTGGGGTATTTTAAAGGTTCAAAAATAATTATATAGAAGAATTATATAGAGAACATCTTTTTTACTTTTTATCTGTCTGTCTGAGCGTCCAGACGGACATCTGTCTATCTATCTTTCGTCAAACTACACATTTAATTAGCAGTTACATTCAAATCTTAGTGATTTAAATTATCATTACTTGTTTAATAAGAAAGTGGCAAGGCATTCCATTTTTTCCATAAAAAGCTAGTTAGTTTTAATTTACATGTCTTCATTTGTTAATACAATTCGAAGGTATTTTTTAGTTTTTGTTAGTACTAAATGTTTCGAAAATATTAGGTTTTTACAGACATTTATGTTGGTATTTATTTACGAATAAGAAGATCGCATCATTGAAGCTGTTGGCGACATTTTTCAACACACTAAATGTTGCCGAAAAGGTAGGATTTGACTCAAGCGATTTTCATAATTATTCTTCGAACTGCAAATGAATTTAGCAAACTATAAATGGTATTAATTTTATTTGCAAAAGAAAATTAATGAATATAGCTAATTTAGATTTTAAAAGTTTAAATTACAACTAAATGTTGTGTTTGGTAATTTTTTTCTAAGGTGTATAAATCTTGTGTGGAAGTCGTTCTAGATGACAGTTACTGTTACAAACCCACTTGTTTTTTGATAAGAACTTCAGTGAGTATTAAAGTAACAGGAAGTAGGCTATTTTAGTTTCGTTTTAAAACGTCTTGTTTTTTCAGTTTTTGTTTTTCAGAGGATATTTGAAACTCCCACCGTTGTTAGATTATTAAGATGATAGATTGTTATTGTTTGAAAGTTATCTAAATTATTGTTCGAAAAAATATTGAATAAAATGATGTTATGATAAGTTTCGCTTTCATTTCATTCGCAATCAATTTCACATCATTAATATTTAAATGCTAAATAAATATAGAAACAAAGATAATGAATATTAACTGATTCTTCAAAAGAAAATTAAGAAAATATCCAATTTAGGATTTTGAAAGTTTAAATTGGAGCTAAATGCTGAGTGTGGCAATAATTTTTCTAAGATGTATGCATGCATCATGTGTGGAATTGGTTCTAGTTGACAGGTACTGTTATAAACTTACTAGTTATTTCCTTTACATCGAACTAAATATTGCATGAAAACTTAAGATTGCGAAAATTTTCTGAGTAAAGTGGAGTCTACCAAAGACCATTTCATTCATGATTTTATCACTTATTCTGTAACGTTTTACTGTCTTTCGTACTGAAATGGTTTCAATGCCCCAACAAAATTACAAAATATACAAAGCGTTCACATTTCCGTGAATTGTGCCCACACTAAAAGTGTAAATTGAATAAACAAATCGTAAATTTCAGTTATCACAGGTGTGCTTATCTTTCAAAGTGTAGACCTAGACTGAAACTACGTTTTCCTTCAGTCTGACAGAAAACCAGACTTAGCTATAATATACATTATTTAAAAAAAATCCGAATATAACTCAAGTAGTATTTAATACGTTATTAAGACGGGATATAAGTCCGTCCTGAGCGTCAAAGCTTAGTTTTAAATTTAGTATTATAGAAGTTTGTTAAAAGTTATTTGATTGGTTTGGGTGAGTTAATGTCGCACTAGAGCTATGTAAGGGCTATTGGCGATGGATCTTGTAATTTCAAGAGCGTTCAAATGACGAAAAAATGGCGCTTAATTTATGTTTTCTAGCAAAATTAAAAAAGTCTTCAATTTCGGTTCTCAAGAGGCGTTTTTTAAACGTTTCAGATAGGGTGCCTCTTTATTTAGTCATCAAAGTAACGCCTTTTGTAGGGGTGATAGTTAAAAAAAAAACTTAGAAAGATAGACTTTTATCGCGTTAAAGATATTTTTGCTAAATTTTGTAATGAGAATTTTGTGTTTGACATGGGTTAGCTTGCTTCTTGGTGTTTTAAAATAATAATAATAATAATAATAATAATAATAATAATAATAATAATAATAATAATAATAATAATAATAATAATAATAAATAATAATAATAATAATAATAATTAATAATATTTTTATATTATATATTATTATTATTATTATTAATTAATAATAATAATAATAATAATAATAATTAATATATAATAATAATAATAATAATAATAATAATAAAAATAATAATAATAAGTTAGTAGTTTTAGAGAAACGAATAGAATAATAATAGTTTAGAATAATAGTTGTTTTAGAGAGACTTGGAGAAACTTTCATCAATAAAAAAGAATTTTAAACTTTATAATGGGATTTGGTGTAATATGTAGGTTAGCTTGCTTCTCGGTGTCTCAAAAAAAAAAAATAATAATAATTCGATTCAACAAATGACAGATTTTGTGTATGCTAAACGTGAATCAGCCCACTTTTCCTACTTAAATAAATGTTGGATAACCTATTGTTTTACAGTACTACAATAAATCAATTTCGCCTCTGTAGGACTTTGGAAGTAGACTTTTTTACTGTCGGAAATTCAGTTAAAGATGCAATTTATTATAGATGTATTCTTCTGACTTACGAAAATGGGACAGAGAAGACAATGCGTAGTTTGTTACTTACTTGCAATTTCCATACATTTGTTAAAGGAATAACATTAAATGGACTTTGTTGCATAAATTTATTTTGGACCAACCTTGCTGGGCCTCTGGCCAGTTGTTGGTCGACAATTTTTGTAATTGTATTTGTATATACCAGCAGAACGTTTTTTTAGAAATGTTCTGTTTTAAAAATATCATTGAATGTAGAAAAATAAATTACAGTTTTACGGAAAACGAAATTTTTTGAAACAATGGATTAATGGATTAAAAAAAGATTTTTTCCCACTCAATAACCAAATAAACTTCGTTTAGAATTATTTATAATTTTATTTGTGAATATTTGTTACTACTTTACGATAATACAATTGATATTTAAAAAATTAAAACAATACTAATGCATTTGTTTTTAAAAGTTCGAATTATGTATGAAGATAAATGAGTTAAATAAAAAAAAAATTAAACTATGTTAAAATCGTTACTCAATTTTATAATAATAGCTCATAAATGTTGCAAATATTTTTTACAATTGAAATGACTATGAATCACAAGTTATCAATTCACACACAGACACGGGTTTGGAGAAAGAGAAATGACAGAGTTGCAATTATATGTGTGGTTTTCATGTAATATAAGTTTCACTTACATTATATGAAACTTATTTTTTGAAGAAGTGTTTATTTTTTATGAAATTTATTTAAAACTAAATTTTACTTTTTGAATTTTCATACTGCTTTAAAATTTTATAAATACAAACAGTTCCCGATAAAATAATTTTTCTTTGAAATCTACCATCAAAATAATAGATGATATTTCATCACTGAAAAGATCATTTAAGTAGATTAATAAAAATATAGAAAACAAGTTTAAATATATTGTAGCTTTGTTTTGTTAATATATGGATAAATTATCCCAACCTTTAATAAATATGATATACAGTTCGTTGTTTTGTGCCACCTTATGCTGTCTTTTTAGCTTCCACACTACGTTTATAACGTAAAAAGTGGAAGGTTTTATAATCGTTCAGTCCGTCTGTCTGTCCGTCTGTCTGTCACCCACTTTCACAGAAAGAACCACAAGTCCCACAGACAAGTGGGATACGTCATTTTAAAGCAAAAATTAGATTAGGCTACATTCCAAATTTCATTAAAAAATTTAAATTAGAAGTTTATTTAAAATTTAAATAACTAAATTTTTTTTTATCTACATTGAAATAACATGCAAATTCTATTTTTATTCATATTTTCACTGTTGTCATCCACAAGTCCCACAGACAAGTGGGATACGCCATTTTGAAGCAAAAAATCAGATTAGGCTACATGCCAAATTTCATTAAAAAATTTAAACTAGAAGCTTATTTAAAATTTAAATAACTAAAAATTTAATCTACATTGAAATAACATGCAAATTCCATTTTTATTCAATATTTTCACTGTTGCCATTTCATTAAACGTACGAGAAACTTTTGTTAAAATAAAAATAAACTTTTGAAAAAATATTTATTTATGTGTATAATTCGGTTTGGATTGTTGTATTATCACAATAGAGTTCTTTTAATGGTTCTATATATATGTATGTAGAAAGATGCATAGAGAATTTAACTTGGCATAAAAAAAATTGCTAAGTTTCGCTTTTATTTTTAAAGCATCAATTGTACAAATTATAAAATTTTTGAACTGTAAATTAATTTAACAAACTATAAGTGAATTTTCGAAAGAAATGTAAATGGGAAATTGTGGCGACAAAAATATTTATTAAAAAATATTACATCATTATTCTTCGAACTTCAAACAAATTTAGCAAATGATAAAGTCTAATTATTAAATCTGAGAAAGAAGATTAATGAAAATAGTTAATTTTGACGTTTAAAACTTTGAATTACAAATAGCTAAAGGCCCTGTTTTTATTAGAATTAAATCACATTTGCCATTCGCAACAATCGCTCGAGAAACTTTAATTCTTTTAGACAATAAATTAAAATAATTTTTTTTTGCGACATCGATCAGTTTGAAATGACGTCAAATATATTTCACTACGGAATCCTTGTATGTTGAAATGAAATGTTTTCATTCTATTTAAAAGCGAGGAATATGACATATTTATTCTTTAAAATATAAATTAATTTTTGCAAACGATAAGTAATAATTATTGAATTTTCGAAATAAAATAAATGAAACTAGCCAAATTTAGCTTGTAAATGTTAAATATAGAATTAATGTTGTGTTTGGCGCGTTTTTTCCTGTTAAACACAAATATGTGGAAGCGAGTTAAGTGACAGATTCTGTTACAAACCTACTTGTTTGTATTTAGTGTTCTTTTTGTGATATGTTCAATACGTTTGTTATTTGAGTTGCCTTTGCGGGCTTGAGTCTCTTGGTGACCAATATAATTTCCTTAAATAAAGTTTCTTATTCTTCTTTATATTTTAGGTACGTATTATGATATAGATATTTTATTTATTAACTAAATATAGTTGTTTAGATCATACTTTAAAAGGTACCTCGGAAAAGTACTATAGGTTATTTTGTTTAAATATTAATTTGGCTTATTTCAGGTTGAAGAAGTATTTATTTAATACCTGAACATGCATATTGTAAAAGAAGTAATTTTAACTATCAGAAAAAAATATATAACTTGCCTATGTTATATAAAAGTATTTTTAGGATTTTAAATCTAAATTTTTTTACTCTAGTTTATTGTTTTAGTTAAATTATAAAAAAATATAAAACTCTTCAAATATTTTTTTTTCTTAAATAGTCTATGTTTTACCTGAAGTAATCAACTTATGCCTGATGAAAATAACTAATGATCAATGTCAAGAGAAAAGTAAATAAAATAAAAAGAATTCAACGTTCGCCAGAATAAGCCCATTGTTTACAATTAAAAAATTTAAAACAAAGTTGATTTACAGGAAACGGTGCATAACATATGCTGTCTACTGCATGGACATGAAAAAATATGCATTTCCGATGTCCCATTGCTCATATTTACTAAATATCTAAATTGTCTATTTTAAAGGAAAGAAATAATGCGCGACTTTTTTTCTTTTCATTGTCTCATTTCACACATTTATAAAACGCTAAAAATTAAATGTACAGGAAAAATTAGCACTTACATCCATTTAATGGCAAGTCCCTGCGGCAACAGCAACAATAAAACAACAATATTCAAAAACACCGCTCTAGTCTTCATTTTAAAAAAGTCCAGTTCCAAGGCAAACACACACAAAAAGTCCTCTTCTACCTGACGCACGGAACTTCGAACAAAACAGAACAAACCTCGATTCGGAACATAACTACCGTATTTTCAACTCAAGAAGATGAAGAAGAAGAAAGAAAAAAAGTTGGACCTCAAAACATCGCGTGTGTACCTCGGACACACAACCTAGAGAGAAAAGTCCACACACACCAAACCACCGTTCTGGATTGTAGTGAGGTAGGTTGAGAAAAAAAACTCAACTCAAATCCAAAGGTGGAGGGATGTTTGGAAGATGTTTTGTTCGCTCCACCCCTTCGTGTGTTTGGGGACCAATGGCTGGCGAGAGGTGCGTGCGGAAGTTTTCTTTTTCGGTTTCGAACGCACGCTGGTTTTTGTTTTGGTGTTGTTTGCGGACGCTTTTTTGAAAGTGTCTTTTCTGGTGTTGAAAGAGTGAGACAATTCCTAGTTTGGGTTGAGAAAATTGTAAACGATAATGCACTTATTTTTATGATATCGGATTGCAGATGATCTACGTATTTTATTAATTTTTCTCTAAATTTTTTATTACATAAGAATTTATCAATGGTTTTAGCAATATAAAATGAGAAGATGAGGAATGCGAAATAAATTTCATTGAAATTTTGGTATTAATTTTATTTTGCCACAACAAAGCAAATTTACATTTTCTTTAGCATGAGATTGTATAACATAAATTTCCATTCTGGAAAATCGATCACATTTCAGCGAGAATCTATCTGCACTTCTTGGTTGTGTGTGTGTAGTCAATATTGTGCATAGTTTTATATTTGACTCAGAAATAACTTCATCTACAGAAAGTTGTTTATAAATTTCCGATTAATTAAAGGATTTATCCCTGGATTATAACGTTATGAAAAATTCTACCGTTAAGTTATTTTTCCTTGTATGAAATTTCTAGCGTTAAAGCATTTTAGCATTTGAATTGATTTTCAAGTTTTATTATTGCAGACGAAATGAGAATTTTTTTTTAATTTTATGTATAAGTTGTACTATTAAAATCATTCGCACGCACCTCCTTAGAACATAAAAATTATAGAAAATTGTTTATAGGCGTTAAGGTCTCGTTTTTGGTCTCCTTTTCTCTTTTAGCCGTTGTGTGATCTTGTGAGAGGACATGAAGATGAAGGCATGTTCTAAATTAAATTTTCTTTCTTGTGGTGATTGATTACATTTTAGTTGAGTTTTTGATTTTTAAGGGGAGTTTAGCAATTATTCTATTTGATATATAATTTCAGGTAATAGCAATGTTCTTGATATTTCTTTTGTTCTGCATCAATTAATTTGGACTGGTGAAAATGCGATAATTCGAGATAATGAATCCTGCAAGGTGTGATTGTTCGAGAAAATCTTTAGATTATAATGCACAATAATTATAGTCAAATAGTATTGAACTGTTTTAAAGATAGCTAATAGTTCAACTTCAAAGATGGCTAATAGTTCAAAAAATGAAATGTGCTTGCGGCGCATAACTTATTTATATTCCTATTTTTGTAAGGATATGAGATCGTTTATAAATTGAAAGGTTCTTATTTTAAAGGAATATTTCCATTTACATAAATCTGATGAAGCTTATACCATGATCTGAATTACGATTTATGAAAAAATGGGTCGCTTCTAAGTATTTAACTTAGTAACCTTTTAGAATCTGGTTTCAGCAATATTTCCAAGTTTAATAAGTTCGAGGTAAATAAAAACCGAAAATAATACTATAAAATAAACTAAATACCAAAAACATGAAGCTATTAAAGTTGTTATCTATGTCATTATTATTCAGTATTCATTTTTCTAAGACAACATATCAAAACGTTACTTCGCTAAATATTTTAACGAAGTTTAAAAAACTTGCTAAAGTATTTTTAAAAAACGTGTAAGAATTATTTTTCGGCAAAGTACTTGTCTTTCAATGCGATTGTTTGTAACAATTGGAATTATATACAGTAGTTTTTTCCTTAATCTTTTGCATATTTCTATGCAACTTCACTTGGTTTCAAAAAATGTAAATAATAATGTAGAAAAAAATTAATATTCCAAACTCAAATGAAGTGGTAAAGGCAAACTATATAAGCATATGAGTCCAATATAAAATGAAAATAATTATAAAATATATAAAATGAAAACAGTATAAAAAGATATATAAATGAAACAAGTCACATTGGCATGAATATTAAGAAAATCCTTATTTAATCAATTCTACCATAATTTTAACTTTAATGTCACTGAGTCTATAACTTATAAAATAAATTATTTTTGTTTTTTCTCCTGACACTTTAAGTATTATCCTTATAGTAAAAGTAACTTGCTGTATTTCTGCTTGATCAACAATATTTATCAATGAACTAATTGGAAACAAATTTAGACATAAAAAGACTGCTTGAAATTCCTTACTGTTCCCTGTCCCTAGAGTCAAATTTCCAATTTGGAACTCGAAATGATCGATTTATTTGCATGGAATTCGAGTAATTAAAATTTTAAATTGAATTTAATACTATTTCGTAACAAAATCACTATATACATAATTGGGGCTTTTTTTTTGACAATTATAATATCGATTTCTCCTTAATAAACTTTGTCCTTGGATCGTAGTTTCCTGTGGAATCCCTTTACTGGTTATCCTGGTAGCTGCATTCTCTATTTTTCTTCACAAGTTTATGAATACTGGTGGAGAAAAATAGAGAATGCAGCTACAATGCCACCTGAAAACTTAGATTTCAGTTTTTCTCAACCATTTTTTGCTACACTTAAAAAAAAAAAAAGCTCAAGCAACTAAGCGAAACCAGCTGCTATTTTCTTTGCATATTTTAATGTAAGATAATGAATAAAAAATCATGGACAGAATATAAATAAAAAATCATGGTTCGTTTTAGTTGGAGTTAGTTGCAACATACAAAAGGGCTGGAACGTGTGATAATTTTCCTTAGTGTCGTCTTTAGTGTTTCCTTAGTTCCTTAGTGTCTATAGATAACAAAAATCCTTTACAAATTATCTTTGCTGAATGCATTTAAGTAATTTTGAAACACTAATAACCATTTACGCACGCAATTTATAGAAGTATTTTTTTTTTAATTTGTATTTTTTAGTTTCATATACCTAGAAGTAAAATTATGGTAAAATGGACATATTTCACGTCTTGGGTCGTAACAGTTCACAGAGTGAAAATAATGTCTCGATTGGTTAGTCAATGAAGTAGGCAGAATATATCGTTGTCACTCCCCCAACCACCGAATCCACCAATGAAATCCGGAAATCAAAGCATTCATGATTTACGTTGTTTTAAGTCATCACGTAAAAAAAGCCATCAACTGCCCATTTAAGAACTTAAAAATCTCATTTTTTTAAAAACCGAGTGCGTTCTTTTGATTGTTTTCTTATTTTCGGTTTTAGAAAAGAAATTTCTTATTGTACTTATACTCTTCTCCAAAAAGAAATTTTATATATTTTAATCTTCTGCTTTTGCTTAATGTGTAAAGCTTTGACTTTCGTTTTCTTCTTGGCATGCCTAATAAATAATTTTAGTATTGTGCTGTCGCTTCACAGAAATAAATTTTACTTCCTCTCATTATATTCTCCTAACTGTTGACATCTTTGTTTCTCATTTTTTTTCTAAACTTACTATGTGACCTTTCTTTTTGCTCTCTCTTCTTTACAAAAAATAAACTTTATAACGTCTTCTTCTTCTAATAATTATACGTAGTTGTTTGAATTTAGTTTAATTACTGGGTTACGAAATGGGATCTCTTACTTTTTTTATGCCCTAACTTTCACCCCTTTTGTCCTAACTACGGGGGGGGGGGGGGGGTAGGTACAAATATATTCCGGCTTGTATGCTTGATCAGGTCCTAACTATACGATAAATTACTTTTTGGGTGTTACGATGTTGCTAAACTAGTCATTTTTATAAACTCTTTAAAATCTATAATAATAAAAATGAAGTTTTGTGTGTATGTTCCTTATAGACTCCTAAACTAGACATCTATTTGACACGAAACTTGGTACAATTGTGTAGTTCATACTTAAGTTACGAATTTTGAACTACCAGCTCAAAATATTCTATTTTTAGAGAAAATTCGAATTTTCTTAAAAAACTTCACCACTTTCGCTCAAATTCGTTAACTTTTCTTCTTTCCTGTTGCCATTTCAACTAAAGAAATGAAAATAATCACAAAAAACTAAAATTGAAAATGCTTTTAAATTATGTTGCCATTACCTTCAGAAGCCAAATTCATTATTTAAAAAATAATTGATATGTTTCAAGTGACGTATATCCGGTCAGTCTCCATTCTAGGATTTTAAGGTGGGTTTATTTGATGATTTCTTCACATTAATTGTTCTGTTGATTGCATGTATGCGTATTAAAGGAATAAATGCATGGTTAAGCTATTACTGAACTATGATGATTGTTCGAGGCCATCGCAATAGAGCTGCATATTATTGTTTTAGGTCTTCATTTTTTCGCCAAATGCGTTGCCAAACTCGCCAAATTATTACCTAAAACGCACAAAATGAGTACAATAGGTTTTTTGCCCAATAATTTATAAGCTGGTTGGTTGTTCCAAGGTCATCGCGCTGGAGCTGAACGGGTCTTTGAAGGCTTTTTTTCTCGACAAATTATTAACAAATACGCGCCAATTGAGCAAAAAGGTTTATGAGAGAAATTACGATGATATTTATACGTGCATTTTATAGCGTATTTTTTATTTTGAATTTTTAAGGTAATATAAGTAAAAGGATTCTATGCTTTATAACGAGCGGGAACATTAACATAAGCTTAATATCCTGTAACGGATTAAATGGTACATATACTTGGATCAATTTGAACTTTTTTAAATCTGTGCGTAGAACGGGTATTTATTTGCTAGTAAAAAATATATTGCTAGTAAATATTATTAGCTAGTAAAAGGCCTTTCCGTGGCCTAGTGGTTAAGGCGTCCAGCCTTGAGATTGAATCTTCTCAGGACTGCGGCGGAGGTTCGAAATCCCATTTTCACCAGGAATCGGAATCATCATAACATTAATTTAAAACAAAATTGAAAAGATAAAAACATCCGGTTATTTAATTATTAATTGATGAAGTTTTAAAATAGTGTCGCTATCTTCTGTATATTTTTGGCATTTTAAAATTGCAAAAATATATAATTAAATAACTTAATAACATTTTCTTTTTCAAATTTTGTTTTAAATTGATGTTATATATGATGATTACCTTACCTGGTGAAAATGGGATAAGATGGCAAAACAATTCTTTTGCAAAAGATGTGATTTCAAAACTAATGCATGAGCTCTATGAGACTGACATTCATTCTTAACCACGGTACACTGGGGCGGACGTGCTCGTTAAGTCTGTGAAGTCCAAAGTCCCGACGGCATTAACGGACGATGTCGCTCGAAGTTCCGTTGAGTGCCCGCTCAAGTGTCGACCTCGTCACTTGACCATTGATCTAAATTACGAGGCAAATTTGGCTGTGTTAAAGCTCCCCCAAAGCTCGAAATAGACAGCCGGAAACGTTTCAACCTTTACAAAATCAGTAAGTTTAAATACGAGCTACGAAGGTTTATAAGCGGGTCGCTGACCAAGCACACAAACCTGAATATATATGTCTACCAACCAACCAAATACGAGCTGTGAATTTGGTGGGATAAAGTTTTACACATGGGCTCTTGGTTCACTACTAGTAGGTTTAGTGTGTGCTGCGCCATAGCGGTACATACTAAAAATTCAACAATGCTATTCCTATGGCATAATGTACATAAAATTGAAAAAAAAAAATATTACGTAAAATGTGGTTATATTATTGCAAACTATTACATAAAAATAAGTAGTTTAATAATAATTGTAGCGGTAGTACCTAAGTAGATCGTTTATCACCCCGATTTCCACTAGCCAACTTATCTAGATCAAGGCGGAGCTTAATCGAAAGTCATATTTGGGCAGTTAACTCATTTTTCCGAACGCGATAGTTACACTGTTCAGGGAACCGATTACCTATTTATCTAATTAAGTTTGCTGTTAAGCTCCAGATTGAAAAGCGCGCGGAATAGTAAATTCCTGGGGGTTTAAATCGACAATTTAAACCTTCCCCAATCTTAAATCCCTACTGCCGGCATCCTATAAATTTTGTGGAAATAGTAGAAAAGTTCTCATCACTGGATCCCATGAACAGAAGGTGTTTAATATTGAATTAAGTGCGGCGTATTTGATTCCTCGAATGTTCGTTGCTCAGGTGTCTACCATCGTTTCGGTTTAAAATTAAGCGTTATTGGCGTGAAAGCTTGTAGGAGCTAGAAATAGAGGAACATTACCTTTTATCTTTGATCAACATTTCGGTGTTTTTAGATAAAAAAGATTTCCTAGAATCTTGGTCGTCATTTTGAGGCCAGCCAAACAAAAAACTTAAAAGGAAGCCTAGCGGTTGCGAAAGTAAGGTTTTGGTTGTTTAAAATAATATTCTAGTCATTGTTTGGTAAATAAACCCGTTACTTATAAACCTTGCGTAAGAAGGAGGACGCGCCATACACAACAAAACATACAAAAATTGCCATCTATGCTACACAATTTAGATTGAATGGGAGGAAAACTCAGACAAACCCTTCTGCGCATGACCGACCAGAATCGGAAAAATTAGAACTACCTCAGCTATCTGTGTCTTCAGAGGTTCAATTCGTGCGGCTTGACAATCAACCATAGCTTATCGGCCCAAATGTAAATTTGCTATACCTCATTTCCCTTAGGTACTTGCATTCCCGCCAGATTTAGAACGAAATCTCTTCCAACCAAAGCTAAACTGTATCGTATGGGTCTTGCCCCTTCGCCCATGTGCTCCTCATGCAATGTTGAAGAAACAACAGAACAAACAATACTAATCGAGATTTTGTTTTTAGGGATCCTGTGCAAGTATGAGTGTTTATTCGATGGAATATTCCGGCTCAATCCTCAGGTAAAGGTTGTTGTATCGGCTGTTATACCTTGTGAAGAAGATTATTATGCTCACCCACCGTTATTATGTTCCAAATCTTGATGCTCTAAATCAGAAAATCAGTGATATAAATCAGTGATAAAACATAAAACACACAGTTACTCTTGTACATGAAACTTGTTTATTGCAAGACTACTGTTATTTTAAATGTGCTGAAAGGTGCTGTACCTCATTATGCAGTCATTTGTACCGGTGCACTTGCCCAGATACAGATTGTGTAAATCTATGGAAACATACATAAAGTGCATGCCCTAAACAACTTTAGACAAAAAAACTACTTGTAGTGAAGAACTTTGCGAATCTGATGATTTAGATTTAAATGTGTCTTTCAATAGTTTCTGAGGGTTCTTCAGTTTCTGAGGGTATCATTAACGCTGATTACTTAAAATCTAACAGTGTTATTCCCTATTCCAAAGTTCCTCCAAATCAAAAACTAGTACCTCAATCTAATTTATTTAAAACAAGCAAGCGCCGACAAAAAATATGTTCTAAAAAGAGAAAAATAAGTTTAGGTAATTCTCCATCTAAGCGCATCAAAATTTGTGACGATTCCTTCACATCCGATTTAAATTCCAATTCCGTCCCAAACACTATTGGTGGTCACTCTTTAACTTTCCTGGGATTGATACATCTGTAAGTGATGAAGAGGAAAAAGAGTTAAAATTAATATCTAATAATGACTTTGTCCGAGGTTGGTTGTATGACGAAATTGTCGATGCTTTCTTTCATATTCTATGTGAAAAGTCGGGTAGCATTCAAGCTATATACGCTCTACAGTTGCCCAGACAATGTCAACTTGTGTTTTACTGGTAGACTCTTATGACTATTCAAATTTACTGATTCCTATTTGTGTTGGTAATTTGCATTGGATTTTAGTTAAGGTTGATAAAAACACAGAAACACTTGATGTTTATGATCCACAAAAGAATGATTTCAAAGTGGAATTAACATCTTTAATTAGAAATTTAAAATCTATATTTAAAATAGACTTCCAGGTAAATTGTCCTTTGCATTGTTTACAGCAAGATAGCATCAGTTGTGAAGTGTTTGTGTGCTACTATGCTCATTAATTTGTCCATAACTATGATACAAGTTTAGCATTTAATATTTTAAAATTTCGGATGCCAACTTTCCAACTTTTATTGCCTAAGCCAAGAAAGAACATCTAAACGTCAGTTAGCAATCATACTTTTGTTCTCAGGAGACGTGGCTAACATGACTAAATGATGCTCATTTTTGTGTGTCATTTATTGATATCAATTATGGGTGTTTTTTGGTTTATACTCTACTGATCAAGAAATGATGAACCAAATTAAGACTAAATAACTCTGATGGTACTACTTCAAGAACAATTCTGTGTCCAAATTTGTATTTAAATAAACCTTGTTCAATAAACAGCATTTCATTTTTGGATGTGTGTGCTTTTATATTGTTGCTTTTAACTTGATTTTAAAATATACTAAATTTATGTAATAATGAATGTTTAATTTAGAAAAAATTAATTTGATAATTTTTTACAAAGTTGGGAACCAGTTTGATGTATTGTATGTCCATCTGAGGGATAAACAAATTAGCTGAAGTGTAAATTCGTTTTCAATGCATGAGATTTAAATTAAGTTTTAACCAAAAATTTAATTTCTTAAATATTTAAAAAAATATATATTTCTATAGTAGATGGTTATAAATGGCTCCTCCATGCTTTCAATTTTAAAATTAAATAAAGTTATTCAATTTATAATTTTTTTTTTAATTATGTGTGTTGCTGGAAAACCAGACAGTTAGGTGACGGGTTTATACGTCTGTATCCCTCAGAGGTATATCTATGGCCTATGCAGTCTTGTAGCTATTTTGAAGGCATTGTAATATAAATATCTTTATGAACAGTCAATTATAAAAACCCATTTAATTTGATCATTTTAATCGAAATTGTGTTTTGAAAAAAAAAACACTCAAAGAACACTCAAGGTTTTCTCTCGGAACAAATGAAGTTAATGTTGAAATAAGTTTCTTTATTGTGTTAGATATATTTTAATTAACTATATTCACTTCTTCCTACAGTCAGGGTTTCTGCAGGTACTGACTAATTTTCATTAGACTTTTTTAAATGCAATATCATCTTTATATTGTAACAAAAATTAGAACTTCAGCTATCATAGGCAGCGTAAAGCACAAATAATTTAATTAAATGTTAGTTAATTAGGTGATTTTGCATTAGACAGATTGAATCTTTGAATGATGCAATTTGTAAATATAAACAAAACGCTACTCTCGAAACCCCCCAAAAAAAACACTTTTTGAAAAATTCTGGGTTCGAGACTACTAGATCAAAGTTTGCTAGTGGAAACGCCACTTTTTCCGAACTGGATCAAATTTAAGCTAGCTTAAGTTGATCTGGATTAAACTCGCTAGTGGAAACGGGCCTTATTCTGCACTCAAGAAGCAGTCACACAGATTCAGTCCAACAACCACTCAACCATATATTTTACATATCAAATGATTTTATCAGTCAAATAAACAAATAATACATATTTTGTAAAGAAGGAATTATAACAGTCATTTCTCTTACCTAGAACAAGCGCACGATGGCGCCACTGGTTTGCTTTGGGCATCCGCTCAGAGTCTATCTCGTCACTCGATCAGGGTCCTAAATTACGAAACGTAATTGGCTGCGTTAAAGCTCCATGGATGCTAGAAATAGACAGCCAGCCGGAAAAGTACAACCTGGCCCGTCCGTGGCCGAGTGGTTAAGGCATCAGCAGAGGTTCAACCTTCTCAGGAGTGCGGGGGTTCGAATCCCACTTACTGCCAGGCATCCTATAAATCGGATCTGTGCTGGAAATAGTAGAAAATCCTCATCACGGATGGGCCCGAGTACACAGGGACAGACGTGCTCGTTAAATCTGTGGAGTCTAAAGTCCCGACGGCGTTAGTGTACGATGTCGCTCGAAGTTCCGTTGCCCGCTCAGGTGTCGACCTCGTCACTTGACCAGGGTTCTAAAATACGAGGCGTTATGGCTGTGTTAAAGCTCCTGAAGGAGGCTAGAAATAGGCAGCCGGAAACGATTACCTTACCTTACCTTACCTAAGTACAACCTAACTTTCGATCAACATTGTTCTGGTGTGTTTTAGAAGAAAAATGGTTTCCTTGAAAGTGGACTTGGTTCGTTCTTGCTTGAGCTCACTCATAAAAAAAAGGACTAGTAAGAGAAACCAGGACGGTCTGGAAAGTAGAATTTTGGTTGGTTGGTAGACATATATATTCAGGCTTGTGTGTTGGTAACAAAGACCCGCTTTATAAACCTTCGTCAAGAAGGACGGACGCGCCATACACACAACACACATACAAGACAGATGCTGCCATCTATCGCCACCTACACAATTTAGACGTCCCTGAAGGGGAGGGAAATAGTCTCCAGGGACCGGTACCCGTGGTAAACTGCGCAATGACCGACCACGGGACTTTCGGACCCAACAGATTTAACGAGCACGTACTCCGCATATACTCGGTGGATCTTCAGAGGTGTCGAGACTCGATCGCGGGACCTTCCGATCCCGAGATCTTAACCACTAGGCTCCCCTCGGCCCCCGGAAAGTAGAATTATGGGCTGGCATCCTTCATGCCGATTCAGGTATCTTTGCTATGTCCCCTAAAAAATCAAAGGGTCCATTATCGTCGGTAGTGCTGCCCTCTATCGCATTGCTATCAAAATAAGTAATCAGAGTAGTAGATCCGAAGGAGATAAGGTTAGGTTGAATTGAATTATCGTAGCACAAGAGCCGAAGGAGGGATTTTGTCATATTGACGACGGGTATTTAGAGCCACGGTCAAGTGAAGCGGTGAATTCTGAGTACCGAAAAGAAAGAGAGAGCCGGAGCTCCGTTCCGAGCGAGTAAGGATTAGGATGAATTATCGTCGCACTAGAGCTATAAGAGTTATTGGCGACGTGCGCCGGACGAGTAAGCAATGAACTCTTCGTCGTAGGAATTAAGGGCGGCCCTTGCAGCCTCATTACTTCAGGGATTTGGTGTTTGAACAAAATACTTTTAAGCAGAGGTGCCTTAGTCGCTGTAATACCCGTCACAGATAAACAAAATATGGTAAACACTGACAGTAATGGAATTTTATTATAATAAACAAAGAAGAAAACTACATACTACTACAATATTTACAGTTAAAATCGTTTCTTTGAATAATCATGTGTATAAATATTGTGCCTTTGAAAAAAAAAAGCGTTACTAGAAAGAATTCATTTTGAAATTCCAAAAAGACTTATCCAAGAATGTTCTTTAGGGTATATGATATTTGAAAAAATCAAGGATTGCTAGAATTTCACACTTTAAAGAGCTGTATAAAGTATTTCTTGTTTCATACATTGGGGCTTTGTTAAAATTGTGGTAGTCATATTCGATATGGATTCATATTCTATCTTATAACTGTAACACTACGGATTTTTTTTAAAACATTGAAATTGTTTTGACGGGATGTTACAAAATATTCATGTTTTTTTAATGATAAATGTAGCTGACTTACAGGTCTCTGTAATCCAACTTTTTGAAATTGGTTCAAATATTTTTTGTAAAATTATTTATTGAACGTTTTAAATATATACTCGAACCAATTTCAAAAAGTGAGATTATAGAGCCTGTACACTTGCCATATAAATAAATATTTGCAAAAATATTCAATACAGCCAGAAAAATGTGGCTTAGAAAAAAATATTTTTAACATTGGATTAACACAGAGGCATTTTGGTTTGGAGACCTGTGGTCATTGAGTATCATTTGCCATTAAAACATTTAAGATAAATAATATGTTTTGTGGGAAAGGGGTTAATAGTTCTAGGAATATTTGGCTTGGGATTATTTAAATGGAAAAAAAAAAATCCCAACATAGTTTTAAAAAATCAGACAAAGTATAACAAATTATTTTTATTGTAATATAATATTTGACTTACAAATTCTTCAATTTTCTTCAGAATTTTATAAATCCATAATATATTAGTTTTATACATCCACATTTATTTAATTATTTACATAAAAATATACATTTCTTGAAAAAAAGAAATATCATGTATCCATAATATAAATCCATAATATATTAGTTTATACATCTGCATTTATTTAATTATTTACATAAAAATATACATTTCTTGAAAAAAAGAAATATCATGCAAAACATTTCTTTAAATTACTTTTTGAAAAAATATTTAAAAACAATTGAAATATTTTTCTTTTTGAAATACACAGAATGTGATGCATTGCCATAATCAAAACTTAAGTTGTTTAAGAACAGAACACAAAAATTTGTTTCAAATTTTTTAAAATCTGTAGTATACATTTTATCTTAAATGTGTAAATATATAACAGTTACATAATAATTAAACAACAAAATTTGCAAAGTATATTTAATATACAAATTAACATATGATAAGAGTTGTTTACAGTCATGTTTTGACATAATAATAGTAGACAATCTATTTTTAACTGGATATTCTTAACAAAAGGCATCAATCCCTCTGGTTAACCAAATTGAGTGTAGTTGATAATTTTAGATTATTTAGGAACTTGTATTTCATTTTTTATGCGAATGAAAATTTTCATCAACATGCATTAAGGGCCATTGTTTTGTTAAAACCGATGTCTTTTAGTTTAACATGAGTTATATTCTTTCAGACACAGTCCTGTTACTACATCAATTCATATAAATATACATCCATAACAAGAGCTTTAATCACTTCAAATAAACAAAAATCATTTCTCTATTTTTAGTCTTAAATATAGTCTACAATAAGATTCCTGTCCATTGACAAAGTGTCATAATATTAGCCAATCAGCATATAGATGCCGCTTTCAAACATTACATCATAATCAAATATGAATTGCCTTATGTTGTTAGACAGAATTTAAAAAACTTACCAGATTAACGGGCAGCACTACTAAGAGTACTCCTGTGTTTTAATCTGTGGTGTAGTACCTTTTCTAAAACATAGGTGACACTGCTAAGCATACCTGTGACATAAACATGTTAAGCGATCTCCATGATAATTTTTGAGAATAAACAGGCATCTTATTGTAAAAGACTATGCATATGCTTAACTTTACTTCCAAACCTTAACCACTCCATCTTTAGAAGCAGACACTATAAGGGGCTGACTAGTCTGTATGGTTGCCAGGGCACTGATAATGTCGTAGTGCCCCACTGGGGGCGTTAGTGGTCGAGGGGCCTCTTCAGATGAAGCACTCACTTCTTCTTTCTGTTTATAGGTCTCGCAGATCACTTCACTGCCATCAATAACTTTCAAGCTGAAATTAATTGGTAGTGTAGCAAAATAAATATCCAGTTATTAATTATAAAGATTATTATTAATTTAACACATTTTTTTCATGTTAAATAACTGCATCAATATTTTTTAATATCATGAGTATTTGAGAAATTTATTTCTATAATACATGATTTATTTAATGTAACTTATTTTTATGTGCATTAGACATAAAAAGTAAAGTATATAAATAAGGAAAAAAGGCATAAAATAATAGGTTAAACTATCTACGTCAGGCAGCAACCTCAAAACAATTTTTAAACTTTCCGGTTATTTAGCTACAAATAATATAAGGAAACATTTATTTCTTTAAAAAAAACTTTAAAATATCAGCATATTTCTTTGTGATGCTTTGGGTATGAATGCAAATGCTATAAGCGAAACAAATTTCAATCCAAACACAGAGACAGTACACTGCTCTATAAAAAGAAACTACAAACAAAATTACTTGGCTTAAACTGTTACAACCTATGGATAAAACCCTTCCCCAAAATACCTTTTAAATAATAATTCTCATCGAAACTGACTTCATGTATTTGGCAATTATTCAAAATTGCTTAGCAAGGCCAAACTTTATTTATGATTGACATAACAAATGGCATGTGCTTATACGTTCAATTAACCAGCTTTATGGTCATAATGACCTAACATAACCATGACATGAGAACTTGAACATTAAAAATTTGATAAGTGTAACTTTTTTTTGTATTTTAATGATATCATTCCAGCACAGTAAACTTATACAAATAAAAATATGTTTACATTTACTTAATAAATCCTAATAAAATTTCATTCTCTATTTATCTTACTTGTAATTAATATTAGCAGTTGGTACAAGCGGATCATTTGCTGCTCCCACTATAATGTGTGAATTTGTTGGATTGTACAGGTCCCAGTGACGTATCCTCTTATCTGATCCTGCTGTGAGCAATGCTGATCCTCGTGGAGGGTATGACCAGCACATTGAGTATACAGAATCATCTGATACCTGTAGAATGGATAGCAGATTATGAATAGCAAGTTAGTTAACCAACTTGCTGCTTAACTATATCTGGTGGTTACAGTCCCTGGACAAATTATTAGACGCACTGTATTTATTTTAGTAATGATGAAAACATACCAAAGAATGCCATATCATTAAAAAAGATGATATATGTATTAAGTGTAGCAGATAGTATTTTCTATTCAATAGCTTAAGTTTAGGAACACAAATGTCCTTCTAAAGGTATTTTGTTCGTCATTGATTGATACATGATATCTTGCAGTGCGTCTAATAATTTGTCCAGGGACCGTAGATGGTTGTTTTAGATTCTAAAGCAGCGATCTCGGAATGGTGCTTTTTAATTTAGAAAATGAGTATGTTACGGAAGGAACATTATACATTAACATCTGGAGCAATCAATCAAAACATAACATGGATTGAAAATTTAAGGGGGAATGGGAGAGGTAGCCGAGTCACCAAACCAAAGTCTTCTCTCAGTGTTAATCCAATTGAAAATTGTTAAAGCTAAATTACTCTGGCTGTATTGAATATTTTTACAAACGTTTCTTTTTATGATACATTTAGCTATCTTACAGGGCACTATAATCCCACTTTTTGAAATAAGTTCCAATACTTTGTTGTAAAATGATTCATGGAAATTTAAAAAAAAATATTCAAACTTATTTTAAAAAATGAAATAGTGCAACAGCCTGAATAATTTAGCTTAAATATATTATTTCCCATAGAGACACAAAGAGAAGACTTTTGATTGATTTACTTACATTTCCCCCTTAATACAAAATTTAAAGTGTGTTGTCATCAGTCATAATTCTATTATTCCCGAAGAAATTAATAAAATAATTTTCATGGAAAGTAAATCATCTCTTTATGATAAAATAATTTAACATAATATTAAATTTGTATTGACAACCACAAAAATCTATATCTAAATTGTAAAGAGTGCAAGCAGATTCATAACTTTTCCGAAGTTATCAAAAAAATAGAATAACCGCAAAAAGACTAGATATGTACTTCAATCATAATATTACTTTAAGCCTCTGAGGAATAAGCTAATTAGCTGACGAGTAAACCTTGTTTTCACTGCATGATATTAAAATTTAAATTTTTATCTGAAAAAGTAATTAAAACAATATTTCATTAGCAAAGAGTTAATGCCTCCTAAATACTTAAGTTATTAAAATGGTAAAATTTATAAAATTATGTGTGTTGCTGGAAAATCTGCAGGCAGATGACAGGCTCATATGTCCGAATCCACCAGAGGATTTATACCTTAGCTAAAAAATTCTTTGCTGAGATATATGACATATTATAACTTTACCCCCTCAAAATCTTATATTTTGTACCCCAATTAAACTTAATAACTTAAATTACCTTTTTCACATATCTTTAATATCACTTATTAATATCTTTAACATCCCAACACAGCATCATCGAGTCGCACCAAGTAACCGTTCCCACAGAAACTGTTTAGTCATCAAATATTTTACTGTGGCCTTAAACCTCTCTCATAATTCATGATCAATCGAAGAACAAACAATAATAATCTGTATCTGTGGCACACTTTTTAATTAGACTTCAAGATGTAAAGTTGTGTGTTTTTTGGCTGCCGAGCTTCGGCTCCGGCCCCGTTCTTTACAAACTCTAAAATATGCTTTCTTTACAATAAACCACTCTTTGGACTTCCAATATTCCTTCATTTCTATATTAACTAAATAAGAATTATACTCTCATGTGTAGTAGATGTTATTCTATTACATATATGTATCTAAACATAGTGGTACAAGCCATAAATAACATTTATATAGCTATAATAATCAAATTTACAGCAAAATAAAAACAAACCTCTGTCATGGATAAAGGAGGTGCATTGTTTATAGACCACAATGTCATCAGCCTCCCTTGTGATTCCAAATCCCACAAAGACACTTCATTATTTCCCTGAACGGCAGCAAACACAGAAGACCGCTTCTTGGGATGTACTAACATGCGACGAATGCAAGCATCTGAAAACAGACACCAATTTAGTTAGGCAGGTCTTATTTAAAAATGAATCAGTAAATGTGTATCATTAAATGGCCTATTGATTGCATTATTAATAAATTAGAGGAATTACAGAGATAAAATTTCTGCAATTAAAACTTAATTGCAGGTGGTCCTTAAAAACGAAATTTGGGTTTCAAAAAGTCTCATCCAGTCAACTTGGTCTTTCATATGAAAAAAGGATTTCTGAAAACTTTATTAAAATACAGCAAATAATGACATGCCCCACAGGGCCTAAAGAAAAAAAGCATCAAATTTTGAGGTTATTTTACAGTATTTTTTTAAAACTATTCACAAATCAAAATAAATTGTTATTTCGAAAGTTATATCGAAGAAAGTTTCCTACAACTCTTGTACTTGCACTTTCATTCTATTATTAATAGATTTTAAAATACATGTGGAGAGAAATTAGTAGTATTTAGGGATATTGATTTTTAAATAAACCAATGCCAATTTATCATATTTCCATAATTTTACTACATTGGAATCCATATTCAGCATTAAAAAACTATTAAGTGTCTAAGTTTAAGTTTTGAATTATCGAGGGCTATTGGCTACAGGCGTCCTATTTAAGAACCACAGTCAAGTGACGAGCCAACACCTGAGTAGGCACCCAACACAACCTTTTTAAGGGCGACATCGTACGCAGCGTTAGGACTTTGGAGCATATTTAACGAGCACTCTCTCTACGCAGGGTATTATTAGTCAGTCATTTTGGCCGCACAGGCCGTTTATAGGTCGGCAGTTATTTTGGCGATGCCCGGACCCGAACCTGGAACCTTTTGCATGCTAGGCGAGCGCCTAATCGACTGGGCTCCCCAGCCCCCACTATTAAGTGTCAGTAGTTAATACATAGGCATTAAAAAAATTACTTCAGGTTTGAACACTTACTAGATGGATGTGTAATAGTAGTGATAGGAAGTTGAAAACGTAGATCCCAACAAACCATATTACCCTTGGCTGTTCCTACCACTAACCAGCAATGGTGAGGATCAGTGCAAAAGGCAGTTGTAAGGCCTGTAAAATAATGGCACATATTGCATTATAAATACTCCAGAAATAAAAAAGAAATATTATGAAGCAAACAAGTAATTTATAGTTAAATAAAAAAGTGCAATGAACTTTAATAGTATTCATATTTTTTTGGATGAAGGATTTGTTTTAGACACCTGATTGGCAAACGATAATTTAGCGTAGCATGGACCATGATAACTTTACTGAATTATGTAATATCAGTAAAGATACTTAGTAATAAAGTTTAACACAGAGTAAATATAATTAGATAATTGTTAAGATATTTGTCCTGGAATTATACTTTTCACACAATCTACTGAACTATTACAACTGTACCAACAGACTTAAACTGTCTACCAGAAAAACTAACTTATATAAAATACAAACACACATTTAAAAAAGCTTGCTATTAGACAATTCCTTTGAAAAAGATCACAGTGAATTTGTACAGGTAAAAAATTTGTATCAAACAGTTTTTAACTCGATATAGAAGAAGCAGAATGTCAAACAATACCTAGCCGAGGATCATTCTCCAATTTCCATGCTGTTCCCGGTGATCGCAAATCCCATCCAACTATGGATCCAGTTACAGTGGCATATGCCAGAACTGATTGACTTCCTTAATGTAATAAAATAAAGGAAAAAATTAACATGAAACAGTTTAAATCATAAAAATTCTTGTACAGGGTGTTCTGCATCCTAAATTACAAGTCAGAATTACATCAAAATTAATACAGGAATTTTTAACAGCAGAGATAAGATGATTTTGCCAAAAAAATTCAAAATTTAGGCCTGCTCTCTCCTAGTCTTGAACAATGTTGAAACACAGCCAAAACATAAAAACTTCAAATCTCTATAACATAATTGAGGAATGATTTTTTTTTATTAACACTGCACTAGAGATACTCACCAGAGCTATCGACAATGGGCTTCAAAATTTAATTATGTTGTCAAGTGATGTGGTCTACATTCAAGCAACCTTAGCAATGTTACAATACCAGAAAAGTTTTAAGATGCACAAATTTTAGTGCAACTATAACATATTTAATTTAAAACAAAGGACTATCTTGAAAATTATTAGTTTAATAAAACACCAAGTGAAGTTTTAAAAATAAATTATATTATCCACATTTAGTTAACTTATTGCATCTATAATAATAAAAGAAAGAGTCTGTCTGTCTGTGTGTCTGTCTTCGGATCGTAAAATACCGACTTATACTGCCCACAGGAATTCGAAATTGTAAAGATAGATTCCCTTTAATACTAACGTGTGCACCTGAGGCTTAGTTTTTTCATATTTGTTTCATTTTTAGAGAAAATTCGAATTTTCTGAAAAAAATACACCACTTTCGCTCAAATCCGGTAATTTTTTTCTCTTTCCTGATGCCATCGGCTGAAAAAATTAAATAAAACTTTTAACGAAAACATTTAAAATTCAAAATGTTTATTTTATTATTTTGCCATTACTTTCAGAAACTAAATTCATTATTTGAAAAATAATTGACACGTTTCAAGTGACGTAATTCCGCCAGTCTTCATTCCCGGATTTTATTGTGGGTTTATTTGATGATTTTTTCATTGATTTTTCTGTTGACTGCGTGTATGCATATTTAAGCAATAAATGTATAGTTAAGCTATTACTGAACTATGATGGTTAATAAAGGCCATCGCACTAGAGCTATTAGTGTGTTATGTCTTTATTTTTTTGCCAAATACGTTGCCAAACTCGCCAAATTATTAACTAAAATTCGCCAAATAGGCAATTTCTTATAGAATCATTCTTTAGCTGTCGGTGATCGATCTCCAAAGGATCCATTAGTGTTGAGCTGTTATAATGGTATAAGGTAACTATTAAATCAAAATTTCTGTCCAATTTTTCCCAAACACGTCAGAATTAACTAAAAGGATTTTTATGTGATTTTGAAGAATTGTTTAGGCTGCTTTCTAGTTGCAATTTGACACAGCCGTATTAATTTTCATATTGGAATTTTTTTAAAGGTAAGTTGAAACGGGCAAATTTATTATTTGTTTTTGAACAGCAACCTGAAACAATAAGAAAGTTTAAGATGCCAACATTTTAGTGAATGGTAAACATTAATTTAGGACGATCTTGAGTATTTTTTTAATCCGTGAAGTAAAAAGTTATATATCCAATTTAGTTAATAGTATGAAATATTTGAAACATACCTGTATCAAAGTAATCAATATCAACAACGCATCCCTCTTCTACAGGATCTAGATTCCGTGTATGCACTAGAGTAGACTTTGTGTTCTCAGGCATTATTCTAGGAAAAATATTTTCAAAATAAAGATGATATTGTAATTAAACATTAAATATATTTAAAAAAAATTGTAAATTTTTATTATAGCAAAAATTTAAATGGGTTCTTACCTAAACACATGGATATTTCCACTTTCAGAAGCAGCAGCTATGGATTGCATATTCTGACACATGGTCATACAGGAAACTGGGCCATCTGAAAAAATAATTAAAAAATCATGAAATTTTTTAAAAAAAAAACAGTAACATTAAATTTTAGACATTACAAGTGATGCTTTTTCAAATTGGACCAGTAATGTTCGATGTCTAGAAGTTGCAAGGCACATACTGTTCAGATTTTTTTAGAGTAAAAAAAAAGGTTCAAACAAATATTTGATAGGTATTCAAATACCAATGTAGAATTAATTGCAAATCACAAGTTTCAAATGCATGGTATTTTGTAAAATAGAAAAAGATATTGACAAAAGAGAATTTTATCAAATACCTCATTCTGAGCCACAGCAATGAAAGGTTAAATATCAGCAGAAATATTAAAAAAAAATTGACTTACATAGGTTAATTGAAGCAACCATACCTAATCGGTTGTAAGACAACCTGGAGCGGTTGGCTACATTTTTTCCTTCCATTTTTTCACAGTCCCATACTTTTATGGTTCCGTCATTGGAACAGGTGGCAAAGAGAGCAGAATTGGGTATGACTTGTATTCTAAAAAAGAAGTTATTATGTTACATAATATTGTTAGGTTGGTCCTCTGTTTTGTTTTCCGTTTAACACTTCTTTCCATAAAAACTAGTATTATTTTAAGAACCAAATAAATAAAAAAGGCAATTTTCTAATGACTAAAAACGTAGAAAACCTATAATTTTTTTTAAAGAAAAATATAAAAACATCCATTTGGCCAAAATGTAAGGAAATTAAATCACCTCATTAATAAAAACTATTTCAAGGAGCTGCAAAATCATTTTTAAAAAGATAAAGTTTTAAAGGATTGTATAAAACCTTTATCAATGCCAAAAGGCTAAATTTATGTTAACTTACTGGTTAACTGCACCTCTATGCTCATGAAGATGAGCTATTAGATATCCTGATGGCACTTTCACGTTTTTCTTACTAGTCTGTGGTTTCTCATCCTTAAGCTCAATATCACTGGCTTCTCTTGCAATTTCGTCACTCAAAAACCCCTCTTGCTTCTTTCGGATAAGAGCGTGTAATTCTTCTCTGCAGGGGGCACAGTGATCTATCATACCAGATTAAAAATACTTGGTTAAAAAATTATTTTAAAATAACATTACATGACAATAAATAAATCGATTGCATTTGTATTTAAGTCCTTAGAATATGATGTGAAAAGATGTAGTTCAATTATATTAATGTGGCAATAGAGCTGACTTAATGACTAAATACTTGGTTAAAAAATTATTTTAAAATAACAGTACATGACAATAAATAAATCGATTGCATTTGTATTTAAAGTCTTTAGAATATGATGTGAAAATATGTAGTTCAATTGTATTAATGTGGCAATAGAGCTGACTTAATGACTAAATACTTGGTTAAAAAATATTTAAATGAACAGTACATAAAAAATAAATTTTGGATTGTATAAACCTTTGATCAATGCAAAAAGTAAATTATGTTAATTACTGTTCAATGACCTGACTTAATGACTAAATACCTTGGCTTTCAATTTTTTTAACAGTACTGGTCATCCTTAACTCAAATCGACTGCTTTCTTGCAATTTCGTCCTTAGAAATTTGCTTCTTCGATAGAGCTTAATTGTTCTCTAATGGGGCACATGATCTATCATAATGATTAAATACTTGGTTAAAAAATTATTTTAAAATAACAGTTACATGACAATAAATAAATGATTGCATTTGTATTTAAGTCCTTAGAATATGATGTGAAAAGATGTAGTTCAATTGTATTAATGTGGCCATAGAGCTGATGACAACACTGAATTTTGATCAAATTGTGACATTGTGACCATAATAATTGTATCTTTACTTGTTATTAAGACACTGTACCATAATGGATATCATGTGCACCAGTTACCTCTACCTAGAGCATTTATTGTTAATTTTATATTGCTCAATTCCTTAATAGGGATGGTGTGTCAAAGCTATAATTGAACCCAAAGTTTTGCAGCATTTGTTTTTGGTTTAAAGACCAATGCCTCACAAACTGAGCCCTTCATCTAAAAATGTATAGGATTATTATTATTTTGTTTTTAGAATTTGTCAATAATTTGACAAGGAAACATGTTTTTATATAAACAGCTTATAATCTAGCAATAGATATTTAAGGGAAAGTAAATTATAATCCTACCAATTATTTTCAATGCCACTGATTTGCGAATCATAAAAATATACCCACAATGTTGTTAACACCAATTTAAACGAAACCCATTACATCTTATTTTAAAGTTTAGTGCGGACAAATTATATTTAAGTTTAAAAATAACCTTGCATTTGTCTTAAATATCCTACATATTATTTAATGATCAAGTTATTTTTAAGGAAGGGAAATAAGACTAATTCAAATTAAAACTTAAACTGTCCAAGGACATATTCTGCTAACATATTCCAGTAAAACTAACAATAAAATACTTAAAACACTAGGTTACACTTACTAGGTTTCAAATCTTCAAGATCTGCTTCTTGAAGTGGCAAATTTTTGCCATCGGTTGATGTTATGACTTCTAGGCCTTCATCTGTAATCTTGCCACTTGATGGAACTTTGGAAAATGAGCTCAGGGAAGTGTCAGAAGTTTGATGCTGAAGCTTAGGTGAAGAAGTATCTTTTGGATCATTGGTGCCAAACATATGCTGCCATTCTTCATTCTATTTACAATAAATGTAGAGGTATTTAAATAATTTTTTCAAATAAAAATAAGATACTTAAATGTCCAAGCACAAAATTTAAAGTTAATTCGAGAAAGAAGGCCTGTTTAATTTTTTTGTTATATTAATTTTACATAGTTTAATCCTTTTGATAAATAGCTTGAAATATATTTTCTTTGATAGCTATTTTTTGGTATATTTTACATGAATTTCAATAATTTCATAGGGGGCGTCCATTAATCACGTTATGCTATTTTGACGATTTTTTTACTCTCCCTCCACCCATGGTGAGATTTTGTGTTATTTGGCTCGACCCCCTCGTGAGATTTTTCAAAATTCATATTTTTTTTATTTCATATCTTTTTTGGTGAATTTTAAATAGTTTTTTTAAAGCTTTAACTTCGTGAAATATGGTTTGGATAGCCACGATAAATATTATCTTGTAACATTTTGCCAAATTTAAGTCAAGAAACATATTTTACTGGAATTTAACTATATTTTCTCACAATTTCACATTGATTTTTTGCAGGGAAAAATTAAAGTATTTGACAAGACCCTCCCCCCCCCTCCTATATATGACACTTGGGTGATATTCGGCTTGACCTCCCTTAAAAGCAACACATAATTTATTTACTTATCCTAACTCATCACGTTTCCTCAGCTTATTTTAGTAGTAATAGACACAAATTATGCAAATTTGAGATTTATTTGTGTAATAATAAAATTATGGTAAAAGATTTAAAAAATATTTTGTCGTTTGCTATTTCTGAATAGAAGGAATCTCTTGATAATTCACAAATAAATGGACTATTTATTTATTAAATTCTGCAAAAAATTTTTAAAATAACAATATGCATACTACCAAATACTAAAACAATTAAAAGTTTTTTTTTTATTGAGGGGGTTAAAATGGGGGGCAAATTGCAGAACATGAACAAAATTTAAAACAAATACAAGCATTACCATGGTTGGAGATTCAGCAGTTGATTTCTTTTTTGTCCTTTTACTAGAACATAAAAATAAATTAAAACAATATGTTTTAACTTACACCAATGAAAATTATACAATTATACTATTTATCTATTGTACCTTTGAACTGGCATATTTGGCTTTTCAAACATGTTTTCAGAAATTACTAATGGAATTGAATAAGTTCTGACCACCGATGGAAGCAACAAGATGTCTATTTCCCCACTGTTCTTCTCCAAAGAAGACATGATTAGATCACTAGAAACAAATTTTATGTTTTTATAAAACAATTTTGTTAAAGAAAAATTTGAAAAATAAATAGAAAAGTTAAACCGAATATTTAAAAGGTAAACTATCGTTTATTTGTATTCAATACACAGCTAAAGCCATGCTTTTGTATATTCTAAAACTTATTTTTGAATATACACAAGATTTTGTTTTAAAAAAAAATTATGATTTTTATCACTCATCTAAAAAAAATTAGACCATTCTCAAAATTACACACATGTATGACAAATTAATTTTAACATGTTTTTATTTAAATTTGAATTGATAATTTATGTTTCACTTTAAGTAAAAATATTGATTTATAAAAAGAAATAAATTTGTCAGTTAAAAAAAAATTATAAGTTAGAATTTGTATATTGGACTGCTTTTCACAGCCATGCATAATTTCACTTGTACATTAAGAAATTTATTCTTTCAAGCAATTTTTTTTAGTATATTTAGAGAACACAAATAACTTACCCACACTTTTTACTTTGTACTTTAAGTAGATGATCTTTTATAGCCTAGGAAAATAAAGAATTTATACAGTATAAATAAAGGAAAAAAATACCCACAAAAGAAATTACAACAAGATATAATTTTTATTTCACCTTCCAATGTATGCTTATAAACAAAATTTGAAGATTGCATAGTTTCAAAACTCACATTATCTAAAGTATAACTAAGATATAAGGTCTGGCGCATTTTGTCGAAGTTTGTTAATAGTAAATTTGATTGGGCGAAGTCGCCAATGAACGAATCAGACCCTATATCTTAATTATACTTTGGAGAAAGTTATTTTTGCAAATACATTCCACATTACATGTATTTCCTAAAATAGTTAGACAACTAAAATGTATAACTTATCACAAACCACAGAGTAATATTAATATGCAATATATGATCCATGAACAAATAAGTAAAAGCATATAACTTCATTTTATTTTACATTTTATCACCAATGCTCTGAAGAATTAAATCTAAAAAATCAATATTCAAAAAATTTAATTCACTCAATCAAGTTTGAAACATAAGGTAATTTTGTGCTATCTATTTTCAAATCTGTAAGACTATGTCATTAATTTACTTGCCATTTAGAGCTTTGAAAAGAATTATATAATTTAGTTAAATATGATTTATATATTACAACTATATATACAATTATATATTAACCACTATATATTTTTTAAAATATAAATCAAAAATCAAATAAGAGTTAAAACATAAAAAATTGCAAAAAATAATTTTGATTACCAATATCTGTTCCTCCACTGCTTCCGTCATTCCGTCTGACTGCAATCGATTATATGCCTAATAGAATAAACAAAATTTTATTTAAACTCAAGATTTTAAAATATCCAATTAATGAAAAAAAGGCAAACTTACTGATATAAGATTAGGATCCATTTCACGATATGAAGGTTTATGTCCTTGTCTTGTAACTGATCTCGATACCTTTCTTTCACATAAGCTTTCAAGGAAATTCCTCAAAGATGGTAGCTTAATTAAATAGTCGAATATGCTTCTGGGCACGGGATCTTGCACTGCATGCAACAGCACCAACTAAATGTTAGAAAGTTAAATTTAGGATTTTAATACAACTCTTTTAATATAAAACAAGGATTTAAAAATCCAAATATATTTTGGTCTGAGATTACGAATATGATAGAGGTTGCATTCATTTTAAAATATTAGGTCTGTCATATAAATAAGTGTAGGTAACTACATTTGAACATATTTTAAGAATAAACACTGTTACTCTTTTAAAATATAGCAGTGGTTGCAAAAGATGTCCAGTAATTAATATTTCATGAGCAAAAGAAATTTTGTGTTATCTTATTGTTTATGAAGCCTAATGTTGACTTCTAAACTTTGACTAAAATATTGTAATTAAAAAATACTATGTTTTGTAAGCAGCGTGTAAAATACTTTTTTTTTGTGTATAGCAGTTCTGCTACACCAAAGCATTTGTGTGTAGCAATTTTTGATTAATGCATAGCACTTTTGAATATTGTCCATCTTTATCGACACACCGCTAATTCCGTTAATTAGCGATGCATTGAAATTTTTTTTACATTTTAAGTTATCTACGTGCTTTGCACATAAAGCGCACGTTATTTTAGTAACAACGTTACCGTTAGATTCGTACTTCAGCCACACTCATTATTCGGATCCAACGACGTGATCCAGTTTTTAACAGTTCGTAACTGAACCGCCATATTTTATTTTCGTTGCTTTTCGCAACACAAATAATAACGAATTGGAAATCTTGCTAAATCTTTCTGTTCTGGCGCGATTATCGGCGGTTTGTTTACACTTTTCGCTACTCACTCTCACTTCCAGTCTGGTATGGAGTTGAGATGTTTCCCTGCCCGAACGAAAAGCGGCCAACGGAACTGAAGCTATCCGACTTTGAATCGTTTGCAAAAACTCCATGGTTATGATAAACGGAGATGCTTTGTGAGTATCGCAACTAAATGCGATACAAAGCTAAATCTCTATCGCAAGTTTTCATTTTGGTGTCGCGTTTCGCGATGCGATACCGCTTATTTTACACGCTGTTTGTAAGACAATGATCTATTACAGTAATAAACAAAAATATTTTAAAGTTAATTTTAATTAAAATTTTTAAAACTATACAAGAACTAAAAACCCCCCACATATTTTAGAAGAAAACTTAATATTGTAAATGATAAGTAAAAAACAGTTATTATAATTATTACACTAATTTCCGATTTTAAATATGAAAATTTCACAATTACCTCTTTATTAACCTGTATAACTTGATACTTCAAAAATGGCTGTAAAAGTGGAACTAGTCTGCACTGCACATCTGCTAAATTCAAAGACTTTGCAACAACACAAATGAATCCAACTGCAGCTTGTTTAATCCACAAATTCTATTATAAAATAAAATGTTATGTTATTACTGCTGCTTGATAAAACAAGAATCATGAAAATAATGATCGTTTAATCAAATAATCAATACCACCTACAGGATGTATTAGCAAAGGTATAGCTTCTGTAAGAAGATCATATAGCATCTGTTTTTGTATGAGACCAAGTTCCGTCAATGCTGATAAAGCAGTTAATGCTTTGCTTATAACAAATTCTTCGCAATCTGTTAAACCCTATAAATACAAAAAATTATATTAAAATTAATATATTTTAAAATACAATACCATAATGAGTTCTACTTTTCAGGCTAAAAATGTGTGTGTGTTTTGTATAATTCATAAGTTTAATTTATAAAATGGAATAGGATATTAAAAATCTAGTTATTGTGTTTCAAGTTAAAGCTTTAAAAGTTTAAAAGAAATAAAAATGCTATCCGAAGGTATCTTAAAGGTTAATATCAATAACATCATATTAAATAATTTTCTAGTTTTTTAATTTGCATTCATGAACACATTATTATTTAATATTCTTAAGTATTAATATTTAACCCATTAACGACGACTTTGTAAATACCATTTACACTTTCATTTCCAAATAAAAACCTTAACTTTAAGTTTAAAGTAAAAGTAACTTAAGTTTTTTTATTAGTTTTTAGTGTAACTTAGTTTGACTTCTATAAATTGTTCAGGACAATTGTCTTCTTTCATCTTTTAGTTTGTTTGTTTAGATTAATTTAAGCAGAAAGCTCAATTTTACATTGCAAATTTACTTGCTAATCGTCATTAAAATGGGTCAAGAAAACATAATTTTAATTTGGTTTAATAAAACAATAACACAAAAGTAATTTAAAAATGAACTGTAGTTATATGTATTTTCTAATTACCTGCTGCAGTAATGGTTTAAGAATAGGACAACACTGCCACCCTACATATGAAGCTACCCCTACAATGGCATCAAAAAATGCTCCTCGAAGATGTCTATCTTCCTAAAAAATATGAGGAGTGCATTAACATTTTTGTCATACACATTATTACTATTTATTGTTTTTTTAAAGAATTATTAAAAACAACAAATAAATCTACGGATAGATATTTAAACTAACCTTGTCATTCAAATATGTAATCATGTGGGAAAGAAGAACATCGTTTCCTAAACAAGAAAAAATATAAATTAGAATTACTTATAACAGCAAGGCTTTTTTTTTCTATGTAAAAAAATTGTTTTTAGAGTCTAGCAATTCAAGTATAATATTAACTTGTTTTCACAGTTTCACTTAATTTAAATGGTTTGAAATCATCATTATTATTTAAAAAAAGATTTTTTAAGCAATACTTTTGTAGCTGACAATTTTAAAAGATAGCTCACAATAATTTAATAAAAAAATACAAATATTAAATGTGTTGCCTGAGAAAATTGACAGCACCTATACCTTGTCTATCTTGAATGCGAGCTTCGAAAGCATTTTCCGCCCCCAACCCCGATGTGGTTTTCTTCGAAACTGCGTGAGCGTGTTTTTCCCCACCCTACTTGGGTTTGAACTGTTCGGATTGTTAACCTCACAACAGAACCTCAAACGCGTTAGGTTTAGAAAAGCGATGCTCCCCCTGTTTCCTAGAAAACCAAGCGAAGGGATGGGGGAAGAAAGTCTTTTCGAGGCTCGCATAGTAAATAGACCGACTTTAGATAGGTACAAAGTTGATTCTGAGGAAGAAAATATCGTTTGTTACACAGACTGTAGCTAAAAACAAACTTAATTTGTAAGTTTTCTTGAACACAATTTTGATCATGTGTTCACAAAAGGTTTCACCACTAAACTCCAAACATACATTTTAGTAGAAAACTAGTGAACAAATAAAAACAATTTAAATTACCCAACCCCATAAAATTACCTTTTTGTTACCCTCATAAAATTACCTATTCCAAGAAAGAAAGTATCATTTGTTACACAGACTGTAAGTATAAACAAACTTAATTTTTAAAAGTTTTCTTGAACACAATTTTGATCATGTGTTCACAAAAGGTTTTACCACTAAACTCCAAACATACATTTTAGTAGAAAACTAGTGAACAAATAAAAACAATTTAAATTACCCAACCCCATAAAATTACCTTTTTGTTACCCTCATAAAATTACCTATTCCAAGAAAGAAAGTATCATTTGTTACACAGACTGTAAGCTAAAAACAAACTTAATTTATAAAAGTTTTCTTGAACACAATTTTGATCATGTGTTCACAAAAGGTTTCACCACTAAACTCCAAACATACATTTTAGTAGAAAACTAGTGAACAAATAAAAACAATTTAAATTACCCAACCCCATAAAATTACCTTTTGTTACCTTCATAAAATTACCTATTCAAAGAAAGAAAGTATCATTTGTTACACAGACTGTAAGTATAAACAAACTTAATTTTTAAAAGTTTTCTTGAACACAATTTTGATCATGTGTTCACAAAAGGTTTCATCACTAAACTCCAAACATACATTTTAGTAGAAAACTAGTGAACAAATAAAAACAATTTAAATTACCCAACCCCATAAAATTACCTTTTTGTTACCCTCATAAAATTACCTATTCCAAGAAAGAAAGTATCATTTGTTACACAGACTGTAAGTATAAACAAACTTAATTTTTAAAAGTTTTCTTGAACACAATTTTGATCATGTGTTCACAAAAGGTTTCACCACTAAACTCCAAACATACATTTTAGTAAAAGAAAACTAGTGAACAAATAAAAACAATTTAAATTACCCAACCCCATAAAATTACCTTTTTGTCTCCCAAAGAAAACACAAAGTCTTCTGATGCCTCTCTCCAATAGGGTTTGCTTAACAGCATTTACTGGGTCACTTAAGAGTGTAGTAACACTTTGCTGTATAAGTTCCTGCAGTGCTTGCAGCTCATGATCATAGGAAACCTACAAGAATTACACACAAGAATCTATTTAAATACAAACCACCATAACATTTTTAATTTCTAGATCAAACCTTTTATAAATCACCCAATGACAAGGTATCTAGATGGTAATTTAAACTGTTAAAACGATTCCCAATGACTTTATCAAAATAATGACTTCTCAATCAGACAGAATTACTCGGTTCTTCAGAATCAGTCTCAAATAGCACTTTTTAAAAATAGATTAAAATATGAAGTCCATTAATTGTATTAAATCCACGAAAATTGACCATGGGGTCTTTTATACAGAACTTAATGTCTGAAGTTAAGTGAGATTTAAATTTTGAAAATCAAATTTAGGGGCATTCCTATAAATCACAATAGAATAAACTTACTTTATTATGATGATTCCTTTCATCATCATTAATGAATGTACTATCAGGGTCAGGTTCCATGTCGGATTGAGTCATTTCTAAGAACCTGCAATTTAATAGGAAATAAAATTATTACAGAGCGAATAACTTCAATAAAACACACAGTTGTGATGGAAATTGTTGGTTTAAAAATAACATTCACAACCTAACTAAACCTACCTCAAAGCAGTTTCAGCCAGAGAAGCAATATTCTCTGCATATGCCATACGGACAATGACTGCCTCATCATGAGCAATGTGAGACTGCAAGTAAACGATGCTATTTTAAATAATTAAATTGTGAGCGTTTTACAATAATAAGTTCTTACAGTAAAAGTAGGGGAAAAACCAATAGTTAGTGCTTTTACAAATATAAAAATTGACAACTAAGAAGCAGAGACCCTAGTGGTTGGTCCAAAAGTTCACTATTTTTTTTATTAGGCTCCAAAAACTATCACGATTCGTCTTGAATTTTCCTACGCTCTTTGAATAGTTAACATAATCTGGTACAGTTTGTCACTCATTGTAAAAACTCTAAAGGATTACTATTATGGACGTGTATTTAATTTCACTAAGAAAGGTTGTTTAATTTGCTAATGCTACAGTTCTTTCTTTTTGGTTGCAGGAGGCCTAAGTACAGCAGAATATTATACTTTAAGTTTGTTGTAAACCGCTACAAACAATCATGCATATTTAAAACTAAAACTGACATTTTCCCAAAATTAAGTGATTTTTATACATGTTGAACCATTATGTATCAAACATGTTTGCTGACTAAAACAGTTAATATTAAACAAAAAGCATTGATCATCATTGATGTCCTTTTACTTAAATACTTAAGCAGCCATAGAGAATATTTTGAATGAAATTCTATATCTTTGTTTCTTTGGATATATAATATGATTATAAGCAATTTACTGGTTTTGTACATAATTTTTTCTATTAATTAAAATTATTATATTTTTTTCAATAATATTCCTCTATTCCACCTGGTAGTAAAATAAATATTACTTATAACAAGTAGGTTTGTAGCAGAATCTGTCACTTAACCCGCTTCCACACAACAGTTATGTTTAACAGGTTAAAAGGCACTAAACACAACATTAATTCTATATTAAACTTTTACATGCTAAATTTGGCTAGTTTCATTTATTTCATTTCGAAAATTCAATGATTATTACTTATTGTTTGCAAACAAAATAATTTATATTTCAAAGAATAAATATGTAATATTCCTCGCTTTTAAATAGAATGAAAACATTTTTCATATCAACATTCAAAGAATCTCGTAGTGAAATATATTTGATGTCATTTTAAACTGATCGATGTCGCAAAAATAAATTTATTTTACTTTATTGCCTAAAAGAATTAGTTTCTCGAGCGATTGTTGCGAATGCCAATGGTGATTTAATTCTAATAAAAATGGCTTCCTATGCTTTTAAATGAGCATTAAATTTTGCAGTTTTTTAAATAATTGAAGTACTTTTAATTGGAATTCTTTTATGAAATTTTCAATGTATTCAAATTTTGATGGGCCGAATTTTTTGACGTATCACACTTGTCCGTAGCATTTGTAGTTTGGACTATGAAAGTGGGTGACAGACGGACGGACTGAATGATTACAATACCTTCCATTTTTTACGTTATAAACATAGTGTGGAAGCTAAAAATGCCAAGGAAAATATTTTTACCAAATTTGGGAGAATGTATTCTGGGAATATATTGATGTCACTGTAAAAAAAAAATTAAACAGAAATAAGATTATACAGTAAATATGAACAATTTACCTAAAAAAAATACATGGGAAAAATAGTTACAATATCTAACAACATGTACCTATATTATATTCTGAGCTTATAAGCAATTTATAATTGAAATGTTTTGATTTTTTTAATGTATGAAATGAAATTGTAGAAACCTTTACAGATTTTTATTAATCAAATAAATTAAAAAAACAAATCACAAGCAAAAAAGGTAATTATTTAATATGCAAAAAAAAAATTATCAGAAGAATTTTCATGAATGTTGATAAAGTTACTAAAATAAAATATATTAAATATATAAATATAATACTATCTATTTTAAATTAAGTATTAAACATAAATTTGTTATTAACAAACCAAACAAGTGATGATATACAATATATTTAAAATTAACATTAAATAAAATTAGTTGCAAATCAATAATAAAACAAGCAAATTTTCATTTGGAATTTTTTTCTCTCTATTAACCGCTATTGAGAGTAAAGATTAACCATTATTCAGACAAACTCATAAATACTTTTAGATGTCATTGCATTACCTTCTAGGAATGCTTTTGATTAAGCTCAAACAATCAGTTAGAGTTTGAATAACTGCTACACGAACTTTGGGATATTTGTCTTTTGCTAAAAATACCTAGAACAGAGATTGTAATCTATGATTATTTCATTAATAACATTACAACATTTTTTATTACAAATTTAGTTCATTATATAATAGTAAGAACAAACTATACTAGTCACAAAAAAAGTAATAGACTGTTCAATTTCACATTAACTAACACAATTTTCAAAGTGTTTCACATTAACTACAATTAAAAAGTAATTAAAAAACATATAAAAGTTATAATAATTACATATAGTTATACACCAAATTCATGAAAACATTTTAAAAAAATGTAATTAGCTTGTTTTATGTAATTAACATAATTCATTCTTGGATTTCATAGGTGATTTTGTTTGTAATTTCACTGATTGGTGGGATGGAACAGTAAGCTACATTTATTAACCAATCAATACCTTATTTTGCAAGACGTGAAACATGCCAATCGTGCCTTCCAAAATTTGTAACATATATCTTTAGCATAGATTTTTCGAAACTAACTTTAATATCTATTATAATAAAGGAAGTAAAAACTTTTAATATAATTTCTATTTAAATTAAATATATATTATAACTTCAAATAATTATATTATCTACACAAAAAGTTCACCATGCTTACCAAATGTGGAAGTAACCTATCTAAGATGACTTCTGGACTCAGATGATTTGCCATTATCTTTAACACTTCCAGAGCATTCAATTTAGCAGAAGAATGCTTGAGGGCTCGTAGTAAGGATGTGAGCAAAGACACAATAAGGACCAGACCTTCGCTCACAACATTTTCTTTGTTATTGGAAGATTCATTCACACATTGGTGTTTCTCATAGGAAGTTATGACTTCGATGATTTGGTTAATATCTTTTTTCAATCTGAAAGCAAGAATATTTTAGATGCATTGCTACTCATAAAATAGAATGCTATTTAAATGTAAATTTTTTTCACTATTAAAAAAACAATAATAAATTTATGCAGTTAAAATTTAGAATACTTTTAATTATATTCTGGAGTATTTTTAAAAGCTGTGTGAATTATATGAAACCAAATGTTTTTGGGATTAGATGTCACTCTGGAGGCAAAACATATTTTGCGAAAATATTCAAAACAAAACAACCAGTATTAATTATTGATTTCTACAAATATACTTTTAATCAGGTGCATACAGTGATAAGTAAAATTTGAGTGGAACTTTCAAAAATGAGTAATAATAGTGATAATATAAAAAGTATATTTAATCCTTACTAAATTAAATTCTTTTAAATAATATATTTCACCCAAAAAATTATTAACAAAAAATTATTAGTAATATCATTGCTAAGAGAATCATTAAATAGTTAATATCTTTAAAGTTACCAATTACAAAACAGTTAACTAATATAAAGTTTTATCATTTAGTTTACATTACTAAAGAAGACTCAGTAACCTGTAAATTTTTTCATCTGGTGACCTAGGCATGGAGGCAAAAGCTTTCATGTAGTCATTAAGAAATGTATAGAAATATTCAGGGAATGCTTTATCACGCTGTAATTCTAAGTACTCATTAGCATTTAAACGGGCAGCAGGATCTTTTTGTATCATGCTTTGCACGAGTTTCTACAAAAAATAAAACAATATCAATTAATATTCTAAATATATTATAAACTTTTGAATAATCAATAGACACAGTAAGTAGAATAAAAAAAGTGTAATTTCTTTACTCAGAATACTATGTCTCACTTTGCAATTACTTAATTTGTCTAATTAAAATATTTTTAAAGATAAGCAGACTTTTGTTAGGGTGCATATATTAGCTTTTAAAAATTGGATAATTATGTATCTTTTAACAAGATATTGTAAAAAAATCAATGCCGCATTCGACAAATTCAAAATTTACAAAAGGAAAATACATGATATTAAAAAAAGCCATAAACAATGTGCAATTTATAAGACTTTTTCTATAAATATTCAATTGCATTCATTAAAAGAAAAAAAACTTTTTGTAACCAATTTTTTTCTCAAATCTATTCTTTTGAGTTTAAACAAAGACAGTTAATTGTAATGTGATAGAAGAAAAAATAAAATAAACATAGTTTAGAATTACTTTGAGGTTAAGATCTTCAATTTTTTCCAAAACTTTAGAAGGATCATAATCCCCTATTCTATATCTTAGTAGTTGAGAGAAATCAAAAGGGCAGGAACCTTCACTGATAAATTCACAAAATGTACACCTACAATAAATAACAATTGTACATTAGTTAAGATTTAAGAAATTAAATATTTGGTAGCCTAATTGAAAATAAAAGTTTAAAAAAAAAGCTATTATCATTATTATTCTTAAAGGGGTATGAATTCATTTGAAAAAAATAAGGGACCAAAAAAGAGACTAAAATAAACAATTATCGGCAAAATATTGAATCTATACTAATATCGGAAAATCAAAGTTTGTAAGTCTGACCCCCAACGGTTTCCTAACTACTAGACATAGAGCTTTGCAAATAACACTAAATGTCTTTCTAAAAGTCACATGGCAAATATAACCAGTTTATTCACACAAAAAAAAAAAATGTAATGTTCTTTGGTTAAAAGTTTTGATTATTTTAATCAAAATTTTTTTTTAAAAATTAAAATTAAAAAATTTAAATATTTCTCAATATGTGTAGAATTTATGAATGAACGGTTAAATGGCGTAGAATAAAAATAAACAGTGACTTTAGTTTTGGCCAATAGTGACTTGGAGGGACTCCTGAAATAGAGAATTATTTATATAAATATTATATGTTCTCAACAAATATGTGATTTTTAAATATCTAATTTTAAAATTCGTACAGAGAAAACAACTATACATTTTTACCTATTACCAGGCTGTTCAGAAGTTCAATTACAAATATTAACATAAAATTTACCCGAGTGAGAATATGTCCATCGCAGGTGTAAGATCCCCTGTCTTTATTTCATCAGCGTGTATTATGAGGGAAGGTGAAGCAGCAGCTATGGAACCTGTTGAGCTGACATTTGTAGAGGAACCTGAATACGTGTTTGATAAACTCATAGTCTTGATGAATCGTTCTGGGGCGACATAGCACGTCCTTCTACGGGATGTGTCAAAGAAATAAGAAAAGTCAGCTGGGTTGTCCTGAAACGAAACAATAAGTAAATCAGTATTGCATGTGTATATAATGTAAACCGTTAATTGCTGTGGGTCAGAACTTGGTAATGGCAAACTCAATGACTGCAAATTTATAGCCGTATTCAATTCTATAACAAAATAAAAATGTGCCTCTTAACTTTTAAGTGGCAGTTAAAAAGGTAGTAATCAGATATTAAGTACTACTTGGTGAGTAAAGTCAAAGAAAATCCTCATCCACTTTTCTGCTACGCAAATTGAATTTGATAATCTGATCTGAGTATATAATCTTCCAAAGATTGAATCTTTACTCCCTAGGCTTACAAGTTCATGCTGTATCAACACTAATCATGTTGCCAGTATTCTACAATTACAATTTTATTATAAATATGTAAGTAGTATTTCTGTACCTTAGTAAAACAAGGATCAATTTCCAATGCACCTGATAGGATAGTATGCTTTTAATAGACATTTTATACCACAAGAAGTAAAAGACAGATAAGTGTTTAGAAAACTCATAATTTCAAGTTTTTGGGATCTTGGCCCTTTTTTATGTATTTAAGGTTTAATTGTGCATGGGTCCAGTTTCAAAACTCACATTCTCTAAAGTATAAAAAAAGTATAGGGTCCATCTAGTTCATTACCGATTTAGGCCAATTCAATTAACTATCGTCAAAAGTCACCAACGAATGGACCTGACCCTATATCTTAGTAATACATTGGAGAATGTGAGTTTTGCAACCAAGCCCTTCATTTAAACTATTACAAACCTCAGCTAAATTGGTTGGCTTAAAGCTAGCAAAATCAGTGAGCAGGACCCAATTCCAGCTTGTTACCATGATATTTTCCAGTTTTATGTCACCATGGTAAACCTAAAATTAAAAAATTAAGCAATACATGTATTATCTAACTTTAAACATAAAATTATTTATTATGACAGGTAAAATATTTTTTATTTTCTTACCCCAAGAGCATGACACTGACTTAAACATTGTAAAAGTTGAAATGCAATCCAACGTTTTTCAATATTGTTCAAGAAGGGACGAGTACTTATTCTATCATACAAGTTGTCTTTGACATATTGTCGCATCAGAATGCCTGCTTTGTCAGTAAGCTAAAAAAAATAATGATTCAATTCTGTAAGATAATCAAATTCTAAAAACTATTAAAGTATTTAATTATAATTTATACTTTAAAAATACAAACCAGAGATTTTTGGAAGGGAAGAGCATTTGGAACACTTTGTAGCGATTTTCTTATTTCTAAAAAAAATTATAATTTAATGGTAAACAGAAATACACTAGCATTTTCTGTGACTATACATAGTACGAAAAATTTTAAAAATCAATTTACAGCCATACTTGAGTAACTTAAAAATACAATTTATTTTTGATAAGAAAACTCAAAATAAAATTTGTATTTAAAACTTGAAGCTCGTAAAAATACAGATAGATAACTAAGGTAATTAATTTTTTATACATGGACTATGACAGATTAATTGATTATAATATTTTAATTGATTGGAAGGTGGACATAGAGGGCCTACTCATGTTCTCATAAGAGGGTTGCACATGGCAGATTAAAAAATTTCAGACTTGGAATTCAAAACTATTACTTCTTTAAATTACAGGAAATATTTATTAAGAAAATATAACATCTAGATGTTTTTCATATACTAATTAATGCATATTATTTAATTTTCAATTAATAAAGGAATGCATGTATCTTTAAAACATCATTCAAAATACCATCTAATTGTTCTCTGTGAGCTTTTAGTGGTAGTGAGGGATCTCTTATGGCGAAAACTTTTACCACTATCAATCCTTCCCTGAAAAAACACACAATTATTAAGACAGACAATTTTACATACATAAAAAAAAGACTTACAACTAATTAGTAATTTAATTAAAAAAGTTTTAAAAAATAACTTTAAACTAAATTAACAGTCAAAATATTTGCTTTGTGGATAAAAACCTAATAATAGATGTTGTAGATAGCTATCTAACTTAAGAAACTAAGTAAGTCAACTAAAATAGTTGCATAAAAACTATAAGAACACACTAATAATCCTAAAATTGACTCTTGAATTTCATTCATAATTTATTAGTAAGAAGCTATCTTGTTCAGTTTAATACCATACTCAATTGTTTGACAAAAGAGGACAATAATTGGGTGGCAGATTTACTTTTAGGTGAATTGTTTTAGATATTATTGATTAAAAGAACTGTCATCAGGAGTTTGAATTGAGAAACATTGTAAATTAACAAGAATACACATGAAGTACCAGCTGAAGTAAGAGAGAGAAACAGAAAAGGGAATAAATGTATATTATATTTTTCACTAAAAGAACAACTTCAAAAGTAGTTAGGTAACTTGTCTTACATTTCATTTACAATGTGTACTTTTATACACACAAGAAAATGAATAAATTTTTTAAAAATAAAAAGTTTTACATTACCTATGCTTTGCTCTGGCAACTTTAAAAAATCGGGTGCTTCCTAAGCTGAAATTTGATAAACAATAAATTTTGCAAAAAAATAAAATATTTTGAAAGGTTCTAAAACTAATAAGATGTAAACGCTTTTTCAGACGTTACTGTTCTTATTTTATATGACTAAATTTTATATGACGATTTGACTCTGTATAACTAAAACTTTCCCGCAACTTTTATGAACTTTAAATTATGGTTTCAAAAATTAAGTTTTAAGCATGACTCTATTATAGTTTTTGCAACAGCAAATTTATGAGACATTTTGCAATAAAAAATGTTGGATAGATTATTAAAAAAAACTGACATGGCTTGTTTGTGCATTCATAGCATAAAAAAATTGTATTTTTAGGGCTTTTAAGCCTCGAATTCCATTAGGCTGTGTCCTGACTACGACATCAAATGCCACAAATGCAACAAAACTTGGCGACCGCCAAGCGATGCAATAGCATGTGGCTGACTCTGCCAAGTCGTCAAGTTTTGTTGCATTTGATGTCGTAGTCAGGACACAGCCTTAGATTGATATGCTTCTCAGCAAATATTAAATACTAATTTTTTAATTCCTTACAAAACAGACTTTTAAATATATATTTGTTTGAAAAATATGTTTATATAAAAATATAGTTAGAATTCTCCGGAGTGAAAGGTTAAGTCAACAAAGAGAACTTTTAACATTATAAAAAACAAATCTTATGAAAAGTTATCATTAAACTTACTTTGAATCAAAGCTACAGTCAGGAAGATCAGTTAAGTAATACTCAGCTGGGAAAATTTGTGATGGCACGATTCCTGTTAGTTGATTACCCATTTTCTATTATATAAGTACCTTTAAGAAACTAAAAGTTTTATTTAGAAATTTTAAGTAAATTAAGTTCAAATATATACAACATAAATTGAATCAAATATGTTTTGAAAACACAAAATAACTTACTATATTTCTTCTTTAAATATTCATTGCTCAGTTTTGTTGCAGATATCAGTTTCCTACCCAAGCTTGTTGAAATTTTATTCTCCTTTAAAAAAAAATCTTATTTTTAACATTTGAAAATAATCTGCTAATAAATAATGCAAACTAATTTGTATTACACACCTGATATTCAACACTAATTAGTATTATACACCTGATATTTAACACTAATTAGTATTATACACCTGATAATTAACACAGATCAACTACAAATGTATCATGGGGACTTGTGTGCATATCAAACAAATTATATTTAGCACGACATACCCGGAATGGTTCAGGCCTTTAGTTGGCTGGGTTTATCAATACAGAGCCAAACCATCAGAATTTAGGTCTACCTTGTTAACAAGTTGTGAGAGGTTTGGGAGAAAAATTTTTGCTGAGTTTTCCTCTTTCTTTCTTACAATGCGAGATCTAACGACTTTATACCTTTTATCTTATCACAATTACTAGGTGTTTTTGGTTGTGAGAGAGGGTTTGGGTTGAACTAAACTAATGTTGCGCTAGAGTTACACAAGTTCTATAGACGACAGGCCTCATATTTTAGAACCACAGTCAAGTGACAGGTCCAACCCAAAAGTGGGACCCAACTCAATCTTATAGTGACATCATAACGCATGCAGTGTCAGGACTGTTTTCAAGGGGAAAATAGACAGGTTCATAAAGATGTCGGTGTATTAACTTAAAAGCATATTCTTCTGCTAATGATGATAGTTGTAATCGAGCACTAATTTTCTTGAGAAGTTAACTCTGCAAACATTTCAGGTAATCAAGGTTACATGGTCTCAAACTACTTTTTTCCTAGGACTTTGCATGAAATGAAGTGACCTTCGCCAAAAGTCCGTATTTTGGCGACTTTAAAAAAAAATCAAGATTCAAAGAAAAGATCGTATGGGAATATTTCTTATGAAAACTCAACCAACGGTCCGATAGGGTTGCCGGAAAACGTCATCGGTACGAAGTCATAGAATTCGAATCGTCAGTCGAAGTCAGACAGGTTGATAAAAGAAAATATTTATCGCCCAAATCCAAAAAAATCGCGCCAAGGGGGACCGTACAGTAAATCTGATCCAAGAAACAGTTTTATAATTTAGGAGCTTTTAAGAATTTTACTAAATAGCTATGGGAAGCCCATGGATTAAAAGCTGCATTAAAAAAATGTCTATATATTTATCATCTATCATTAAACTGCTAGCATGAAATACAGTGTAATTTGGACATAAAGAAAATATATTTTAGATAAAAGGCATACAACCAGCTGTTAAAGAGTTATTACTATCAGTAAAAAGCATTTTTTAAAACAAATTTTGAGGATATTTAAGAAACAAATGTAGTTTCTTTCAGTAAAAGTTATTTAGGTTCCAGTTTAATCGGTAGGGTAGTGCAATTTGGATTACTCCGTTTTACCTTTTCGTTCCTCTGATCGCCACATGTATTTTTTGTTCAAAATGATGAATTAGGAAATCAATAATTTCACTTAATAAAACTTTTATAAATGTCAATTTATTGAAATACTTACAATTTATTGAAGGAGTTTCACAATATTTAATAATTTTTTTAAAAATAACTTTCGAGACCAAAAGTAAACACTGTCATGTAAACAAACGTCTTCAGTTCAGTTTACAACATGCAGGATGCAGGAGATCCAGAAAAATAGTTCTGGAGTTGGTTTGTATTAACTTAAAATAGGTTGTTTCAAATGACGTTATGTTTTTCATTCTTGAATTTCCACGATTTCATTCGTTGTTTCTCTTTCATGTTTAATGTGTTGTAAAATCCGCGAATATTTAGTATTTAGGATATTTTATATTCATAGGACATTTTATATTTACGATTTTTTACGCTCTTTATACTGCGATTTCATTGGTTGTTTCGTTTTCTTTAAAAAGTGTCGAAACAGCTCATTGGTTTAAACAAGGTCACCCGCTCCGAACTGCGATTTAATTGGTTGTTTTGTTTTTTGTGGCAAAGTGTTGAAACAAGCCCATTAGATCAAATTATCACCAAAACGAATGTAATTCCGAATGGAGCTAAAATGAAAGCAATACTACTGGAACTGTTGCCACTCCTGCGGTAAAGCAACCTCATTATATGAATGAAGTATAGTATGACGTCGGACCCAGCAACCGTGTCGAATAAATGTGCTTGATATATACAGAGATATGTGGGTAGGACAAAGCTATTCACACGCTTTAAAATTTTGACATTTTTTCACATTTCTCATAAACTACTACGAAAGATGTAAAACGCTTTTATGGTACGCAGATTGGATCCAATGATGTAAAAAAAATCGGAGTATACTGATCTTAAGCATCTATAAAAAGATAGTCTCAGGACTTTGCTTTGGTTGCATTAAGGTTGTCAGACATGCGCCTTTCAGATGGAGCAACGTCCGAAGCCAACACAGAAGAGATACGGAACGACCCGGTTTAGATATCGGGACCTCTTGCTTGCGAGCCCCATACTGAACCGTCTGCGACAAAGTAACTACACTCGGTCGCGAGGGCTAGTATTGGATATTTGTGCTGACTGCCATAAACATACAAAGCTATTTTGCGTTTCATTTTTTACTATTAAATATCTTCTCCAACGAGACCGATAAAACCGGGTGAATATTTTCGCTTGTATATAAGTCGCATAAAATCGTTTAGTATTAAATTATTTTTAAAAAAATGAAAATACTGTGGGCATGAGCACAAAATAAACAATTACTAGTGCTTACTAGTACTTATCAGTGTTAGTTCTTTTTACAGACTTTTAGCTTTTTAGGTAAATATTTCTTTGAAAGGACTAGTCCTTTTATGGATTTTTAAGATAGGGTGATCCAAAACGTTTTTTTCGCCTCGTATAATTACATTAAAAACTTTATTTTTGCTCGAAAATATGTGCCATAATAAGTGCTACAGGTCGTCAAAAGCATGACACATATTTCGTAGTAGTTTATAAGAATAATTGTGAAATATTTAAAATTTAAAAAGTGTGTTAATACTTTTGTCCAACATCTGTTTAAGGGTGCTTCTTGCAGGACTAGTCTGTGAATGAAATACATCAATTCGTTCCACTTTCTTTATTTTAACTCATTAAAGGCAAGGTTAGAAGGTTGGCAGGAAAATTACCATAATATGATTTCATAAAAACTTAATAAAAGATCTAAGTTTTTCTGCGTTGTTACTTAGAAACCTTAACACATTTTTTTTGTTTTATTAATACACCAAGCACTTTGTAAAAAAAAAAACTGTAAAAGGAACATTGAAAAATAAGAACTGATGTAAAAGAAGTAGCTTTTTGGTAAAAGGAACCTTTAAAAATATTTTTTAATGAAAAAATATAGAAAAAAGGGGGGGAAAACGCTCCACCCCTCGTTACTCGGCTGATATTGATCAAGGGATTTTGTGAAAGGTGTAATTTTTCAGAAAATGACGTAATAAATTACTTATCGGTAACAAAAGTTGTATACGGGGTCGTCTACATATAAAAATGAGTAGCAACTTTGAAAAATCCAATGGCAATAGTACCCTATTGTTTTGACATAAAAAATTTTTCAGTTCCCGTAGCATTTGTAGTTTGGACTATGAAAGTGGGTGACGGACAAACAGACGGACAGACGGACTGAACGATTATAATACCTTCCACTTTTTACGTTATAAACGTAGTGTGGAAGCTAATAACAAAATATTGTGAACTATATAGCGTCACTATATTCTAAGTTTATTAATTTTAAACTGTTTTTTATGCATATACTATTTGAAGATTGTCTTGTGTCTAATTACAAAACCCACATACTCCAAAATATAACTTAGATTTAAGATACAGTCCGCAGTCTATGGTCCGTTTGTTGGTGACTTTTGGCGATCTTAAATTCAGTTGGACAAAGTCGCCCAATGAACGGATCCAATCTTATATACCTTAGGGTTTGGGACATAATCCCGAAAGCCGCAATCCCGACAAGCCAAAATCCCGAAAGCCGAAATCACGACAACCCGAAATAATCCCGAATGGGTTAAAATCCCGACAGGGTTGAAATCCCGAATGGGTCGAAATCCCGAAAATAAATTTTTTGTCCATTTCTCGATTTTTTTTTAAATATTAAAGATTATTGTGTGTGTGAGTGAAATGAGTGAGTGAAATGAGTGAGTGTGTGAGTGAGTGAGTGAGTGAAATGAGTGAGTGATTGAAATGAGTGATTGAAATGAGTGAGCGAGTGAAATGAGTGAGCGAGTGAAATGAGTGAGCGAGTGAAATGAGTGAGTGAGTTTCACTCACTCACTCATTTCACTCACACACACACAATAATCTCTAATATTTTTAAAAAAATCGAGAAATGGACAAAAAATCTATTTTCGGGATTTCGACCCATTCGGGATTTCGTCCTTGTCGGAATGTTGACCCATTAGGGATTTCGTCCCCGTCGGGAATATGGCCTTTCGGGATTTCGGCGTTTGGGATTCTGGCTTGTCGGGAAATCGGTTTCGGGATTGTGTCCGGAACCCACTTAATTATACCATACAGTCCCGGTTCATCAATTATTATTATAAAATAAAAATAATATTTTTTTTTCTTAATATACTGGATGTTACCTCCGGAATGCATGACAACATTTGTACTATAAAAGATGGTAACTTATAATAAAACAAGAGAATATGTTTAAATTCCAGTCATAATCGTTAACGATTTTCACATAGAAAGATTATAGACTATAAAGATGTTGAAATTACTAAGTATTGACATTCGGAAACCAAGTAAAGATTCGGAATCCAAGTCTTATATGTCACAAAATATTTGGAATTTTTTTTTAATTATAATTATCATACACCATGTTAGTAAAGCAAAAATGAAGTTTGAAAATAAAACAAATGATTATTTTATTGGAAATATAATATTAATAAAAAAAATCGTCTGAATTTTCAGCCATATCTTTTATTTTCTTGTCCCATTGCTATGCTTATTCTTTTAAATGTAAAATGGTAAGTATTTTTTCGCTTACTCTAAAATATTAACTTTTGCTTGGTAGTAGAATATGCATATAATGTCCTTGCCTAATTTTAGTGAAGTTAGTAATCTAAGACGAATTCCACATGAACTCTTAGGAGAATGGCTCTTTGATATGGCAAAAAGAAACCAAGAGCGAATTTCATCGTCTAATTCTTTGGAATTTTTGTGGTCACCCGATGTCACTAAGTTTATTTTTAACGTTTGTTCATCCTTCAACATTAGAACCTGCGTAAAATACAATGCCCTGGAAATCTTCGAACGATTTTTGGCTCATCACGTTATGGAACTTCGATTTTTTGTTAGAAATAACCAAGACACGGACAATCATCTATCATGGACAAGTATTGAAGAAAGAATCATGAATCAAATCACTTTACGAGCCCTTACCTCGATTCAACTTGCAAGCAAATTGGATTCTCATTACAATCATCTGTTGCCAAAACAAGTGTCTGACATCTTGGACAGAATAAACAAAAGTTACAACAAGACTGGAATTTTCAATTCCGAAATTAGAATAATAAGGACTCTGAAATATAATATGAACGTAACGAATCCTTCCATTTATGTAGGACTTTTGTTGAGCGTTCTTTACAACAACGATCCTTCGACCGATGACCATCTATACACGGCGTCCTACAAAGTTCTGGATCTGATGTATCTCAATCGCGCAAAAATCTACGATCATCTGTATGAAAGTATTACTGGGACATCAGCAACAGAGAGCCCTGAAAATAAAAACATGACTAAGATAAAAGCTGACTATATGCTTCTTGCCACTGCCATCATTGCCGCATCCACTTATATAATAATGAAAGATAAATGGAATAATGTTTTAGAACAACTGCATCAGATAACAAGACTTTTTCGAACAGACATCAGAAATTTTAGTATTGCAATTGTACATGTAATATCTGTTTTAAGATAGGTGTTGCACCGCATTTAAAGAAATTATTCATAATATTAAATTTTTTAATAATTTCAACGACTTATAAATTTTGATAAATGTATTTATAACTGATATTTTAAGGATTTTTTAAGTATTGGACTTATTGGACTTGTTTACCTGTATTCATACATTTATATTAATAAATGAGGTAATTGAAAATATTAATTTTTAAACAATGTGTTTAATAACTACGTGTGTTATTAATTACCTTTAGAAAAATATGTTTAAAAAGTAATTTATTTACTCCTAATTACATATAAACAAAATTTAGTCAAAAATTTTTATTGTATTGGTTGCATTTATGCTGGGTATAGGAGATAATATTTCAAACTTTGGTGCTGTAAATGTAGTGTAAATTGGTAGTGTTACTTTACAGCAGAATATGCAGAGTGCAGCAGTGAAGCAGCACCTGCTCTGAAGTTTTTTTTAATGATTTCAAATTGGGATTTTTCTTTTTAATTGTTTGTGATTAATTTCGTTTAGTAGTGAGTTATGTTGTCAAAATTGTGTTATATATTTTAATTTAAGATAACAAATGTTGTTGCACAGTTGGATTGTTTGGTAGTTTTTGCCGGAATTTAATAAATATTTGTGAATGTTATTGTGTAAGTAGTGTTAAGGGGGTCCGGTATACCGCGTGCAACTTTTTCTTTATTTTTGCACTGACTAATTCCAATTTTCTTATACGTAAATATCGTATTTTAAAACTACTCTTCAGCAACAGAAACTTTAAATTATTTGCAAAATTTGACAAAATTAAAAAATTTCATCAAATTTTTAACTATTTTCAAATTCCTAATCTTCTTCGTTTTTCAATTTGGCGTAATCAAAAATTTATAAACGGTACTCTATTAATATCCCAATAGAACTATACATTGCAATTTTAGTTAACATACACTACTTTTTCGTAAAATAATATTAACGAAAAATCACCGAAATTTTCATGAATAAAAAAACGAATTTTCAACTGAACATTGTTTGAAAAACACATTGTTCATTGTTCAAACATCAAACAATGTTCAAACATTGTTTGAACATTGTTTACAAAAAATCAAAGACATAAATGAACGAAGGGGATGCATACTTTTATTGATATATTATTTTGTATTTAAAAACGCATGGAAAGTAGTTTAAAGTCCATAGTTAAAAAGCCTTAGCACTTTATCTTTATTAATTGGCACTTGACTTGGTACTCTATTAATATCCCAATAGAACTATGCATTCCAATTTTAGTTAACATACACTACTTTTTCGAAAAATAATATTAATGAAAAATCACCGAAATTTTCATGAAAAAAAAAACGGATTTTCAACTGATTATTGTTTGAAAAAAATATTGTTCATTGTTCAAACATCAAACAATGTTCAAACATTGTTTTAAAAAAATCAAAGACAACAATTAACAAAGGGATGCATACTTTTATTGAAATATTATTTCGTATTTAAACACGTAGGTTTGTTACAGAATCTGTCACTTAAACCGCTTCCACACAGTATTTGTGCTCAACAAAAAACGCACTATTTATACAACTCTGAAAAAAAAACGCCAAACAGGGCCTTCAGCTTATAATTTATTTCTAATTAAAACTTTTAAACGCCAAAATTAACTATTTTCATTAATCTTCTTTCGCAAATTAATAATTACTCATTATCATTTGCTGAATTTGTTTGAAATTCGAAAAATAATGATGCAACGTTTTGTTATAAAAATCTTTTAGTTGCCACAATTTCCCATATTCCTTAACATTCTTTCGAAAAGAGAATAATAAATAATTAGTAAAATTGATGCTTTAAAAATAAAAGCGAACTTTAACTTATTTTTTTATTCAAAGTTAGATTTCTCTATGTATCCTTCCTCATACATATATAATGAACCATCAAAAGAACTCTATGGGGTTGTTTCACGGAGGATCTGGCAATAGCTTTGCGGTTTTGTTTGCATGTCTATTTTGATGTTTTCAATAATGTTGCCAGCAGTTTTAGAAGAAAAACTTCGAAAAAATACCATTTAATTCTAAAATTACAAAAACATACCACAAAAATACTATCAAAGCGTTTCAGGTTTTTTTAAAGTCACTAAAAAGATTCCAAAATGCAGCTAGTATTTTTACGATATTTTTTTGAAATTTTAGAATTTATTTTAGAATTATTCAAAAATTACAAAAAAATATCGTAAAAATACTAGTTGCATTTTGGAATATTTTTAGTGACTTTAAAAAAAAGTGAAATGCTTTGCTAGTATTTTTATGGTATGTTTTTGTAATTTTAGAATTAAATGGTATTTTTTCGTAGTTTTTCTTCTAAAACTGCTGAAAACGTTATTGAAAACATCAAAATCTAACTCTATTATCAAAATAGACCATAGAGTTAGGAAGGAGAGGTAGAGGGGTCTATGAATTCAAATGGTTTGAAGCAGGGCTGTCAGGTTTTTCGAGCTACTGCGCATCCCATACTGGCACTGAGGTATCCCAAGATGCACCGCTCTAGCCGTGTTTTGAGCTACTGCGCATAACATAGTGACCGAAACTGGCGCTGAGGTATCCCGAGATGCACCGCTCTAGCCTGCTTCATTTGTGCGCTACTGCGCATATACATGGACCTCTCTATTCTCCTTCCTAGCTCTATGAAATAGACATGCAAACAAAACCGCAAAGCTATTGCCAGATCCTCCGTGAAACAACCCCATTGTGATATTACAACAATCCAAACTAAATTATATCTCGTAAATAAATATTCTTTCAAGAGTTTTATTTTTATTTTAAATAAAGTTTCTCGTACGTTTGACGAAATGGCAACAGTGAAAATATTGAATAAATAAAAAGGCGCCAAGCACAGCATTAATTCTATATCAAACATTTACATTCTAAATTTGGCTAGTTTCATTTATTTTATTTCGAAAATTCAATAATTATTACTTATCGTTTGCAAAACTTAATTTATATTTCAAAGAATAAATATGTAATATTCCTCTCTTTTAAATAGAATGAAAACATTTCATATCAATGTACAAAGAATCTCGTAGTGAAATATATTTGACGTCATTTCAAACTGATCGATGTTGCAAAAATAAATTTATTTTAATTTATTGTCTAAAAGAATTAAAGTTTCTCGAGCGATTGTTGCAAATGGCAATGGTGATTAAATTCTAATAAAAACATAGATATCATAATTAAAGTATTAGATTGGCTGATCACGTGACCTCCAATGCTAACGACGGGACGCGCATGGAGGCTTTTTTGGAGGGCTTAATGGCCAGTGTTGCTGCCACTTTAAGGAGAAAAATACTACGAAAAAAATACTATTTAATTCTAAAATTACAAAAAAATACTAGAAAAGGATTTAAAGTCACTATAAATATTCCAAAATGCAGCTAGTATTTTTACGATATTTTTTTGTAATTTTAGAATAATTCTAAAATAAATTCTAAAATTAACTTAAAAGTTTAGTTATAAAGTTTAAAGAGCATATTAGTATTTTAGAATAATTCTAAAATTACAAAAAATATCGTAAAAATACTAGCTGCATTTTGGAATATTTATACTGACTCCTTTTCTAGTATTTTTTTTGTAATTTTAGAATTAAATAGTATTTTTTTCGTAGTATTTTTCTCCTTAAAGTGGCTGCAACACTGGCCATTAAGCCCTCCAAAAAAGCCTCCATGCGCGTCCCGTCGTTAGCATTGGAGGTAACGTGATCAGCCAATCTTATACTTTAATTATGATATCTATGAATAAAAACCATAGATATCATAATTAAAGTATTAGATTGGCTGATCACGTGACCTCCAATGCTAACGACGGGACGCGCATGGAGGCTTTTTAAGGGGGTATAATGGCCAGTGTTGCTGCCACTTTAAGGAGAAAAATACTACGAAAAAATACCATTTAATTCTAAAATTACAAAAAAAAAAAAAAAAATACTAGAAAAGGATTTTAAGTCACTAAAAAGATACCAAAATGCAGCTCGTATTTTTACGATATTTTTTGTAATTTTAGAATTACTCTAAAATAATAATATACTCTTTTAACTTTATAACTAAACTTTTAACTTAATTTTAGAATTACTCTAAAATACTAATATACTCTTTAAAGTTTATAACTAAACTTTTAACTTAATTTTAGAATTTATTTTAGAATTATTCTAAAATTACAAAAAAATATCGTAAAAATATTAGCTGCATTTTGGAATATTTTTAGTGACTTTAAATCCTTTCTAGTATTTTTTTTTTGTAAATTTAGAATTAAATGGTATTTTTTCGTAGTATTTTTCTCCTTAAAGTGGCAGCAACACTGGCCATTATGCCCCCTTAAAAAGCCTCCATGCGCGTCCCGTCGTTAGCATTGGAAGTCACGTGATCAGCCAATCTAATACTTTAATTATGATATCTATGATAAAAACATAGTTATCATAGTTAAAGTATTAGATTGGCAGATCACGTGACCTCTAATGCTAACGACGGGACGCGCAAGGAGACCAAAATAAGAGGGCAATTTGGCCAGTGTTGCCACAACTTTAAGGAGAAAAATGCTGCGGCATCATCGGAAAAATACCATTTAATTCTAAAATTACCAAACAAAATACTATAAAAGCATTTTAAGTCTCTAAAAAGAATCCAAAATGCAGCTAGTATTTTTACGATATTTTTTTTTTGTAATTTTAGAACAATGCGGTTGTTTCACGGAGGTTCTGGCAATAGCTCTGCGGTTTTGTTTTCATGTCTCCCAAACTACTTTTGTTGATATTCGAAATTGAGTTTTCTAAGAATAAGTTATTTTGGTTGTTATTTTTTTAAATTACAACTTCTTGCTGTGCTGTTGGTTGTTTTAATCATTTATCAAGGAAAACTTGCATTTAAAGAAGTTGGAATTTTAAAAAATTAACAACTAAAATATTCTCTTCGAAAGCTTACTCCCGAATACGAAAACTACAGTAATTCGAGAGACATGAAAACAAAACCGCAGAGCTATTTGCAGATCCTCCGTGAAACAACCCCATTCTAAAATAAATTCTAAAATTACAAAAAATATCGTAAAAATACTAGCTGCATTTTGGAATCTTTTTTGTGACTTGAAATGCTTTTCTAGTATTTTTTTTTTGGTAATTTTAGAATTAAATGGTATTTTTCCGATGATGCCGTAGCATTTTTCTCCTTAAAGTGGTGGCAACACTGGCCATTTTGCCCTCTTATTTTGGTCTCTATGCGCGTCTCGTCGTTAGCATTGGAGGTCACGTGATCTGCCAATCTAATACTTTAACTATGATATCTATGAATAAAAATGGCTTCCTATGCTTTTTAAATGAGCATTAAATTTTGCAGTTTTTTAAATAATTGAAGTACTTCGAATACTTTTCTGAAATTTTCAATGTATTTTAATTTCGATGCGCTGATTTTTTTTTGAAGTATCACACTTGTTCGTAGCATTTGAAGTTCAGGCTATGAAAGTGATTGACGGACGGACAGACAGACGGCTGAACGATTATAATACCTTCCACTTTTTACGTTATAAACGTAGTGTGGAAGCTAAAAGCAAGTAGAAAAATTCTTACTTGATACAAATTAATAATAAATATACGTACTGCAATTCATGTTTGTTATTTTTCTTTATTAAAATATTGTTATAAGTACAAAATCATAATAAAAATTCATTCCAGTCATTTTCGGTTCAGTGATATTTTCGTGGGAGTTCAAAAGGTAGATACATTTCTTTGAGATCCAATTGGCTTAATATTTTCATATTTCTTGTGCCCGTAATGAGAAGATACTCGATTGAAATCCATCTTCGATACAAAGTGCTCCAAAGTGTCCCAACCGCCCCCTAATCGAACTACTACATTGTTTCCCCTTACAATCTGTAAAAAAAAGTACATTGTTACAGTTATTACCAGAATTCAAAATACATGGCATATTACAAGGTATTTATGGATTACTTAGGGTCCCATAATTTAATATCGGGGTTCGATTTGGTTCAAATGGTAAAATTTTCAGAGTGAATAATATACTGAGAAAATAAATATAAAATTGGGAAAAATGACTCACTAAGTGGGAACGGCAAATTTTACGAAAATTCTGGTCTTCTGATCATTATTTTCCAAGTACCTTTATTTATTGTTAGTTGTTTTTCATTTTAAAATTTCTTTAGATGTTTAGGACGATGTACTATTTATAAGGGTGCTGAAGAAAAATTTACTCCTGATTTCCATAATTACTTCAAGCTATGATCAATGCCGACAGACTACTCTCTATGCTTTTCAGTCAAATAGTACATAAATAATTTCAAATAAAATTCGTATTTGGTAGATGAACAGTCATATTTTGATTTTTCTGCGATCAAATAAATATAGCATACTAAACTTACTCTTAAATGGACATTTTTACCATTGAAGCAATAATGACCTTCAGATAATCGATATATTTTGCTCTCGTCCTTTTTGTATTGTCGAGCAACTTCCAGAACCTAAATAATGACAAACAATTATTTATTTATTTACTACTACCATACAGAACAAGTCCATTTACAGGTAGAGGACTAAAACAAGATACATCACAAATACAAAAAAACTACAAGGGAACATCAAAAGAAAAACGAGGAATAAAAATATTAAAATACAAAAAGCCATTAAGGTCAATTATAAAATATGGATAAAACAGAGAAGCCAGCAAAAAGTGTACAAAAAGAAAAAAAAATAATAGGACAAGATAGCATCTTTTCTTAAACTCAACATAAGATATACTCAGTATACATACAAATATAATTATGTATATATGATACAATTTAATTAATAATTTTGTTAAAAAAAACATATATTTTGTTGTACAGCCTTGTAAAGAGCGCTTACTAGTTTTTTAACAGTCAGACAACCGAACCATTTGACCACAATCAAAAAGCAATCTATCAAACTCGGAATATCTCATTTAATAAATGCCTCGTCCCTAAAATATGGCTAAAAATGATCAGCAAAATTAATCGATTTTATGTACACCAATAAGACTTCATCAATAAGCCGCCAAGTCAATATGTTCGTTACGACGTAATCTTGAAGAACTCCGAAAAAATAATAATTAATAATATCATTCATTCATTTTTTTTCTCATAACATTCTTTTTCAAAACATTAGTTGTATGAGAGCTACATTTGGGACGTGTTGTAGGAGAATCTCGTAATTTTGATTCTCATATTCAAGTGACGGGTACCAAACTTAACCTACCAATGACATCGTAAGTGACTTGGTAACACATATAAATATATTTTATTTAGAAAATCACACAGATTGCATATAGTTTTGCTATAGTTGTGTTAACGAGTTGTTTCAGATGAGGCGTCAGAAATGAGGATCCAGAAATAAGGCATTGTATGAAAAAGAGATATAATGGCATCTGTAATGACGTAGACATGTAAATTAAAACTAAAAATAAAGGGAATAAATGCGTAAATCCACCCGCAATCCTTACCCTTCTATCCAGAACAGACCTTCTCCTCTGCGACGACACAGGAACAGTCTCATCACAGCAGCGACTGCACGACTTTTCCGTCAAACTCTTGGAAGACGACGAGATTGAAGAACAGCTCCTATGGAGATTAGGACTTGACCTCAGCTTACTACTGATCGTGTCGCTTCTGGCTGACGACAGACTTCGTCTCGACGATGGAGACGAAATCCGTGTCGACTTGGTCGCCGGAGCAAGGATTTCCCAAGAAAGATGGTTGTCGGACCGACTTCTGGCCGACTTGAGTTTCGGTATCTGGCTGCGGACTGAACGACTTCGATCGTGGAACTTTATTGTACCGGAAAGAAGGTCTTCTGATTGGCTTCTGACTACCATGACGACGTTTTTCTTGTTTTTCTTCTTCACTGGGTTCGAACTGTGTCGTTTCAGGGAAGAGTTGGTTGATGACGTCTTGGAGTTTGTTGAGTTTCGAGAGATTGCCCTGTGGAAATATTTCAGATTGTTCGTAAGCTTTTATGTTTTTCATTAAAAGTCATTTCACGTAACTCTTGTTACAAGTTTCTTGCTCATAAGGAACCAGATACATCCTCCAGAACCAGAACCAGAGTTAAATAAATTACTTTAACGATAATCAAACTGTTGATAATATATAAGTTACTATTCCCAGAAGGAAAAGGCATATAAAAAGATAATTTCGAACAGTGATAAGTTTGAATCTTAGTTTTGAGTAGGAATAAAGGTGTTTGATAAGTATGATATTAATTCAATCATTATGAAGCACAAACCAAAACCTCACAAAAACTTTCTAAGATATTTCAATAAATTTAAAAGTATAATGACATTCAAATAGAAAAAGGAAAAAAAATAATACAAAAAAGTTTATTTGAACCCCCCCCCCCCCACCAAAAAAAAGAAAAACAAAACGATCAACAATCAACATAATCTTCTTTTAATCGCCCAAGGCAATTTAGTGTCAATTCAACACCCTTTATGCTATTACAGCGCCCCGCCAAGAAATTGACACATCTTAGTGAAAGTTGGTTTTGCCACGTCGCTAAGGTTGTCACCACTCTATCTATGTTGGTAGAGACAATATATCTAGGGACTCTAACCTTACCTTGTTGGCGAAGGTGTCCGCGGTCCACTCGAGCATCCGGAGTCCCATCGCTGAAACTTGGTCGGAGAAACGGGAGTTGCGAAAAAGAACTCATCTCCAGAACAGTCCGAGTTGTCTTCTAATGCGATGGTGGATACTTGGGACAGCTGTATTGGGGGAGGCAACAGGACTCCGTATTTTGAAGCCAGGCGAGAGAGTTCCAGTAGGCAAAGGACTACAGTCCTTGGCTGAGTTTGTAGAACTGGAACGTAGAAAGTCAATAAATCCATAAACTTTTGGTCCATAAAATTGCAATATTTTTAATCAGGAACCGGATATAGGTCAAGTTGCAGAATGTGCGTAAGAAAAGAGAATTTGGAACAATGAAGAAAATCAAAGTAGTTTTAATTGAGCATATACTACATACTTTAATTGAATTTGGATTTATATGGTATTTAGGGGACGTTATATATTAATTAGGATGCTATTAAAAAATCTTTAAAAAGGGTTGTTTAATAAAGAATCTTTATTAGATATGATATGAGAAAAAATCAAGCAACTGAATGATTTAATGTGTTTGCATGCAAATATATTCACATATTTGTATTTGAAGGTCTTAGTTTTCTGTAAGCTTTTCTCAAGTAAAAGTTTAAAATGGGGTATTTATTTTTATTTTAATTGATTCTGCTTGATATTCGATATCTTTTTATAGAGAGTAATATTTTTCACTTTATTTTTATCTATATGATACCTAACCTTACAAACTTCTATGTTTTCTTACCAACATATTTGTTATAATACCTAATAGGCGCGTTCACATGAGCTGGGAAATTGGCGGCATTTAGCCGGCAATCTCGTGAAACCTTATAACCCCGTTCACATGTATTGGCCGGCATTCCAGAAATGACGTATTGGGTTGGTCACATCCTGTTTGCTTGTTTTAATTTTATGCTCGAGCTTCGAGATCTTGTCCTTGTGTTCTTTTTAACGTTTCTTTGTTAGCGATGTCGTCGCAAGAATTACTAAAAACAATTATTTTGTTAAAAATTCTCGTGGACAGACATCTATTGATTTTATTGATGATGAAGAAAGTAGGAGGCTGTTGCGAATACAAAACTGGATTCATTTGATTTCCAAAGTAATAAACTCCACTTTACAATTGGCCTTCCCAGAGAGATCTTTATGGTCATACGAAGCTAATAAAAACGACTTCAGCATGGGTCCACTTGCTCGCCATTTTTGCTTTTGTTGTGAGTGATCACCAAAGCCGAAATGCATCATGGGGGGGGGGGGGGGGTAATGAAATCGTTACTACCCAGGCAGTGGGTACATTTTCGCTACCGCAATTTTCCCTACAGAGGGATTTTCTTTCCCGATAGCCGGCTAATAGCCGGCGTTTGCCCTGCATGAGAACGGGCCCAATATTTATTAAATACCTTCGAAAACACAAATAATTAACAAATTCAAACAATTTATTCAGGACATCAACGTCTAAAACTATCCTAAAGGAACGTAGACTTCACTGTCCAGAAACAAGGACAGTCAGTGAAAAGTCCCCAAAACGAAATTGACAAACGCTTTTCTCTGAAACAAGAAAGGCGGAACTAAAGAATCATGAATTGATGTCTCACCCAGTCCATCGGACTCGAAAAGGACGACATCTCGAACTCCGAAACTTTCGCACCATCGGATAAACATTTCGGCGTTGTCTCGAGCAAAAAACGTCTCCCGCTTGGCACTTTCCCAATACTTCAGCTGCTGGAGACTCTGAAAGGACAACGAGGGATTTTATTATTGGAGCGTCCAGATTTATAGGTTCTAAAAGACAGAAAAAGTGTGAACAATGGCATTTATTGAAGTACAACGTTTTACATTTATGGGGTTGATGAAGAATTTAAAGTGGTTGTAAATTTGCATTAAATGAGTTAAAAGTTTTAGGAGAGTTAGTCTTAAAAATTTTAAGAAATAGTTATTGATTCCTTTTGTTGTGAGTATAAGTTTATATTATAATTACTTCAGTAAAGAATTTGCTTATAGAAATAAGTATAAAAGAGAAGGACGGTATAAAGGACGCCTTATTGATGAAATTTTAACTGTTAAATAATCCATATAAGATAAAAGTCTGAAAAACGAAAGTTTTAGGTAAACTGTTCTATGTTCCCAGTAATTGTTGTCAATTTTTCTTTGTATTGTATTTATTCTTTTTAAAAATTTTATATTAGTGAATTTAAATAGTGGTAGTAAATTTGTATTAAATAAGAAATCTGAAAATTAAAAGTTTTAAAAAGGTTTGTTTTATATTTCAAGAAATGGTTGCAAAATACTTTTGTAGTGTGTATATGTTTTATATCATAATTATCTCAGTAGAGAATTTTCTTATATAGAAATGCGTATAAAGGAATGTAAGGAGTTGATGAAATCTTAATTTTTAATTTATCCGTATAAGATTAAAAGTCCGAAAAATGAAAGTTTTAGGTAACTGTTTCATGTTCCAAGAAATTGTTGTCAATATCTTTTTGTATTGTATTCTTCTTTTTAAAAAAATTCGTATAAGTGAATTTACATTGATAGACACAAATAAATATAATTTTTACAAATTGAATGTTAAAGTATCCTTAAAGTGATTTTATCGGATCTATAAAAATCCACAAAACTGTAAGATATATTAAAAATAATATTAAATTTCAAATAATAAATAGGAACCCATCCCCTTGTCTTAGTTGATCAAAGATATTATATTACAAACAATCATTAATACAAGTGTAATTAAAAGTATTTAAATCTAATTTTTTTAAAAAGTTTAACGGGTGAAATTTATTGTCATTCAATTATAGAAATGTAACATAGCTAAATGTAACTCAATAATTAATTTTTGCAATGCATAAATAAAATAAAAGAAGAAAAAATAACATGACAATGGTCTTAGCACATCCAAAAAAATATTTTTCAAAAGCAGTGATATTTATATATAGAACACATCTTCAGAGACAAAAGATAAAATTCATATAAAAGTAAATGCCCCATAAAAAAGAATGGGGGCTACATTTTATTGTTCTATTTCAAAAAGAGCTTCCGTTTTGATTTCATCCGTCAAATTGGTTTTCATTTTCTGGTTGGTTTATCCTTCAAGTTTTGTTTCACGTTAACTTTATTTTGTTTTACTGTGATGCCACAAAGAAAGGAAACTTTTGCTTTTCTAAGCAGTCTTTTGTCTGGACATGAATTAAGAATAGTGTCTGTTTAATTGCTGGAATACGCATGGTTCATCTTAAAACTAAAAATAATGGCTTTGTTTCGCACAATTACTTTTATTGATGTTTTAGAATGAGATAAAATGGTAAAATTAGATTTTAGGTTTTGTAATATGGTATTAGTTCGACAACAAGCAAATGTGTATCTTTTTGTAGACAAATTAGTTTATTTAGATAGGACATTTGATTTATATTTTGAGATAAGAATAAAAAGTACTAATTTTTAATATAAACCTAAATTTGTTCAATCAAATTTAAAAAAAAGATAATTGAATTGATCGACAAATCAACAATTGATTGATAAGTTTAATCAGTAAACGCTGATACTAATTCTATAAAACGTTTGTAAATATTCACTTATTTTGCTACTTGTAAAATGACTATTTTCTATGGAAGTTCAAATTGGCCATTTTTCTGCTAAGGTACAAATTTAATTGTGAATTAGTGAATGGAATTGGGGGAAAATAATTCATAAAAAACATACTAATATCAAACACTTAATATTTCAATCCAAGTTTGCCTTTTTATTACTGAATAATTGAACTAAAGCTAAAAACAGTTCAAAATGTAATTGTTAAAATAATATAAACTCAGTTCAATATGAATTCAATTTTGTTTCTAATGTAAATTTAGTTATTGAATTCTCAGAATATATATAGAATCATTACTGTACTTCGAATATATAATGAATTTTATCGGGAACAAAATGCAACTAATCGATATAGAAATTATAATATTCATAACATAAAAAATAAATCTTAATAAACTTAGTTTGTTTAATGCAAAATTAAAGGTCATAAGTTCAGTTCACCCCGGAACTAAAAAAATATTCCAATCGAATAATCCACCCATCTCCATTAATATTAGACTTAATTATTAATGGGCAGCGCCTTCGCACGAAAGAATGGTAATGAAAGGGACGCTTGAAATTCTTCCAATAACCCAGATTTATCATTGATCGTGCTCCTCGTGTGGATCAGGGTATTGCTTAGAATAGGGGACTCCAAACTATGATCTGTGGGTTTGATCCAACCCTTAGAACTGAATTGGAGAGCTTGTTTCCAAATGGGGCCCAAGTCAATTTTTATATTTCAAATATAGCGATTTTGTTGTATAAGATATTTTTGTTGATTTTAAGAAAATACAATTTTATTGAGTTATAATTCTTATATTTATTAAAAATATATTGTTCATTCAATATCAGAAGTTGAGTTTACATTAAATATTGAAAATATATTGTTAGACATGTACAACCTTTTTTTGCTTCGAAAATTCAAAATTTTGACTTAAAGCCATTTGGAAACATGCACTTCAATTTTGGTTCTGATAGTAGGCGTTAAGAGCATTAGATAATATAAGTATTCATTCATGTTGCTCCGACATAAACTTTTTCACCAGATACCTTACTAGGTTGGACTACCAATTGCATTGTTTTATGGGAAAATATCAACTGACTAAACATTTTGAAATTTTTTTGTTCGAAAGAGATCTTTAACATTAAAAAAATACCATGAACACTGTAAGTGCACTATTTTTCATATTAACCCTTTCAGTCCCAATGACAACTTGGCATCATCATTTTAGAAATTTTGTTCTGATTGTCTATAGCCATTTATGATATCAAAAAGCACATCATTCGATTCTTCAAACTTTTTTCAATTAGAAAATATTCTTTATTAATACCAATAGATGTCAGCCCTATTATTTTTTTAAAATTATGATCAGAAACATGATGATGCCAAATGGCATCACTGGGACTGAAATGGTTAATTGATAATTGACAGATTTTATTTTTCAAAATATGAGTTCAGTTTCTTTTTTATATGCTTCTTGAGTAAAAAAGTTTGGAGAGTCCTCATTTTCGAACGTTGAAAGGTCTCTTTGTGAATCCATAAGTTATTGGATCGTTATTTTTATTCTCTTTGTCTTACCGTTATTATTTTCTAAGAGTACTCTGATATATTAAACATTTCGAAATTAGTACTTGACAGCAAAGAAAGAAATTCTGATAAAAATTCCCTTGAGAAAATATCGATTTTACTTTTTTCCCCAAAGTGTGTGATTTTCTTTTTTTCTTGAGGAATTTTGAGTGAATCAATGGTTAATTCCACGTAAATACATACTACAAGTGAATTTTAATTTTTTTTAAATTCCAGTTGAAACTTTTATATGTGATTTAGAAAAGTTTGAACTATAAAAATTTACATCAAAAAATATTATTGTTTTTCTCTGTGGCAACACTGAAGTTTCAAAGTGGCTGCTTTTTTTGAAAGCATGTGTTATGGTTTTTCATCATTTTGAATTCTTTAATTTTAAGTTAAGTATTATTTTTTATCAGAATTTTTGATAAAATTATTAAAATACACTATAATGACTACTTTGAAAACACATTTTTAATCGGCATTTATAAATAAAAATTACTGAATTAGAAAGATAAACATCCCCTGTTTTGGCTGTAGTGTAAGTCACGAAAAGATATAAAAGTTTCTATAACTTTTTAAAGTAAGGCTTTGCTTCAAAATTTTTAAGATATTTTCTTTCTGTATTAACCTTTGTGTAATTCCACACCTTTAAATTTTAAAATAAAAAGCATTTTCTCTATTTATAAAACATTTTAACTTTGTAGTGTAAGTCACAACGTAGTGTCAGCCACAGCTTCTGTTTGATTTATCTATTATAGAGTAGCTATAATATTTGTAGATTTCTTATATTTTGATAATTTTAATTTAAGATGGCTAAATCAACAGTTAAAAGAAAAAAGAGCAAAGGGAAAGACTTTAAGCATGTGGAAAATTTCAAACCTTTAAAGAAAAGGAAAGCAAAAACGACTTTACGGACAACACTTTAACTAAAAATACACCATCTCTATTGCAATGTTCCAACCGTTAGACAACATTGAATGGCATTTCTCTGCCACCAATGTTGGCCATCTTTGCCTTTAGTCATGAAAAAGGACCATTTGATGGACTTGGTGATACAGTGAGGAGGGGATAAAAGCAGCCACACCTTCCAGGAAAATTGACCCACATTCTGCTAAAGATTTTTTCACTTTGCATAAGAAATCTGCCCAAACATATCACTATTGTACATTTCAGACAATTGTATAAAGGGGGAAATAGGTAGATTAAATGATATTTGCTCATCAAAGGAAAATAAATATTTCCGATTCCTGATACTCAAAAATTGCTCTGCTCTCTTGAAATTAAACACAAATACTTACTTAAAACTTTCAATATTTCATTGAATCCCCAAAAAACAACACGGATGATTAAACAAATGGAAATGTTGTAAAAGGAAATACCTCTCAGCAAAATTCTGAAAATGAATTTGATGCTGAAAGAAGAGCTTTAGTTCCTTTTGTAGGAAAATTATCGTTAAATATTTTGTGGGGCAAATGTTAAGTAAAGATGCTTATTCAATAAAACTGAAACATCTGCAATGGTCAGGAAGTCTTTTTGCGTGGCCCGAGAAGGAAGGTTTTTCAGACAATTCTATTGAAGAAAGAATTAAGAAATTACCAGAAACCAACTTTAGGGGACGTTGTGCAACTTTTTCTAACTATGATTTTACCAATAATGCAATTCTTAACTTACCATGCTCAAAACTATTTACATATGTAATGTTATTATTGCCTAAATTTCCATATCTGTGAAACAATTCACATGATGTAGTGTAAGTCACAAATTGAATGTAGTGTAAGTCACGCACAAAAATGTTAATAAATTATTTCCTATGATATTTCCACACTTTTTTGCAATTAAACTATTTAGCTTTAAACCTTGTACTTAAATTAAGCACTGGTAGATTGTTGATTTACTGCACTATGAAGAAGAAATGAGAGTTTTAAATGATAACCAAAACTTGTTTTCCTTTCATGTAGCGTAAGTCACAGTATGACATTTTTATTATATTTTAGTGAAATACTAAATGAAAATGTTTTTTTATGATTTCTAAAAATAGTATATGTTCAGGGGTAAACTGGCCTACAATTTTTTTTTGAATAAGTAGAAAATAATTATGAACTACGCAAACGAAATTTGTTAAATCGTCCGATGTAGTGTAAGTCACGCGTGGAAATGCCCCAATATTAAATATATTTTAAAAAATGCATTTAGAAATGAAAGAATTGGTTTTACTTATATTGACCAAACTTTTTCATCGATCAGAAAATGCGTGTTTAATAAATGTTGATTTTACACAAGAAAAGGAAAATTTCATTGAATCACGGTAAATTGATTCGCAGAAAATTTGTTTTAAATCAGCACCAAGTAATTTCATCTTATGGCTGTAATTATTTAAATAACAATCAATATTTAAAAGTTAAGTTCATGTAACAAAGCTTAGGTCAAAAACAAAATTTTTAGCAAGAAACAAGCTAATGATTAATATTTTTTTATTATACTTGTATAAAAGTTGTTTTTACCTCCACTTTTCCATAGTATCCGTTTACTTCGTCAACTTTCTTCTGAATGCATTTTGCAAGCTTGCACAAAATGACACCAGTAGAAAGTTTGTTAAATAAGTTGTCAGCATCTACGACAGTGGCTCCTGAAAAGAAAACCAAAGGTGAAGGGCGAAGTTACAAAACTCACATTCTCCAAAGTAAAATTAAGATATAGGGTCCAGCCCATTCAACGGAAATTTTTTATAATGGTAAATTTAATTGCACGAAGTTGTGGGAAGAACGGGCCGGACCCTATACCTTACGCTTTATAGAATGTGAGTTTTGTAACTATAAACCCTTCAGATTGTGTCGGAAAAAGAATCCCTTTGGTTTAGAAAAACAGTCTTGCTTTTTTGATCATTTCTATGACAATTTTACATTCTTTTTAAAGTTAAGATTTATATTTCATGTTATGGTTATTCTACGGTTTTAGTTCACTAACACTCACCATTAAGGAAATATTCATTGTGTAAAGTTGTTTTCATTGATAGATTTTTTTAATAAGCACTATTAATAGGTTTTTAAATAATTTTTCCAAATATTTGTCACCTGTTTAAATTAAATAAGGGCAATGTTAACAAGAAATAACATAGGTTTTAAAATGTACTTAAAATTAAATAATTTGTAGTGTACACCTAGCTGTAACTCTTCTTCGACCATTTAAAAAGCAAGCATAGTCGTTATATACTATTATCGAGTGGTAAATTATATAAGCAGAATAATAATAATTTTGCATAAATTAAATGAAATAGGCATTTTGAATGAAAGGAAATTCAAGAAAATATAGAGGCAATAATGTGTAACTGTGCCTATGACCCTAGATAAAGCAATAGTTAAAAATCTTAAATGTTTAACTTAATATAAACATGCTTACCAAGGGTATTGTTAATCCAAGCTGCCAGAGAACGTTTCTGGGCTTTCAATATCTCCTTCTCTTTGCCGTAGATGATCATCTTGGCTACTCCATGGAACCACAGAGGCCTACTTTTCCAAATTAAAGATTTTCAATATTGTACCTGCATTTATCTACTTCATTTACCAATACACATTTGTAAAACTGAACAAGCACAAGCACAATAGATGTTCGAAAACTTAGACATTTCTTGGAGGTCTTCTAAAAGTAGTCCAAGTTGAAGGTTTAGTGTCTGATGAAAGACTGGCGACCAAAAATACTTAGCAAAGTCGTCTTACTACATAGTCTGCACGACATTTCCATGAGATATTCAAATTAACAATGTTACAACTAAAATCTAGAGAAAGCTATCCAAGTTGAAGGTCGATTTTCGTCAACATCTGCAATGTCGTATATTCAGCAATTGTCTCACTACTCTCCAACAATCCACCTTAATGAAAGCTGTTATGTTCTGGAAACGAAAAGTCGGCAATTAAAGCCGTGTTGTCCCTTGTGTTTGGTTTGTTTGTTGGTGTTGTATTCTGCTTGGAGAAAGTGAAGTGTTATGTGATTATGTGTAGATTGTCCGCTCCGTTTCCTGCCATTGAAACTGCAGACGGACTCTGTGTGTGTTCAACATGAAAGAAAAGAACTTGCTGCTACTCATCACCTATTATTTAGTATCCACAATAGCAGCCTGACAAACTATATGGTTTCACACAAAAAGGAAAGTCCCTGAAGTAGCTTATACTTTCTTTTAAAACTTTCGCGAAATCGCATTTTTTTTTTCAAATGACTCAACCGCACACAAACTAAATATGAAACATAATCAAAGTAGTTGAGAAAAGTTTTGGATTAAAAATTAGATACCATCTATGAAAATGGGAAAACATATTTGAATATACGCCTTTCGTTAGCGGTAAAGGACCACCTTGGAAGACCATAAGGCAATTATGAGTTTAGAGTGCCCTTAAATTGGTTTTTGCGGCAATAAATGCATCACAATTTAAATCTAATTTTGTTAAAAAATATTCGTAACCTATTCTTTATTTCAAGTTAATTTATTTTACTTAGGTTATTGATTTATGTGTTTGAAACTCTCACATGCCTCAGAGACACAACCTTATTGATTAAGTTTTTATTCAGTCAATGTTTCTTTAAGTCTGTTTGCCATCAACTACTCGAAAGTTAAGGGACCTACGAAAACACCCGTGTAAATTTGTTCAGTTTCTTTTGACGATAGAGCCAAAGAACATATTCAGGCAAAACAGTTCTTTAAAAGACCATTTTTTAAACATTTCTATGTCCATTGAGTGAGTGGACCACCCTTTGTCCGCACAAAGTGACGATATTCACGGCCCAGCGATTGTCGGGCCTTTTGTGGGCATAAAAAAAAGTTACCGATTGCGCAGTGAAAGGAGTTGCTTTCACGGTCACACACGCGAGCGCTTACAGAGCTTTCGGAGCTGAGGAGGACGGGATTTTTGAGGATTAAATCGCGTGGGTATTTTTATAGGGGATTTATTTCCACTCTTTTCTAAAATGCTTTTCCTGGTCTTTTTGTTAAATTGACGAGTTCAACGACCCGGCAGATGATTTGTGTTTTAAGTGATAAAAATGTGTAGTTGTTAAAGTTTACTTGAAATGCAATTATATAATTACATTTGTATTGAGAAATTAATCAAATAAAATTAAACCACAATTAATGTAAATATAATTAAAAGACATAATATGGATTTTACCATCTTGGTCATTTATACAAGCAAATGTATGTTTTAAAGTTTAAACTTATACTGCACATCCTTTACCGCTTTTAAAGATTTAATGATTTTATTTAACGTTATTTTGTTTCATAAACATTGATTACATTTTATTATCAACATTCCTGACTTGATTGATATTGACCATTTCAAAGATCAACATTGCAATACATGAAATACGAAGCCAGAAAAGTGACCAAATACAACAAATAAATAAAAATTGACCTCTTAAAAAGAATGCCCATTAAGTTTTGAAGTATGAGCCCTGTCGAATCCGTAATATTTCAGAATCAGTTTTTTAACTGAACAATATTTTATCTAGTAAACTATGTTTCAATAAATTGTACTAGAAATAAATAACGACGTTTCTTCTTTACTTCAGTATTTATTTTATTTATTGGTTTCTTTCCACATCAAGAGTTAGGTACTTTCCTCTCAATCACAGAGAGCCAATGCATTCATGGAGAAAATATTATTTGCTTTTTCAATATTGGCTTGAAAAATATATTTTAAGTAGTTGAGTGGTGTTTTATTTTAACACTTTTTCAAGTTGTCGAAGAATAAATCGAAAAAAATATGATATGAAGTATGAAAACATTTTTATTTTATTGTTTATTTTTTTACTCATCTTTGTAATAGTATTAAAACATTTCATAGATAAGACACAAAATATAATTTATTTATTTCAAACTCCTTGATGTATTAGCATTGGTATCCAATGAAGGGTTGCGTTTAATAAAATTATAACCTTTTTGCTCCAGATGTACTTACGTGCTCCAGATGTCATACGTGAACCTTTATAGAATTCCCTTGGAAACTTCATTTCATACTTTTACTTAAAGCTAAATTTTTTAATATAAAAAAGAATGTTCAAGAGCTTTATAAAACGACCATTACAGAAGCAGCTGATTAATAATTTTCATTAAAATATGACGTAGGAAAAAAGTCAAACAGATTTCGGAAAGGTCAAACAGATTTAGTTGAAAGTCTTTTCAGTCGATAATGTACATAATATTTTGCATTAAACTAAATATTAAAATAGACATTTAATTACAAAAAGTAACATAGATTGTTTTTTTTATCCATAACACACAAAAATACATACTTTATCGCTCTAAACCTCAAATTCCACTAAATTGTAGTGCCCCTCAGCAAATGCAAAATAACTAGCAAAACATACCTTTAAATACATAAAAATTCTTTATATAAATATATGTTTAAAAAATATATTTATGTAAATAATATATGCGTAGGATTTTTTTTCGGGAGTGAAGAGGTTGAAATAACTTTTCAAACTTATAAATATTTATTTCTATTAAATAACTTACTAGCTTTATATACCTAACGTTGCGCGCGGGTGCACCCTCATTAACGGTGATTTGTATATTATGTAAACTTATACTTTATACTAGTCGATCCCACTCGGCACTGGTCAGCGCCAAATAAAAATATCATGAGCACCCCCCTCTCCCCCGACCCTCGCCCATGCCGATAACAGCATTTTATTTGCATGTATGACTGAATCACGATTCTTTCTTTTATGAAGTACTCCATCAATTGCATATAAATATTTCTCAATCCTTCCGTTTCTTTCCATTTATAACAGCAAAATTAAACAACTGTGAATTGAAATTCGGAAATATTGTTACATATTTTTACATGATAAACTCATGAGCTTTTTCGTAATTATACCTAATGCTGATGACTGAGTGAATGCTGATGACTGAATGATTTCTTGAAATTTTCATAAATATTAAGCTGACAACTATGCACAATGCTATTTCTTTGAAGAAATTGGCTCACGTTTTGCTCTCCTAGACCCGTTTGGATTTGAATTGTAAAAAATAGCTTCTAGAATAACTCCTTCAGTACACAAGGAATAAGCTCCTAAAATTCGGTATCTGTACCACCAATAGGTTTGGCTAGACTTTGATACATGAGTGAATGAATCAGTCAGGACTTCCTTCTTTATAGATATCGATAACTTTAAGTAAAACACATGAAATAAATGATAATAAAATATAATATAAGCATCAGAGTCAACAAATTGTTATTTATTAAAAATGATGGTGCATGTCGGAGCACTTCTAAATAAATCTCCATTTTCAAATTTTTGCACGTACTATCAAAATTGCCTTTAGAATATTTCATGATTTCATGCACTTTGGGCAAGCTTCTTTAATATTCAATGCTTAAAAAGAACTCAAAAACCTAATTTAAAATTCCTTCACTGGCTGCCCATAAAATTTTGAGCCATGGAGTGAATTTTGGCATGGATATTGAATAAAATATATGGGTAAAATTTATATGTGCGGTATTTCATTTGTTCATCGTAATTTGAAAATTTAGTTTTCCAAATAATCTCATTATATATGTCTGTTTTGTTGAATGGGCATGTTTCAGGTTTTGAGTGGTAACAGAAATGCTGAAAAAAAATTCTTTCTCGAGCCTCGATAGGTGAATATATGTCACGTTAGGACGGAACACCAATCGGAGCACCGATCCTAGGAAAATCATGAATGAAAGCAGGGAGAAACTACGTTACCTGAAACAAGCAAATTAAATTAATGGGGGAAACTGAGAAATGAGTTGGAACACCCAACTTTGGAGTACATTAAACTTCCATTCAGTGTGAAAATAAATAATAATAGGATTAATGAAGAAATACTAGTTTAATTCAGTGCTATTACAAATTTCTGATATTATTTGCATTAATTGAAATTAAAAAATATTAATGTCTAAAAATCACAATCGGTCACCACAAAACAACTGTCTTTATAGAATGGTTAACATATAAATATGATCCGAATTTTTGAGGATAAATGGAATAATTTTAAATACAAAAATTTATATACAAAGACAATTTTAATATAAGCTAAAAAAATCCAAAAATTAACTTTCTCTTTCAGTTGCTGATTGAAATAAAAAAAAAACTTAAGTTGGTATTTCGTTATCGATTTCAGTCGACTCTTTAAGTTTTTTTCTGCTTCTTCAACCTTTTGCCAACAAAGCGCATTTTTTTTTCACTTTTTGTAATCTATCTCTTGAGAAAAGTTTGCAGATCCATCAACGATGCATTAGGAATGAATCTAAAAGTCATTTTTGTGTGTGTGTGGACAGCAGAATAAATGAATTTGTACTCGAAAAACCAAAGTTCAAAAATAGTATATTCAATGAACAAAAAAAAGGGTGAATATAATTTTTATAATTTTATTTTATTATGACACAAACACAGCCTAAGAGGTTTCACCGTATTACAAGACTTGAGTTGTTTACAATTACCGAAATTTTTATAGATATGTTTCAAATTGATTTCGGTTGTTGCAGAAATGAGTGAACTAAGTAAATGTATATGTATCACACGATTACTATTTTAATTAAGTCACTAAATTAATGTATGTTTCTTAAAGGCCACGATGAAAGGATATGTTTTTGACATAGTAAGATAATACTTTTGCACCAAAAACTCTGAAAAGTTGCAATTTTCAGTTTCCAGCTTATGTATAAATACAATTTGCACCTGGTTTCCCGAATGTGCATTTATGTCAAAATATAAATTTAGGATACCAACTAAACTACGTTAAAGTGTACATGAAAATGTATACATAATTCAAAAAATATTCAAGAAACTTCATAAATATATCCATAATTTCAAAAATAAATATTGAAAATAAATTGACCTCATCTTTTGTGACAAAACATAAATCTTCGTCATTTGATATGACTTTTCCTAAAATACATAAGCCGCATAAATTTCAAAATCATTTTTTCAAAATGACAGCCCAGCTAAATGATAAAGAAAATTATGAGTCCAAAGTAATATGATAGAAAACAGCCATTTATATTCAGCCCTATAACACCTAAGGGAGCATTTTTTCCAATAAGATTCTTTAGGCCACTGATTAATGTTACGCATTTGTTCTGGAATAATTAAATGAGAATAATGTCCAACTACACAAAAAATGACCAAGATACATTCATGGAACATTCTTTTACAGTTTTTTTTGTTCTAAGAATATACTTTATGAACCAAAATAATTCGTGGGCAGTGGATCAAGAGATATGTTACATTTTTTTTTTGTATTTAGAGATGTTCATCTTGTCATGGCACTTGGCCAGACAAGGGTTATGTCCAGTATCTGGTCGTTTATGACTTTTGAAGGCTATCTTAAACAAGAAAGTAAAAATAAAATTCGTATAAAGGTTGGAAGTAGTCATAATTTGGGTTATTTATGTGAAAGGACTTTTGTGGAAGGAAATTGTTTGGAAAGAAAAATTCCAGTTTTGTGTTGTTTTATGTGTAAAGGAGTATGTACTAAGTATACATAAACCGGAAATAAATATAAACATGAATATTCTTAAAATATAAGCAATGATAACACATTTAAAATAAAATAATCATTTCAAACTTTAAAAAAATATCCCTTTAAAATTATTGTTAATGTAGATGAAGCTTTTAATTATAAACCGATTATTATATAGTGCGTATGCCAAATCCTAGAAATACAAATCCTACGTTATATGTAACATTATTTTACTAAATGCTAAATTAATGTATATTCGGCATATTCAAAACCTTCTTAGGTAGATTATTTTATAAACACAAAGCTCTGAAAATAATTTTTTATAGAAATAAAAAAAAAGTCCAGTCAACGCAATGAACCGCAAGTTTGCCGATAAAACATTTATAATTTTTAGTTATTAACCTAAATAGAAATTTTGCGCAGTTCTTAAATCAGAAAGATAGTCTTATATTTAATCACTTAATATTTTTTGGAATATTTTTGGTTCACTGTGTTAAATATAAATGTATACGACATCACAGAAAATTTCAACCCTTCTAATAAAATAGAAAAAGAGAAAAGGGTACCTTAAGGTTGAAAAGTGGTGTTTTGGAATAACGACATTTAAAGCTGGCAAGAAAGTTATATTGAAATTAACTACCAAATTTGCAAACTCCAGCCCCCATATTCAAATATGCATCATAGAACTTCTTTAGTAAAGGCACGATTCAGTAACTAAAGTTTAAAAAAATTCGATATTTTGAGTGGCCGTTTTGTTCCCTGTTACCTAATGGAAAGATAATCAGGAAATGAAAAAAATTAATTTCATGCTATGCATTTGAATTAAAATGTATTTTGCAATTAATTAAACATATTTTTAATCTTTCATCTTTTTCAGCACAATTTTCAAGTTGTAATAAGTTTTAATCAAGAAATTCATCATTATTGAGAACAACCAGAAAAGAATCCTTATTGAACATCAAGGGAAAAAACGAATTTTTTAATTGGACATCAAGTAAAGGACTGTGATTGTTTTTGGAATGAATAGTGTTCCATCATTATAAAGTTTTTAATAGGAACTTAAAGATACTAACACCTAGTTTAATTATTCTAATAAAGAGGACAAGAGTGTGTGAATAGAATTTGCTCAGAGATATTTGATTAAAAAACTGGATGAAAAGAGAAATTTCTATAATGGAAAAGCTTTGATTTAAAAGTGAACAGTTTAACTAGTATTATGTAGTAAAACATACATAAAAAAGTAGAAAAACATGTAATGATAACACATATAATCTATTAAATAAAGACATCTTTTTCAAATAAGGTATTACTTTACAAAACTAAATATAGCAAGGTACTACAACTTTTTAATTGAAATACATCTAGACTAATAAAAATAAGCAATGAAGAATAAATAATTAATATAATGAAAACGAAACTCTTCAAGTTAAAACTCGTGCAAAGTTAAAGAACCTACATATAACGTTATATGACTAAATTTTTAAACACAGATTTATTGATAACTTTAAGATTTACTTCATTTATATGATAATTCTGTGAGTTTTCACATTCATAGCATTAGTATCAATTTTAAAATCCTAACAAGAAATTATTATATCTTTTAATGTAAATAAAGGTTCAATCAGATTTAAGGAAAAAAATCTTTAAAAATATGCTAAAACAACACAAAAACATACAAATAATCCATTGCCACTTGAACAAAATATCAAAACATTAATTAAGCTCCCATGATTGCACTTTCTGTTGCTATAACAACCCACTAGATAGCAATCCGAAACATTAACGGAATTAAAGCGAAAAGTGTGAGAGGCGATTGCTAGCTCTCGTAGAATGAATCCATGTAACCTTCTACGATAGTCTCATTATGGAGAAGTTTATTGTCTCCAGTTGTCTGCCTGAAGGCTCTTAAATACCCCTTCTGTGTAGCTTCTGAATAAATCTCATCGCTTCTCCTTTGTTGAGGAAATTAAGTTACAAGACCATGACGTTGTTCTAATTAAATTCTTGATATCTTGGAAACTGGTTTCTGAATTTTTATTAGATTTATAAATATTTACTTTTCTTCTGAATCGTTAGCTACTTTATGTTAAATATGAACTAATGAAATAAGATTGTACGAGGTTCTCTTTCTATTTTTGTCTTGATATTAATACACAAAAATAAGAATACTTATTATGATCTCACAAAAAATAGTTATTTATGCAACTAGTGTGAAAAGTATGGCTTTTTTAAACGAGTGAAATAAATTCACGAGTTTAAAAATTGCTATTTTCAACGTGTTGTCATACACTATTTTTAAAATAGCGTGCAAAAAAGTATTTATTAAATTGGCATTTATTGATTGGCTTATTAATTATTTTATTATCACGTTCAAATGATTTGAAGGTGATTATTTATATTAATGATTATTTTAAAATCACGTGCAAAAAGTATTTCTCAGATTGGCATTGGAAATAAGACGCCAAATAAGGAATCACGCTCAAATATAGAATTTTACACCAATCAGATGCTCTTATTTACTTTGTCGCACTAGTGCGTAAAAGTAACTTTGAAACACGATTTCGTTAAAAAGCATTACTTTTGCCACGATTATTGATTTGAAAAAGTTAGTTTTTTTGCACGATATTATAAAAAAGTACTTTACACTACTTCTTCTCTTAATCGCATCTTTGTCGCCGACATTTTGGATTTTGCCAATTTAAAAACCAGAAAATATTTTTTTCTTGAGTGCTGTTCAAGTAAGAAAATTTAATTTCGCTTTTACTTCTTCTCTTTAACGTTGACTTTATATTGAATTTTTGTCTTCTGTTTGAGGTGTAAAAAATTTAATTTCTATTCATTTCTTCGCTTGACTTTTTTTATCTTTAACTTAAGATGTAGAAATGAATTTTAAAATTGTGAAGTTCTTAACACTGCAAAGTTTTACTTTACATTCTTTTAATATGTAGGCTGTATCATCCATATATTACTGAAGAAGAAGTGAAAAATACGATTTGGTGACGCTTCAAAATAAGACATTTAGCTACACCTGATCGTGTCATACATACACGACATTGCCCTCTTGAGAGTTGAATTAAAATTTATGTGTATTATGTGGTTCTTCTGATGTTTTAATTTCACTTCATACTCGTAATATCTTGTTTGTATGATCGTTGACTTCTTATCCACTTTTTATGTAGTTGTTGAACTTCTTATATTGTGACACTATCTTATAATAGTTTTCACTTAAGTCAATTTTCGTGTTGCAACACTGTGTTTCTGTTATTTTCCACACCATCTTTGCCCATATTCTTCCACTCTTTAGTATCAAAGTTATTTTTTTGTTCGATTTGCACCTCAATACGCTTAAAAAATAAACGAGGAATGAATGAAGATTAAAATAGAGAAATGAAATCCCTTTTTGCACCAGATTGTAGTAAGTTAGGAAAAAAAGAAAAAAAATCCAATGTATTTAGGAAATTTTCCCACTCCACTTTACTACTATCTTCATTCTCACCATAGGAAAAGCAACAGTAAACTAACAAAATTACGCTTTTGTTCAACTTTCAAAGGCAACAAAACATTACTGATAAAGAAACGAGAGAAAGAAACTAAATTCAATGTTTGTTCAATTTTGAAACCAAATATCTTAATAAATAAGCAGAAAACGTGACAATTAAATACAACTCTTCTCGTAAATCCCACCCCACTTTCTCTCCCCAACACCAAAACAAAACCCACAAACTAGTAACGAAATAACCTTTTTACCCAATTTGCACCCCAAAATCCCCCTAACGCAACAACATAATCGGAAAAAGGGAGAAACAGGAGAAATAAAATCCCGGAAAAAGCTAGGAGCGCCCCTAGTACCTGCGTCGCCACGCACAGTAGGTAGATCAATAAGACCAGGGTTTTGGGCCTCAGAAACGCCTAAGCCTGCGGCATGGAAGGCATGTCTAGTCCGGGTAGCCGGATAGTCCGGGAAGCGTGTTCTGGGGTCCGGAAAACAGTGGTAAGGAAATAGAGAGTTCTTGTTGTTGATTTAATTTAAAGTTTCTCGTATGATGGTTATGTGGAAATGACGATTCAAAAGAATTGGAAAATGTCTTTCTTATACTTTTTAAATGGGTATTGAATTTCGAGATTTTTAAATAATTGAAATGGATATTTTCTGATATTTTAATTGACTTCTAGTTCCAATGTTCTGCATTTTTTTGACGCTCCTCACTTGTCTATATTATTTGTACTTTGGGCAATGACAGTGAATGACGGACAGACAGATGGACACAAACTTCATAAAAGATTCCACTTTGTACGTTAAAATATAGCGTAGAAGATAAAAATAAACGTGTTTGGCTTTAACCGATGTATTTACTTAGTACAATATTAAAAAATTATAGAAAACACGCCGTCACGCGAGTGTTACACGGTTTCACATCAAAACTAAATCACTAACATACAACCCCTTATTCGCCTTATTTTATACTATAGAGGTTGTATGTGAATGGTTTAGTTTTGACGTGTAACTTTTACACTCGCGTGATGGTGTGTTTATATAATTTATCAATATTGTACTGAGTAAATACATCTATTTAAGTCGAACAAGTTGTTTTTTATCTACCATACTACGTTTATAACGTAGAAAGTGGAAGGTTTTGTAAAGGCTATGTCCATCTGTCTGTCGCTCACTTTTACAACCCAAACTATAAGTGCTACAGACAAGTGTGATGCGTCAAACAATTCACCACATCGAAACTAGAAGTCAATGAAAATCTCAGAAAAAAATTGAACATGAAGGACTTCGAATATTAAAAAACTTCAAAATTTGATGCCTATTTAAAAAGAATATGAAGATTATTTTCCAATTCTTTTATATCACCATTCACTCGATGGTCATTCGAGAAGCTTTATTTATTTAAATTAAATAAGAAAAGGTAATTGATTTTTGAGATATAAGTCATAATTATGGTATCATCAAAATAGGATTCTTTGATAGTTAAAAATTATTCCTTTGATTGGAAATAATAGTTATAATATGATAATCTTTTGTTTGGAAAGAGGAAGAATTTGTTCTATTTAGTTTTATTTTAAAAGCAGACGTAATTTTCTATTTACATTTAAACATTTATTAATGAATGATTGCGTTTTAATGCTTTTTATTCCTTTTGATGAGGTTGTGTTGTTGCTTTTGTTATTTAAATGGCATTTGAAAATCATTCGGTGTAATAAGTTTTGAAGGTGATATATTGTTTTAATGTTGTTGTATGTTGATATGAAATGTTTTGCTTCTAGTTAATAGCAAGGCATATTACTTACTAAATTATTCTTCGAAATACAAATAAATTTACAAAACGATAAGGATTAATTATTGAATTTTCGAAAGGAAATAAGAAACCAACCAAATTTGTCTTGTAAATGTTTAGATGGTATCAAATGGAGCGTTTGGTTCCTTTTTTTCCCTGTTGAGCACAAATGTTCTGTGGAAGAGGTCTAATTGACAGATTCTTATATAATCCTACTTGTTATGTAATATTGAAGATATGTAGAATAATTGTATTTATGTTATGGAAGTGTAATATTTGCTATAGCCACATAGAAATAACTTCAAAAGATATTTTATGAATAACGAACGTCACGAGAGGAAGTCAGTATTTAAGAGAGTCAAGTTTTTAATAATATGATAATGCATCGTCTCTCTCTCTCAAAGAGACAAAATTATTATATAGTATATATGTTATATAATTATTATATAGAAATATAAGTTCGACTTACTATTAAAAAATTCAGTTTGATTTAGTTAACTTCCCATTAGAGCTAGTGTGGGCCATTAATAGAAAATTTGGATGTTTTTTAAAAACGAAAATAGAAATAAATGCATTTTTTATATTATTACATTTCTGTTGAAAATTACTAATGGTGGGAAATTTAAAAGTTAAGAAAAGGTTACTTGTTACTGAACGTTTCCAGCTTCTTATTTTTAGCCTCTAAGAGGAGCTTAAACATTACAGTAAGAAAAAGTTTAATTCAGAACATCATATCAACATTTATTTTACCAGTTTAGAATAACGAAATTTTTTTTTAACATTTTGCATTTGAGATCATTTATTTATATTCAAATAAATTATAAGAGAGAGGAAGATATTAGAAGGAATTATAGTTCATATCAGAAAGGGCAGCAAATAATTTAATGACAATTTATTATAACTTAAGGTAACAGGGAACAAAACAACCACTCAAAATATCAAATTTTCATTTAAACTTTAGTTACTGAATCGTGCCTTTACAAAAAAACTTTCTATGGGGCACATTTGAATATATGGGGCTGGAGTTTGAAAATTTGGTAGTTAATTTCAATATAACTTTGTTGACAGCTTTAAATGTCATTATTCCAAAACACCAATTTTCAGCCTTAAGGTACACTTTCCTCTTTTTCTATTTTACTAGAAGGGTAGAAATTTTCTGTAATGTCGTATACTTGTCTATTTAACACAGTGAACCAAAAATATTCCAAAGAAATAGAAAGTGAGTAAAAATAAGACGATTCTTTTAATTTAAGAAATGCGCAAAAGTTCTATTTAGGTTAATAACTTAAAATTATGAATGTTTTATTGTCAAACTTGAGGTTCATTGCTTTTAATGGACTTTTTTTATTTCTATAAAATAAATTATTTTCAGGTACACGCAATAGTTGTGCTGGAAAGTGTACCTAAAAGCTAAAAATCGGTGTTTTAAAATAATGACAAATGAAGCTGGAAACAAAGTTATATTGAAATTAACTACCAAATTTGTGAACTCCATTCCCATATTCAGATGCGTATTAGATAAAAAATTTCGTAAATATTCATTATAGTGATTAAAAAGTTAAAATGAAAATTGATATTTTGAAGCGTCGTTGTGTTCCCTGTCCCCTTAATATTATTAAAATTAAATTAGATAGTTGTCACTTAGCTTACACACACAAGTATCATAAGCTGATTTAGTTCTTATAATGAAAGTACTTATCTTTTCATTTCTTAAATAAATACTAAGAATTGAAATTTTAGTTGTTAAAATTTAACATTTTTAGTATTTTAATTTCCTTTTAAACACTTGCAATGCGAGTAACTTTCTTTAAAATATTTTTGTCACGTAATTGTGAACTTTTCAATTCCATTGATTTTGATAAAATCTTAAATATTATCAATATGAAATGAAAGAGTAGAAAGAATAAAATGTAATACTTTAAAATGGAAAATGTTTTTGTTTTCGTTAGGACAAAATTATTCATTGAAACAAATGTCAAGCAGTTTGATCGTGAAATTATTTTTTAATGCGTTGCATTTTCAAATGTGGCGAATTAAATTTTTCAAGCTAAGTGTTTATGCAAAAACTATTTTGTCACCATAATCTTATTGTATAAAACTTTAAAACTTTTCTGGATTTTTTTGCGAATTTTAGAATTTAAAAATGAATATATATTAATTCTACTTTTTGTAAAATGAAACACATTGGTTTTAAAGTTAATAAAGTATTTATCATTATGTATATTTTTTAAATATGGGTTGTATTTCTATTGTAAATACTAATTTGTAAGTTATTTATTTTGAAATGTTTTGTTAGTGGATAGATTTTAAATTCAAAACTATTAAGCGATTTTAATCATAATTTTAAATTAAAACACACTCATTTAATTTTTGTCTACATTAATTTGCAATAACTTTTAAAGAAACTTCTTATGATTGGTGACGAACAGAAAGACAGGCACAGCGGTTGCAATAATATAACCCTTTTTACTTTTATGTATAAAAGTAACATAAAAGCGAAAACTTAGAAAGAAATGCCAAAATCGATTTTAGTTTTTACGTCTCCAAAAAATATTATTTTACTATCTAAAATGACGAAATAAAAAAAAATCAGTCGTTATTCAAATGCGTTTTCAAATTTTATTATCACAGACGTTTTGCGACAGTCAAAATATCTAAACTGACATTTGATTGAACGGGGAAACGACGGTTTCCCGGTCTCAAAGTCATTTATCATTTTGTAGTCCGACAGACTCGCCATATCGGCATCGTATAGTATCATCTATCAATTTTTAGAATATTTCTAAACTTCTGAATGAGTTTAAAATGAGTTGTTTTTTTAAAAATGGGAATGACAAAGAAGTAATTGCACAAATTTTTTTAATATTATCTACACAGATATGGTATTATGCATTTTAAATACCAAAATTCCGTTTTTAAATTCCAAAATTTGCAGAATATTTCCAAACTTTTTAATGGGCGTAAAATAAGTTGGCTTTTTAAAAAGGGCAAAGTCTAAGAAGCAATTGCACAAACTTTTTTAATATTATCGATATGGATATGTTATTATATATTTTAAATACCGAAACTAATTATTGTTGCTATATTTATTATATAAGACTTTAGTTTTGTGTTTCCATAAAAACTCATGTGTTTTTATTCCAGCGAAATTCGCAGTTGGACACGAGATAGGTAGGGATTTTGTACGTTTTCCGACTGTCTATTACTAGCTTCCATGAGGAGCTTAAACACACCCAATTACACTTCGTAATTGAGATCCTTTTTACGAATACATAGATCTTAACTATAACAGTCCTTTTTTATGTGCGAGTTTAAACAGCAATATTTTTACAGTTGTTTCAAAGTTAGCTAACGAAGTTTTTTTAAACAGGTTTAAAATATTTGGAATTTAATTTACATTCACCTTTATACAAGAAATAATTTATTTGTTACCATGCAATTATTTTAGTTGTTGTTCATAAATTATCACTTATAATTTAAAAAAATTCATTAAAACATGAGTTGGGCTTATATTATCTCAAAAAACTAATTTAATTTCAATTAATGTAAGTAAAATGACATTTACGGAACTTTAATTACCATTTTTTTAGATTAACATATGGTAAAAACAGGGGCCTCTTTACATGAGGATGAAAAATAAGCTGCTTTAATTAACTATCCAACTTTTATATTGCATAAATTTCTGTACTTTAAAGAAAACTTCTGATTACTTTTAACTCATAATTAATTGTTGCATGCATAATGTAAAATTACGTCAACCGAAAAGAAGTTCTTAAATTTTTTGATGTAATGCTATCTTTGCTATGCATTTTTTTAAATGGATCTTTGTTAACTTAACGTTAATATATTTTGTACCTTTTTCTTTTTGAAATATATTCAACTTTTTAACGTAAAATGTGTTACCTAACGTAAATGCATTGTTTATTAAAATAATAGCATCAAATAGAATGAAAAAAAGTATTAAGAAGTAAGGTTTTGGTTATTTTAGCTTCCACACTGCGTTTATAACGTAAAAAGTGGAAGGTATTATAATCGTTCAGGTATTATAATCGTTTTTTCAGAATATTCGAATTTTCTCTAAAAATAGAACATTTTGAGCTCTGAAAGTTCAAAATCTGTAACTTAAGTATGAACTACACATTTGTGCCAAGTTACGAGTCAAACAAATGTCTAGTTTATAAGTATATAAGAGACATACCCACAAACAAACACACACACACACATACACACACACACACACACACAAAACTTCATTTTAGCTTCCACACTACGTTTATAACGTAAAAAGTGGAAGGTATTATAATCCTTCAGTCCGTCCGTCTGTCCGTCTGTCACCCACTTTCACAGAAAGAACCACAAGTCCCACAGACAAGTGGGATACGTCATTTTGAAGCAAAAAATCAGATTAGGCTACATTCCAAATTTCATTAAAATTTTTTAATTAGAAGTTTATTTAAAAGTTAAATAACTAAAAATTTATTCTACATTGAAATAACATGCAAATTCCATTTTTATTCAATATTTTCACTGTTGCCATTTCGTTAAACGTACGCGAAACTTTAGTTGAACTAAATTGAAAAAATATTTATTTATGCGATATAATTCAGTTTGGATTGTTGTAATATCACAATAGAATTCTTTTGATGGTTTATTATATATGTATGAAGAGAGATTCATAGATAATTCTTACTTGGCATAAAAAAATAGGCAAAGTTTCGCTTTTATTTTTAAAGCATCAATTGTACTAATTATATATTTTTCGAACTGTAAATTAATTTAACAAACGATAAATAACTGAATTTTCTAAAGAAATGTAAATGGGAAATTGTGGCGACACAAAGATATTTATTAAAAAGATTACATTATTATTCTTCGAACTTCAAACAAATTTAGCAAACGATAAAGTCTAATTATTAAGTCTGAGAAAGAAGACTAATGAAAATAATTAATTTTATCGTTTAAATGTTTAATTACAACTAGCTAAAGGCTCTGTTTGGCGAATTTTTTTCTGAGGTGTATAAATAGTTTGTTTCCTGTTGAGCACAAATGTTGTGTGGAAGCGGTTTAAGTGACAGATTCTGTTACAAACCTACTTGTTTTTTTTTTATTTCATTGCCATTTTGCCTTACAAATTAATATAAAATTGTTTTCTTTATATTCCAAAGTTTATCATTTACAAATGTAGTCAACGAACAAGTATTTTTGAATAGTGATAACATAATAGAACATTCATATCATATTATACAGCCAAATGAATGCAAAGTCTGTCCATTTACACTTGGAAGTACAGACAGATATTTTATGTAAAGCAAATGAAAGGTGTCTAATACAAATAAAAAGTATTTCCCAATCTATACTGTTCGAAATTTTCGTGAAAAAATAAATAAATAACAGTTAATTTAACGTTATTTTTCTATGTCTGTAAAGTACAGTCAAATAACTGTAAAATATATGGAATCCTACCGTAAACAGGAAGAAAAACCGTTTTTAGAGTTTTCACCGATTACGGTAGTATACCATAATATTTTTTTATGTCATAACACTTTTGCCAATTTGATAAGAGCTAGAAATTTACATGTTGTGTTTTTTAAAATTATTACATCTACTGGTTCTGAGGGACTATCTTCTTTGGTCGAGTTGATTGACACCATCTTTTTGTCGAGGAAGCTTGGGTTCAAATCCCAGGCATAGGATAACCAAATGTGTAATAGAAATAATAAAATAAAAATCCATACAATCACTTGGGTCCCCGAGTACACTGGGCAGACTTTCTTAATTAATCTACTATTGAGTCTTAACTTTGCATAGCGTTAGCGCACGATATCTCTCGAAGTTATTTTACGTTTTTATATTTTAACAATACCTATGTTTAATGTTTAGAATGCCGGGTAGCTTGGTATTAGGTTTCTTAACCATACCTGTACTAAATTGTTTAAGACCTTATTGTTAAGTTTAAACAAATCCTTAACCGTAACAATTACTTTTAGGTAGATGAACAGACTGTGCTGCCAGTTAAAAATTTCAAAGAAATTGAAAACGTGATAACTTGATTAGTTAGCATTCCATGTAATGACAAATTTCATAATATTACATTACAGATCAAATATATGTGATTCTTTCAAAAATATGTTAAATATTTGTTAACTCATAGTGCTAATGGAAATCTTGATTTTGTTATTCTTGTGGTCTTCTATATGCTCTTTTTCTATTCGTATTTTAATATTTGTTAAATTTGCATAATAAATAAAGGTCGTGGTAGTGGGGTACATTTCTCAATTTAAAACGTTCAAACTTCTAAGGCATTAATAAATTTATTGAATATGTTTTCAACTATTTCATTAAAAATGCCAACTAATCTTTTTTAATTGTTATTTTTAGTCTAATTGACGCAGTAATTGTATAACAAAGACATTCATTTCATTGTCTACATGATAGTCTCACTGAAGGAGCTGATATGCTTTAGTAAAACCATTAAAACTAATGTACCAAAAATTATTTTTAGTAAATATGACGTCAAACTACAGAAGTTTTTATGACTTTTTAAAAAAAAACTTTTAAACCTTTTTACAGAAAGGATTTTTGTATAACTTATTTAGTTGTATATATTAAATGAAACATTGCGTGTTTTTTTAAGCTGTTGCGTTCAAACAACTTTAGTCAGCTGCCACCAAATAAAATATTCAATATTGGCAGAAAAATTACTCGATACAGTTGATACATATTCAGTTATACTTTTATAACTTACAGTATGTTAGCCTTTTGATTTTTTCAAGCACCACAGAATGTTTTATTAGTCAGTCTATCATAAAACTTTAATTTTTGTCAAGCCAAACCGCTGTTATTAATTTTGTTGTATATATGATGTGTCCTTAGTCACAGTTGCCACTAAATAAAATATTCCATATTGGTTTTAAAATTACTCGATATAATTGATACATATTCTGTTATACTTTTATAACTTACAATATGTTAGCTTTTTGCATTTTTTTTAACTCAAGCACCACAGAATATACTTTATCAGTCAGTCTATCATAAAAAAAATCTTTAATTTATGTCACGCCAAACCACGGTTGTCACGTGGCTATAAATTCCTAAAGTCGAAGGATAATAATAATGTCGTCCTTCATTTTCCAAAATCCTTGAAATCAATGAGGAATTTTCGTATAACTTCTTTACTTTCCTATATTTTAAATGAAATAAAATGAAATATTGTGTATTTTTTAAGCTGTTGCGTTTAAACAGCTACAATCAGTTGCCACCAAATAAATATTCCATATTGGCTGAAAAAATTACTCTATACAATTTATACCTATTCAATTATACTTTTATAACTTGCAGTATGTTAGCTTTTTGCCTTTTTTAACTCAAGCACCACAGACTTCTTTTTTAGTTCATCTATCATAAAAAAACAACTTAACTTTTTGTCATGTCATGGTTATCACGTGGCTATAAATTCATAAAACGCAGATGATAATAATAATAATGTCGTTCTTCATTTTCTAGGAATCTGGAAATCGATGAAGAATTTTGGTATAACTTCTTAAGTTGTACATATTAAATGAAACATTGCGTATTTTTTAAGCTGCTGCGTCCAAACAGCTTTAGCCAGTTTCCACCAGATAAAATATTCCATATTGGTTGAAAAACTACTCGTTACAAATTATACAGATTTAGTTACACTTTTATAACTTACAATATGTTAGCCTTTGGTGGTTTTTTTTTAACTCAAGCACCGGAGACTACTTTATTAGTCAGTCTATAATAAAAAATAAACTATACTTTTGCCACGCCAAACCGCGGTTACCACGTGGCTATAAATTCATAAAACGCAGATGATAACAAGAATAATATCGTATTTCATTTTCCAGGAAATCTATGAGGAATTTTGGTATAACTACTTTAGTTTTATATATTTTAAATGAAACATTGCGTGTTTTTTTAAGCTGCTGTGTCCAAACAGCTTTAGTCAGTTGCTAAAAAAATACTCGATACAATTTATACTTATTCAGTAACACTTTTATAACTCACAATATATTAGCCTTTTTCTTTTTTTTAAAAACTCAAACACCACAGACTACTTTATAAGTCAGTCAATCATAAAAAAAATATTTTACATTGGTTATTACGTGTCTATAAATTCATAAAACGCAGATGATGATAATAATAATAATAATGTCGTTCTTCATTTTCCAGGACTCTGGAAATCGATCAGGACCTCTACGACGTTGGTTACACGTCCCCATGGCAACCAGATGTTATGTTTAGAAATCTATCAAACGATCTCGATTACTCTTCGCATCCTGCTGTGAGAGTGGTGAAGTGATTCCGGAAAAACCAACAAACTACCTGATGGCCGACACTTAAATTTCACATCGACTCCGCCATATGTAATAGATACGCACGCTGTTTTTGGAACAAATGACGTGTGCCGGTTGATGGAATGGAGTTGGAAAGATGGAATGTTTTTAAAACTGTGATCATGAGATCGAAAAAAATGAGTAGTTGTCGGAATAGGAGATGGAGGAAATGATTAGTTTTTAATTACGTGGTGTATGTAATAAGTGAAGATAATGACTTGAAAACAAATGAAGTTTGCTAAAACATAGACTTTAATTTAGTTAGTTTATACAAAAATATATAAGTTATGATAATATGTGACAAAACATATTTTATTATGAAAGAGCTTGGATTTTGTTTCGAGAGTATTTTTTAAATGAGATTAATTAAAAAAGATTTCTAACACATTATCGTGGCACTACGAAACAAAGATACCAATATATATATATATAACTGTATTTATCTTTTCAAAATGGATGTAAATGATATTGAAGAGGAAGAGCGGGAATCACCAACAGAACAGACAGCTTTAGAGAAACCGGTAGGAGTTCCTCATTATATGAAGAATGTTCCGGTCAAGAAGATCCACCACCCTATGGAGAAAAGTATCGTCCCAACTGTTATTGTGTCCACAGTATTTGTGGTCGGTGGACTGGCATTCGGCCTACCTATCGTGGTCGTGGTTACTGTGGCAGTCATGTTTGTAGGTCTGGTTCGGCTATTCATCGCGTTCTGCTGTGCGAGCAGACTCGGCCACGGGTTTGCGGGCTGCACGGGTTTCATGTCTGCCACGGACGCTTTCTGGTTGCACGATTCTAATTTCAACAGGTACGTGGCCCACTGCCTGTTCTTCGTGGAACGGGGCCTGGATGTGAGGATGACCCGCGAAATTATAATGAGCAGAGTGATCGAGAAGACCACGGACGATGGCGCATGGGCCTTCGCCAGGTTCACGCAGAAAGTGGTGTCAGCGTCCTCCGGCTACTTCTGGGTGGACGACGCCGAATTCGACATCGAGAAACACGTTTTCGAGGAGGCGAAGCGAGTGCGGACTCGACAACAACTCAGAGACCTGGTCTCAAGCCTCATGTCCAACCCTCTTGCCCCAAACAAACCCCTGTGGGAGGTGCGGATGATCAAAGACTACGGCCGCGCCAGAGACACCGTGCTCATCGTGCGAGTGCACCACGCGCTCGGGGACGGCGTCACGCTGGTCAAGATCTTGGGCAACTTTTTGGCAGACAACCCTCAGATGCTGAGGCTGAAACCGCGAATTGGTGGCACGACGTTTCCCCTCAACGTGTTCCGCGCGGCCGTGGTAGCTCCACTCACTCTTCTGACTTGGCTCTGCACGAGACGGGACTACAACCCCGTCTCGCACAGACAGCCCCTGTCCGGCAAGAGGACGGTGGGGTGGTCGTCGTCCGGCATCCGGTACGCTATGGTGGATCGAATCCGGCAAGTCACGCACTGCAGCGTCAACGATGTGCTCATGGCGGCCGCACGGGGTGCCATCAGGGACTACTTCAAGCAGCACTGCGGACTGCACTCGCCGCCAGATGTCACGGTGAGTGTGCACAATTGAAGAGAACAGGGGAAAAAGAACTTAATTGCATAGGAATCTGTCTGTGTCAGGATTCTTTGGCAACAATGGCGAGTCATCGCCTAAACTGGTGTAAGGAAACCGGTTACTCACTTTGTATTTCTCTCTCGGCAACCCTGATTCCCGCCAGAGATCAGTGGACCCAAATCACACGTTTGCACCGTGAAAGAAGAGCCGAAAGGAAAACCGGTTTCCTGTCGCCAATGTCAGCCAAGCACAAAAGAATACGGGAAGATACCTACGCAATGAAGTTGTTTTTCCCCATGTACTCTTCAATTTTTAGCACTGCAGAACTCTATCTTAACTCTCATTATATGAACTCCAATTGCGTTGGGTGGGTGCCTACTCAGTTGCGTTGGGTGCCTACTCAGGTGTCGGCACGTCACTTGACTGTTGTTCTAAAATACGACGCCCGTCGCCAGTAGCCCTCGTGTAGCTCTAGTGCGACAATAATTCAAACTAACCTAACCTGAACTCTAATTATACAATCTCTAATGGTATATTTTGCTCCAATCCAAATATTTATCCATCCATACACTCAACATAAAAAATATCGCCCATCATTTAATTAGTCTCTTTCTCAAGAAATAGTTTTTCTCCCTTTTTAGTATACATACAACATTTTTTATAATGATTATGGAACGATCAAATTTTTCGAATGGATCTAGTTCCAATTAATTCAAATAATTGAAGTTCTACTGTACTTATTAAGAAATATATGCACACCGCAAAGGAAATTGGGTATTTCATAAAAGCGTTCGAAGGGCAGATACGATTTTGACCAAATACTCAATATGTGGTCAAATGCTTTTGAGTTTTGGTACATGAGGTGGCTTAAAGATTAATTAGATTCAAATATACGCTTTTCACTTTCCAATTATTTTCCTTTCGACCTTAAAGGAATGAATGACCAAAAAAACTAATAAAATTAAATATTGTTATAAGTTTGTTTTACATATAGACGTTTATGGCCTTCAGCGAATCACATGTACAGCATTACAACAGAAAAAATCTTCACCATCAACCTGTTACGATCTATGTCTCATAGGATTAAAAAAAAACGTGAATCTGTACAGATTTCTTCTACTACCCAGGTGATATACTAAGGAATAAAAGCATTCTCCATCCAAGTGATAATTTGCCGGTACTTGGTTTTATTTGATTATCGCTGGCTGATTAAGTCAACTCTACTGTTAATATAAATAGATAAAAGGTATTCAAGTGATAGAATCATATAATACTTACTGACTATTATTAATGTACGAAACTATTTTTATTGTCTAAGAAACTATTTTTATTGTGTTGAAGTAAAAAATAATAACGGACAAGAAACATCAATTATATAAATAATTTGTTTGTTCTTTTTGTTCAATTTAATAATCGTACCTAAATCGAGGAAATATTATTCAAAAACAAAATTGTTCTTTAAATTCATTCAAATGTTTGTTGCTTTCACATTTACTAAACATTTTACTGGACATCAAACAGAACATGTATAAAATAAAAAAAAAATCCAAGATATTGCATTATAAATTTAAAAAAAACATGAGGATGTGACTCTCCCACTGTAATGAAATTTAATTTTCTTAAAGAATTTCTCTGGATCAATATCATTTGTGTTTCCATCATTCCTAGCAATTTATAATTTTACGTGCATAAAGTACTTAATGCAAGTAATTTTTAAACAGGCTAAACATTTAAAACCATGTACTAAATAACACATAACGTCATGTTAATCGTCATTGCAATTATAGCTAATAATGATGAATGGAACTAATGTGACAAACCACTTTACATTACTCACAATAATTAATGCTTCTCTAATGGTTAAGAGTCTCTTTCAAAGTAAAGGGAAAAGATTTAGAGAAATATAACTAGACTCAACTGCTTAGGGAAAAGGACAAAATTATTGACACACTTACCAACTTTTACTTTTTTTCACATTTCTCATAAACTAACTATGAAATATGGAAAATGCTTTTAACGACTTGTATCGCGTATTACGGCACATATTTTTGAGTGAAAGTATGGTATCTAATGTAATTACAGGGTACGCAGAATGGGGATAAAAATATGCAAAAAAGAGAGAATGATTTGGAGAACCCTGTTCTTTAAAATCCACTAAAAGATTATTCCTCCAAAATCGTTTACATAAATAATAGGTAAAATTCTGTAAAAAAAATATTGGCTTTTATGTACAATACTTGAAGGGATAAGAGCATTGAAAGGAAATGATTGATATTATTCTTAAAATCTTCATTCAGTTTTTTAATAAAGTAAACAAAATGTTCCAGTCATTTGAAAAACTGAATAAAATATTTTTCGTACTAATATATTATGGCAATTCAACATTTTTTTAAAAACAAAAGGTATGTTAAAAGAAATTTTGAATTGCTTCAGCATAAAATATGCTGAAGATTTTAATTAAAATCTCATGCCGGGAAAACAAGTTTGCACTTTGTTTACCAAGTAAGTTTAATGGGTACAATATTTCAAAACTTTTTTGAAGCATTTTATATTAAACAATTTTGTGCAACTTATACATAAGCGAAAATTTCATACTTATACATTTGTCGAAAATTTTCGTTAAACGTTCTGTTTTATGGATTTTAGCTTAGACACTACGTTTATAACGTAAAAAGTGGAAGGTGTTATAATCGTCCAGTCCGTCCCCACTTTCACAGAACGAACCGTAAGTCTCACAAAGAAGTGGGATCACAAAGACCATTTTGAAGCAAAAAATCAGGCTGGGCTACATTCCAAATTTCATAAAAAATTTTAATTAGAAGTATATTTAAAATTTAAATAACTAAAAATTTAATCTACATTGAAATAACATGCAAATTCCATTTTTATTCAATTCTAGCAAATAAATACCCGTTCTTCGCACAGACTAAAAAAAATTCAAATTGATCCAAGTATATGTACCATTTGATCCGTTATAGGATAATAAGGTTATTTTATTGTTCCCGCTTGTTAGAAAGTATAAAATCCCGTGTTATTACCTTAAAATTCCAAAATGAAAACTACGCTAAAATTACAAGTATAAGCGGTTAAGTGACAGATTCTGTAACAAACCTACTTGTTTATATACGATCAGGTTGTCCAATAAAGTTTTTTTTATATATTTGGATCCATTCTGTGCGCACCTTATAATGACATTAGGGACTATATTTTCGATCGAAAATGTCACTTGTTACAAATCATCAAAAACATTTTACATATTTAGTAGTAGTTTAAGAGAAATGTGAAAAAAATGTAAGATTTTGCAAAGAGTGTCAATAATTTTGCATACATATGAGTCAAGTTATATCTCTCTAAATTTATTCCCTTGACTTTAAAAGAAACGCTGTCACAATAGGGATGCATTACTTATTGTGAGTAATATAAATTGTTTTATCTCATTAGTTCCATTCATTATTTATAGCTATAATTACAATGAATTAGCATGACGTTATGTGTTATGTTGTACATGGTTTTAAATGTCTAGCCTTTTTAGAAATTACTTGCATTAATGCTTTACTTAACGTAAAATAATAAATTGCATAGGAATGATAGAATCATAATCGTTATGTTGACGCAATATACCTTCTTATGGTTTCTCATTTTTACCTTCTTATGGTTGTCTAGTATTTTAATGCCTTTTCAGAATATCCATATCTGTACATTTAAAACAAAACTAAATATAATAATTTTATTTTATAAGAAATATAAAACGCTCTTTAATATATACTTGATATTTATTGAGTGGTTATTGAAAATCGTGTGGTGTTACACCCCCTATTTTGTTATGGCTTAGTACGGAAATAATAAATGCACTTTTTATTCTTCCTTTTGACACCAACGAAAATATAAATGGCGAATATTTTTGTATTGAGCCTGCAAATTCTAACTCTTATTTTTCACAAAAGGTATCAAAAACATTTTGACTTATCTATACGGTGGAATCTATATCAATTATAATTAAAAATTTGTTTTTCAGTATGCTGTTATAATTTTACAAAACTAGTAATCTTTGAAGTTTGTCGTCAAACCTCGCGAATGTACTTTTTGATTAAATGATCGTGAACTAATATTATTATTTTTGTTTTGGATTAACTAATGTTTGTGTTCATTATTTTGGTGGGAAAAAATGTTACATGGATCAATAATAAAGTTTAATAAGCTGATATGTTTAAAAAATTTTAAATAATAATTCAAGAAACTGTATTTTAACCGAAAAACCAGTTACAATATTACAAAAAAAACTACACAAATTAGCAGCGATTGCATACGTTTTTGTTGACTGTTACGGTATGCATGAATATTTCACATAATAGGGCAATAAACTTTTTTTTAAATATTAAAATGGAATTACAAAATTTTCACAATAGTTTTAAAAGTTTTATTTTTGTTTCTATGTGAAACTAACTAAAATTGTTTTCATAAAATATTTCAGAATTTTAAGAAATATGAACCTACTCTATCATCAATAACTTATAAAGAATAACTTGAAAGAGCACTGTAAAAACTCGAAAGGGACAATCTTTCTCATGGAAGATATTTTAATTTAACTAATGGTCAGAACATCAACAAATGTCAGTCCAATCATTCTTTAAGACTATTAGGATTCAGAAGTGACGGAATCGAAAAATTTCTGTGAACTGTAAAATATTGTCTGGCACCATTCCAGCAGAAACTATTCAAGCGGCTCAAAGCATTTCTCCAAGACTGTTCAAGTACAAAGCTTTTAAGTTGCAATTATTCGTTTTTCAATGACGTAAACTCTAAATAAATCACATAAATATTTTATGCATTGTAGGCCTGAATTTCTAATCATCATAAGTGCATAGTATCCAATAATATATATACTTATGATTTATTGTGACATTTCTGTATCTAGGAGTAAGAAAGTTCAAATGATGTACACTTTTGGTGTGAATTTCTAATCATATAGTGCATAGTACCAATAATATATATACTTATGATTTATTGTGACATTTCTGTATCTAGGAGTAAGAAAGTCAATGATGTACACTTTGGTGGTGAATTTCTAAACATCATAAGTGCATGTATCCAATAATATATAACTTATGATTTATTGTGACATTTTCTTATCTAGGAGTAAGAAAGTTCAAATGATGTACACTTTTGGTGTGAATTTCTAATCATCATAAGTGCATAGTATCCAATAATATATATCTTATGATTTATTGTGACATTCTGTATCTAGGAGTAAGAAAGTTCAAAAGATGTACACTTTTGGTGGTGAGATTTGTTGTTTGCATGCAAAATTTGAGTAATTTAGTACAATTTTTTTTAACAAAGCGATAATTGTGTTGATTATATTAAGTTTAAATATTGGAAGGTTTCAGCATCAGAAATGTTTTTAAAAGTAACCAGTTAATAATAAGTTTTAAAATTTCATAAGAAAGACACGTTTATTTTGAGAATATTATTATTAGAATAAAAATTCATAATCAATGCACATAAAGAAAGTTAAACAGGTGTTTGGTACTTGTGCTGCTATACAAATGTGTCCAATTTCTTTTAATAAGCATAGTAATTTTAGTACGTGTAAGAATGCAGGTAAACTATATATTTTGATAAATTAAATGATCTTATCAAATCAAAATACATATTCATACATAGAAGTAGGAAAATTTATTTCACAGAATTCGAAAAGGCAGAAATATCCAATCAAATGTACATCTAAACTTTAATTTACATAAACCTTAATTTATTTAACTTCTCCGGTTTAACCGGATTTTCACTTATTCTGCTTACTCTTGGTCCCATTTTAGCCCACTAAAAAGAGTCTACTAACACCTTTGACAGTTTCCAAGGATGTATTTTATAAGCCTAATGAAAAATGATGCAACTAATGTACATCTAAACCTTAATTTATATACCGCTTCGGTTTAACCAGATTTTAGCTTAACCAGCTTATCCTTGGTCTTATTTAAGCCTGTTAAACAGAGTGTCTACTAACACCTTTGAGAGTTTTCATGAATGTCTTGGATTGTGGTCGCTGTTTGTAGACAATCTTATCCATAACATCTTTTACTCTAACAGGTGAACGTCCCACTAGACCTCCGGTACGAGCCAACTTCCATGGAAACCTTTCCGGAATTGGGCACAGGCTTCACTACGGTCAACACACGCCTGCCAACCAACACAGAAGGTGCCATCCCAGGCCTGTGGGCCGTCAAACGCCGCATGTCGGAACTGAAAGGATCCTGCGATCCTGTGGTGATGTACTCCATGATCCACTATCTCATGATCCTGATGCCGTCTTGCCTGTGTCGCTGGCTGGTCAGAAGCGTGTTACGATGTGCCACGCTGAGGTTCTGCAGTCTTCCGGGACCGGAACGGACTGTCACGCTGGCGTCAAGCAAACTTAAGGCGGTGACTTTCTGGATGGACGCTCATCCGGACGTGCCAGTGGCTTTTTGTGTGTTTTCCTACGCAGGGTGTTTTTATGTGGGAGTCTCGGCAGATAGTGGGACTATAGCATCGCCGAAAGTGCTTATCAAGGGCTTTGCCAGGCATGTAAGTAAAATATATATTTCTCCTTTATTCCACTTGTTTAAGAGTAATTTCACAGTTAAAATCAAGCGTTATTTCTTCAAAGTGTATCTTCCCATTTGTCTTTATTACTGTCACAATTAGACCTTCTATCATTTCATCAACCATTGCTCTGATGAAAGTAAACCTACTGAAATAATGCATCCCATTACCTGGCCTCAGATGCTGAAATTGACGTAGTAGGTCTTGGTCCTTCATGAAATGTCGAGCAAATTGTTTTGTTTTAATTAGTTATACTATGTTTATGCTATGTACTATGTATATTTTACAATGTACTTTTGTTTGGTTTTATTATGAACTCAATAAAATTGATTTTCGAATTATGATGTTGTTGCAGCTAATGAGCGATACCCATATGTATATAACCCCCGATAACACATATTGTCCTTAAATAGCTTATAACCTCAATACAAATTCTTAAGCATACTCTTAAATAGTATCAAAATATTAAGTTCCCTTTTCTCTTGAAGCTGGATCGTATGTACGGCATCGTTTCGAAGCGTAAGATTCCAGGACAGGAGAGGCGAAGGAGTTCTTTTACTGTGGAGAGGAGGAGAGAGGAGATCTTTAAGCCTTCCGTCAAAGAAGTGAGATTTTTGATTTGCTTAAACTACATTATGTCAAGTGTTAAAGGTTTAACTACGTTAATTATACTTTATATAGAAATAATTTTTGGCTATGTTTTGCGAATCTATTTTTCGAGGAGTAATCAGTAATTCGGACTAGTTGTATTTAATTACAACTGTTGAAGGATCTTTTTTACTCTTGAGGACCGGTGTTCACTCTGTGAAGTATATCTGATGTACAGTAATTTCTTCCACTCTTTTATATATGCTGTTTCAATGCTCAGTATACATCCCTGGTGGAAGTAATTCCGACGGCGGAAGTAAGCCAAACGCTATGTAGTGGTAATAATATAAATCCAGATTCGGTATAACGTAGATCGTTTAAGCACAAAGATATTTCAATAAAAAAATCGTAACCTTAATTTAACCATCGGTATGGCGCCATTTAGTGCAGTCATGAATCATAGCTTTCACATGCGATTTCATTATTTTTGACCCGTTACTAAGAAGAAGAAATTTTTGTCTCAACCGAGGAGAAGAGATCACGCAGTAGTGGCGATGATTTAAAGTTTGTAACTTTCGGGTAGATATTATAAGACCAATGGCTTCCTATTCGAACTATTTTATATATTTTAAAGAACTAGTGTTACTATACTTCTCGGTTGTAGTTAAGTTTCACAAACACAATAACCAAATGGTTTATCTTGCGTCAAAAATAGAGCACCACCAAAACTACTACGTTCCAGATCAACTGCCGGCTACACGCTGTCCAGGACGAGCTCCACGAGATCAGCCGCAAGCTGGAGGTGACGCGCATGCCAGGATACTCGCACCCGGCCGAGTATCCCCCTGTAGCTTCCTACCAGAACGCGCTCCACCTAAGGGCCGAGGAGCTCAAGGAGGAGTTCGTGGAGCTCATCACCGAGCTCAGGAAGCGGAGGACGGGCAGCGTAGCCGTTGATGTCGAGGTGAGCACTCAATGCTGTCTTTCATGAAGAGTCAGAATAACTGTTATACAAAATGTCGTGCTTAGTTTTTTCAAACCTAGTATCTGCACCGGGTTTGTAGTGAAGTACACCATATTTTCCGTATTTTTTAAACCATTTATTGGCGTTTTGTTTCCAAACCTGAAAAATAGTTCATCCGGATACCGAAAATACGATGTGAAACACTTCGCCACCCAGCCGTTGCAGATACTAGAAACCATTATTATTATGGTGAAAACATGTACGAAATTTTTAATAGTGTAAGCATGCGTCTGCAAATAAAGAGATATAAAAACAGTACGGAGCTTTGATCGGCAACGTCTGAGTGCTGCTACCGTGGCAGGCTGTTACAATTTAGGTGAGTTTGAACGTGTTGCAGGAGCAATGGAACTCCAACTTCGTGCATATAAGATAATGATGAATTTCGGATTTTCACTTACGACTATTGCACGAGTATAGTATGAATATCTGGCATATTAAATCCTCGTATTTGTTAAGGGCAGCTCGGGCTATCAACCAGTACTCGTTGCACATGCAATGATTTTTCCGTACATGACATTTTCTACAGGGGCTCTGGTATCGATGATAGATGGCACACACAACGACAGCGTTTAATCGAAAAAGGAAACGAATCTATGGAATAAATCCTTTCGTGTGCACCTGGGCTGAGAGACGGCATCTAGAGATATATTTAATAAAATTTGTTAAACTGTCTTTAACTTTGCCATTTGTGTAAATCCCTTCCATAAACCACTTTTGAATGACATCCAGTTTCTTCCCTTCCCGGTTCCAACGTCATCCCCAGGCCTACGACCACGATCTGGACGGCGAGCTGCGTCGTCCTCCGAAATGGACGAGCCAAGCGAGCCGCCGACCGAGCCTCACGGCTCTCACCACCCTCTTGTCCACTTCCCGTCCCTTGATTACCGCCCCTCAGCAACAGCTCTACTGCGTGCCCTCGGACCCAGACTTGGAGATGATGAGGACAACGCCCGAGCAACAACGGGCACTGCTTGCTAGGAGGAACGATCAGGTCTGTTTCCTACAAGTCATCTTTAAACGGGACAGTTTTAACCCTTAAGGGTGACTGCGCCTCCAATCATAATACCAATTTTCTATTTGAGATTTTTTTTTGTTTATACACTGGGCATGTTTCAGGTCTTGAGCGGCAATAGAAATGCCGAATGCAATTCTTTCTCGAACCTTGATTCTTAAATCAATGCACGTCTGTTTCACACAAGTCACCTTTAAATGGGACAGTTTTAACCATAAAGGTGACTGCGTTCCAATCATAAAACCAATTTTCTATTTGAGATTTTTTTTGTTTATAAACTGGGCATGTTTAAGGTCTTGAGCGGCAACAGAAATGCTGCACGAAGTTCTTTCTCGAACCTTGATTAGTAAATCAATGTACCTGGTAAGACATCACTAATCGTAGCACTGAAGAAAGAGAAGCTGGAATTAAATACGTCACCTGAAACATGCCAATGGACGAGTCGAACGTGACAGAGCGTTGTTTGTTTGTGGGTTAATTAGGCAACAAGCAAGCTTTTGGTAGTTTTCCCTCCTATTATATATTTTCCAGGCCTTCTCAATTTAAAATTAACACAATTCGTGTGTTTCTGCCGATGTTTACTCTTTAGCTCTATTTAGATTATTAGGAGATTAGGAGAATTTCGCCACCTTAAGGGAAATTTAATTATCATGCAGAGTTGTGTTGGAATAATTATAAATTGTAACAAACATAGCATATTACATTTCCTAACCTGTCTTGTAGTGATTTTTTAAACTTGAAATCTTGAATAGAAACTGAATAAAATTGTTTTTCTAAAAGGTTGCAGAGTGGCGGTATTACCCCAGTACCCGGGGTTATGGAGCCACACCATCAAAACACAGCAAATAATCTATGAATAATGGAAAAGGATGTAATAAAGCACAACATATAGCACTAAAATAGGTTTAATTAAATGAAGAAATTATTTAAAAAGTTTAACAAAAATCACACGCGTAGTAAATGGCTCTGCTATGGTCTCTGCCATAGTCTTACTATTCTTAACAAAGTAACATGTGTAATAAAGGACTATTAGTTAGTCTATGCCATACTATTCTTTAAATAAAAATTGTGTTGGCTTAGTAAATGACTATTATGACTATTAAGTCTCTGTAGTTCTGATCTGAGCAAAAATCTGAAAGAAATGGATGGCGGCATAACCCCGGTAAGACAAAATGGCGTAGATGACTTGTTTATTGGAAGTTAGATAGCTAGCATCCAAACTAAAAACGTGATAGCATGGCCAAATTATTGCTCTTTTCAATGATATGTAACTTAGGGATAACAGTCACTTATTTCTTAGTTTCAGAGGAATCAAAATTAGATGAAACTCACTAAAAAAACGTATTTTTGTATAACGTTACACCAACACACCGTATGGCCATAAGCCTCTCTACTGCTGATTATCATGTTTCCTGCTACAGGTCAGTGCTTACAGGACCCCCTCCGCCACACACCGCTGGTGAGATACAGGGGGTGGCGGCATTGCCCAGTGTAGCGCGATTCCCCCGGTCTCCCCTAGGAGACATCTTTGTTGGCTGCCCCGATTTTAATCTTGATGGTTGGTTGAGTGTTTCATGTGAGGTATATAAGACTGGCTGTTTCCGTATAAGATGGATAAAAGTAGAGGCCAAAATCCCATTCGCTCATATAACATAACCATACTTCAACATAACCATGTGATTGAAAAAGAAAAACGCCCATTCTGTTACCATTTAATAAATATTATATTATAAATCAAGTAGGTTTGTAACAGAATCTGTCATTTAACCCGCTTCCACACAATAGTTGTGTTTAACAGATAAAAAGGCGAAAACACAGCAATTATTCTATATTAAACATTTACATGCTAAATTTGGCTAGTTTCATTTATTTTATTTCAAAAATTCAATAATTATTACTTATCGTTTGCAAAAATTAATTTATATTTCAAAGAATAAATATGTAATATTCCTCGCTTTTAAATAGAATGAAAATATTTCATATCAACATACGAAGAATCTCGTAGTGAAATATATTTGACGTCATTTCAAACTGATCAATGTCGCAAAAATAAATTTATTTTAATTTATTTTCTAAAAGAATTAAAGTTTATCGTGCGGTTGTTGCGAATGACAATGGTGATTTAATTCTAATAAAAATGGCTTCCTATGCTTTTTAAATGAGCATTAATATTGCAGTTTTTTAAATAATTGAAGTACTTCGAATTCGAATTATTTTCTGAAATTTTTAATGTATTATAATTTCGATGCGCTGAATTTTTTGACGTATCACACTTGTCCGTAGCATTTGTAGTTTGGGCTATGAAAGTGGGTGACGGACGGACAGATGGACGGACTGAACGATTATAATGCCTTCCACTTTTTACGTTATAAACGTAGTGTGAAAGCTAAAAAGGGCTAAATTAAAAATTTCAATGCTTGAATTTTATTATTTAGGAAGCAGTAAACATTACGAATGCTCAATAATCTATTAAAAACTTTAAAAAATGAAATAATGTATTAATTTATGTTTTGTAGTTTAGCGTAAAAATAGGGTAACTCTTTTTTGAAGAAAAAATGGAGATAAAATCTGACACAAATATTGGTTAATTCTATATATTGTGAACCAATATTTTAAAATTTAACCCTTTGAGAGATATAGACGTATAAACTCGTCACTTGATAATCAAGTTTTCCAGCAACACCGGTAATTTTCAAAAAATTATAAATTTTAAGGTTTCACTGAATTTTAATTAAAGTTTGGGTTAATTTTAATTTAAAGTAATGGGGAGTCATTAATAATCATCTAATACAGAAATACAATTTATTTTTTTTAAGAAATTAAATTTTCAGAAATTTTTTGAATTTAAGCTTATGCAGGGAAAACAAGTTTACACTTCAGCCAATTTTCGTATACCGCAGAGGGTTCAACACATATTCAGATTTCAAATAATCAACCATGAACAACAAATAGTCAATTTTTAAATCTTTGCACAGTCGGTCATTGTAAAATTTTTTCAATAACCCATTAACTCAATATCTTCACAAATATTTTGCCTTGTATTTATCTCGCCAGCTACCCAACAGATGGCACTACAATCAATTTAAATATATATATTTTATTTTTTTTAGTAACTTCGCTTATACAATATTATTGATTCGTGAATGGCTGAAATCTGCAGAATGAATTTCATGTTTTTGAAATCTCCGGCATATGTTCGAATTTTAATAGTCCTTTAGTTTATGGATGAAATAGTTCCAATATCTACACATTTCTCACATTGACAAAATGCACTGGCACTCAACATGCAGCGATATTGAATAAATAAGTTCTTTTTTATGATTAATAGGTTTTTTTCGTTTTTAAATAATTATCGTTACTTTATCAGTAAAAAATAGTAACAATTAAAATTATGCGTAAAATTACTTTACGTTAAAAACTTGATGCATTAGAAAAAAAAAAGCTTGCCATATAATATTCATAACCATTCAGAGATTTGTTTCGCAATTCGCCGATTTGCCATTTGGTGTTGTGTATAATCGACCAACGAATTTGGTACGAGTTGACATTTACTAAAGAATATCGTCATTCTCAATTTTGGTCTGTGATCAAATAACAATGTATATTAATAAGACTAATTGTATTTCAAATATATTCTGTAAAAACCACATACATTATTGAATATAACATAATATATCATAATGTTATTGTTAACGTTTAAACAAAAAAGTTAGATTAATGCTAATGTAATTAAGATTTTCAGTCGTTTATTGAAATTGTTTTAATTTAGATTAAGATTATTAAAATTGTTAGGAAAACTGTACAGAACACTTCTTATCAATGCAACATTTCTCAAAAAAAATAATTGAAAGTAGTTTACATTTGAAAACATGTGTCTAGACCTAATCTCAAATTGCGATTTGAATAAAGCGTTACCAATGAAAATGTCATAGCAACGTAAAAACAAAGAAAGTGTCTGTTTGTTTATCGTTAACTGAATAGATAATATTCAACAATGTATATTCATCACGTTGTGAAAATTTAAATTGTTTCAATTCTCATAGGAATGTTACAAACACGTCATCATTTTGTGGCTGACGTAAATATTACGTAAGATACGTGAGTTTCCAAGAAATGCGTCACTTTTTATCTCACCACATTTTAAAAATACATACTAAAATCTTTACTGATTTGGAAGTTAAAAATACTTTATCGAGAAAATGACATTTTAAGATGTTATTCTTAAGGTTTCCACTTTCAAAAACATCTTTAATTTTGACATATTCACTATAATTTTGATGTTTTATTAGTTCAATCTATATTTAAAAACAATATATGACAAAAAAAAATTAAAAATTAATTTAGTTTTTTAAGTTATTTAAAAAATTAAAATTTTTTTGAACTTTTTTAAAATGATAAGGCTTTTTTAAATACAAATATTTTAACCCAATTATTTTTCTCATGTACTTTAAACTGTTTTACATAAGAATTGGCATCTAAATTTGATTCAACTACAGTAGTTGTTTTATAAAAAATATTTATCTAGAAAATCCCAAATTACTTTAGCATATTTGGAAAATTTCGACTTTAGTATTTTTTTTATAAAAAAAACTATTACATTTGAAAACAATTTTAATGCCAATTCATAATGTTAGCATATTTGACAGACTGCATACAAAATTCCTTAGACTTTTATAAATAATTAAAAACGGCTTAGCGTTTTGAAAAACTTGTTATCAAGGAAAAATGAACGCCGAGAAAAACACATTTATAGTTTTCATTCGTTCTCCTTTTTATTCAACCTTTCCGCATAAAAAGTGGAAAAACTTTATTTAAAAAATTTAGCTACACTTTTAAAACTTGGTAGACTTATTTAGAATATTCCAAACTTTAATTTTAGCAAATAAAAAAAATCGCAATTTTTGCCATTTTTGAGGTACCCCTTAAAAAGTTATTTCTTCTATCAAAAGTTTTATGTTCTGGAGAGTTATCTTTGATATTGTTTTAGCCGACCGTTACACTGCTCCGAAAATTAGAATCTAAAAGTTTTCTTATGAAATACAGAGTAATTCAAATTAATGTTTCTGTGAATAGGATGCTCTTCCGGGATCACCATTGCCTGTCTTCATATTTATATGTTATACCTTCGTAGATACAGGACTTGATTTAAAATGAAAGTATTGCCCATAGTCGAAATTGAAAATATGGTGATAACAACTGTTTATGTTAATAAATGTAAAATATGAATTCTATTAAGTCACAAAAAAAAAACACATTTTACCACTTAACAGCTTCTTAAAAAAAGAAAAAAGAAAACTATAAAGTGTCAAAATTCGCGTTTTCAGAAATCAGAAACATCAAAAACTAACTTAATAAAAATCTAACACAGAGAGATTTATATTTTTGTTAATTGGTTTTGGTTGAATTAGCGTCTTACTAGAGCTACAATAGGTTATTTTTATCGTGCCCCGTGATTTAGAACCGCGATCAAGTGACGTGGTCAACTCCTGAGGTATGGCACGCAACGCAACTTTATAGCTACAACTTACGTGGTGACAAGAATTGGGAAGACGACATAGTTAACGTGCACCAGTCCCATATACACGGTACTATTCATTAACGAGATTTTTTCCCCCAGCACTATCCATTCATAGTATGGCTAAGGAGAGCAAAGAACTCCGAAAGGTATCCTCAGTAGAATTACGACTTAACCCACCACTCCACGCAGGCGCTCTCTGTCTATTTTAGAGGACAATTTATATATATTCTTGGATATTTTTTTGGTTATTGAAATAGCTAAAAATATTTTCTTCTTTTCCTTGTGAAATCGTAAGGAAAATAAAGGTATAAGCGCTCTAAGGATAATATTAATCTAAAAATAACTCATTAAGACAGCTTTTCCATTCGTTTGTCTATTTTTATCATCTTTCAATTATAATATCTTTTTTTACTAGGATTACCAAGAATTCTATCTTTCCCGAAACGTCGGCAGCAAATTCAGAAGAGATAAGAATTTCTGAGACTGAAACTTCTACAGAAAAAACTAATCCGCCCTTGTTGATATTTACTAAGAAAAAAAAAGACAATGATATTTTATTCTTCCCAACCGAGTTTTCCCATCTTATACTCACTCTTAGAAATAATCTTTTATGTGATTGTTTCACATATTCACGTTTGTGAAACATAAGCATGTCCTAACAATGATTTGTGTGTACTTAATTGAATGTTTCTTTGCTTGAAATGTTCTTTATATGGTCATTGGTGAAGTGTTTTATGTATATATTTTGTACATTTTACATGGTCTTTCCCAGGCAGTATACAAGTCCATAAAAACGTCAAAATTTGGCCCTAAACGTTAAAATGTCGTTAATATTTGCGCTTAATTTTTTTCGAGCAATCGCAATGACATATGTAAGGCGATAACGTTTCATGTTTGTTGAACTGTTTACGACTTGAAGACGGAATAGTGGGACTTCATTACTGTCATCAGGTATGATATTGATACAATTTCCACATATTTGTTTTGTATGGTTTTATGAAAAAAAAATACTGTCTAAAAAGTTTTCCGTTTTGATTGTTTCTATAAAACATTTTGAAAGTAAATAATTTTTGGTTATTGCAACTTCATGATTATTCATAAATAATATTGTTCTTTAATTTTTTTGGAAACTATATTAACCAATTTAGTTGAGGTTAAAACTTTCTAAGTATGCTTGAAACCCTATAAAAGGAAAATATAAATTCTGTGACTGTTTAAAAAATTTGGTTAATATTCATATTCGTGGCCTTTTTAACTTTCTCGTTGTGTTAAAAGGCACGTTAAATGTATAATTTTATTTTAAATATTTATTAAAATACCAAGATGTTTTGTTTTAGGTTTTGCTTACATATTCTTAGTGTTTATATATGAAGAGAGAAGAAGTGGTTTTATCATTTTTTTGTGTGTCTTGACATTTAAAAAAACTATTTACTATTATTAAAAATATTTATATTAAGAAATGCCTATCTTCAACTAAAGATGGATTTAATGATCCGATAATTAAAAATATGTGAGAAAGTAGTTGAAATTGCTGAAAATCCTAATAGCGATCAAATAAGATTTTAAATTCCAAGAATAATTCATCGAAAACATTTAGTAATGGGGCTTACACACATTCGACGACGATCAAATTCTGTCCAATTTTTAAAAAAAAAATCATAATTGATGTTTTTTCGATGATCATTTAAACAACGATCCAATTGTTGTATGACAATACTATTGCTGGAGGTAAATTATATCTTGTTTTTTTTAAAAGTATTTATATATAACTGAATAAGTATCTTACGTATTATACGTATTGAATCTTACGTATTATAGACAAGAGTCTGATTGCCTAACATCAATCCAATACTTTTTTTTACAAAAGTTATTGCTGAAAAGAAATGATATTTTGTCCTTCTTTCGAGTATTATTTATATAACTTCATAGGCACTTTAGCTTACATAAGCTATTTCAACTAAGTAATTATATGTTGTAACCAGGACCACAATTTATGGTCGTTTATGCATAAAAAACTGTCGGAACTTTTCATCTACAGCAACTTTAAATTTCATTTTGAAGTGGTCGTTCGTTGTTTATATTTGTGTATAGGCCCCTTCATGTTAGAGTTTTGTCAAATATTTATATCAAATATTGGAATATAGGAACTATATAGAAATGAAATTTCGCACATAGAATTTATAAGTGGTTTGTATAATAGAAATTCTAGAACAACTCTGCAGCTCAATGCCGAACGACAATCAATTAGGCAATGACTACAGATATAATTAATTTTCGAAGTTGTTTATTATAAAAAAGAATGTAGGATTATTTGCATTGTAAATGCATAAGCGTCATCACTGTGAAAAAAAATTGTTGTTTTTACTGAATGTCATCTGGAGTGACAGAAAAATTCTGTATAATTACAGAGAAAATCTGTTTAATATAATTAATTATAGTTAAAATTTGTTAAGCTTACAAAACAATAAGATTTTAAGAACGATAAAGAAACTTCTTTGAATCTATATAAGGTTTATATACACTATACAAATCTAATTGGAGCATTTTGTAAAAAAGAGATAAGGGAGTAATCTACGAATTAATGTTCAGCCTGCAATAAAGGTAAAAAATATCATTGAAACTATAACTCTTTATCATGCATTAAAAAAAGTTTAAAATGTCAAACTATTAAAATTTTTACTATCTATTAGTTTTAGCATTACATTAAAAGTTGTCTTCCTATTAGACAAAAAATATCTATAAAGTGAGACGTCGAAAAAACTCATTACATCGAAACAAAAAAACTAAAATTTTAACTTGTAAATTTTATAAATCAAGCAGTTAGATTACCTTACATCTTGCACACATATAAAATTAGTTGAGTATAGAGAAATGCATTAAAAAGCAAACTAAACCAACGAATTAGACTTAAATCTCGTTAAAACATATTTTGTCCACAAAAAGTATATAATTTATATATTAAAAGAACTCGTTATATTTACATGTGTATCTTTTAATATTGTATGTTATTACAAAGAACTGTTTAATATGCATAAGTACTGTATTTATGTATGAGGAATTGTTTATATGTAAATATTTTGAATGTTTTTACAATTTTTGACTTATTCTATATGTGTTTATTAAAATTAATTTGAGGAATCTTTATGTGTGTATATTATGTTGGTTTTAACTTGCCATACTTTAAGACGCCAATGTATATCTCCACATAAGTAATATATTAATAAAATGCTTCTCATTCCTACAATTATTTTGATTTGCTTGAAAACATACACTGATATAGAAGGTAAAGGTTTAAAAATTTATTAATTATGTATTCGCCAAAGAAATAATTTTAAAAAGATGTTGAACTAAAAGATGTTGAATTATAAGTTGAAACAGTATTATCGATAAAATATTCTTAACTTACTTTTCCCATAATTAAAAAATAAATAAATTTATTTTATGTAAAAGAAGTGATTTGTTCTGGTTAAGAATGAAACTTCACCTTATATTATTTATAGTCGGAGTTAAAGCACTGACGAACAATAAATATTGTGTACTTCATCCCTTTGTTATTTCTTTAAAATTCATCTTGATGCTTATTTTCTAAAAAAAGCCGAGTGATTATAAATGGATTTTAAAGTTTTAAAAATATTGGCCGGTTATTTTTTAATAAAACAATAGATTTAAAAGGTATCTCATAACTTTCAAAATGAAGATTCTCACATAGAAATAAATATTGTAAAAAAAATAGTTGGTTATTGTCGCCCAGAGACCATAGCAAAATCCTACACATGTAGTAAATTCTAGAAGTTAAATATAAAACTAGTTTTATTTTTAAAAAAAAATGAATATTTTTATTTCACTTCTAGTTATTTACTTGCATATCTTTGCATTTTGAAGTATCTTATAATAATTCTTTAATAGAATATTGCTATAATAATAAGAAATATTTGGCTATTTAACTTAAAGCGAATATTATGCTTTTTAAGACATTTCGAGGTTTGTCTTTCAGTACACCTTGGCTATGGACGATTTAAACGGGGTGGAGCATGGTCTGTTTGTGGGGGAAAAACAATGACGTGACCGTGGCGTCACTGCAAGAGCGAGATTTCTATTTTAGATAACCAACATGTCGGGTGGTTTGTATGTGGGGTTCAAGACAACGGTTGACGTAACAGTGACGCCATTTCAGTTTGTTCCGTCCATTCATTGACGATCATTTGTTATCTAATTAATTGGTTGGTTGGTAGACATATATTTTCAGGCTTGTGTGCTTCGTCACAAAGACCCGCTTATAAACCACCGTCAAGAAGGACGGACACGACATACACACATATATGACAGATGCTGCCATCTATCGCCACTTCCACAATTTAGACATGTCCCTGAAGGGGAGGGAAATAGTCTCCAGGGACCTGTACCCGTGGAAACTGCGCAATGACCGCCACAGGACTTTCAGACCCAACAGATTTAACGAGCACGTACTCCGCATATACTCGACAAAAACATCCATGGCTACGGGATTCGAACCCGAATCCAGAGGCTCCAAAGGTAGCTCTAACCGTTGCGCCACGGTCGGCTTATCTAGCTTAATGTTTGGTGAGATTAAAGGCTCGCTGGAACAAGACTTGTGCTATACTGACGACAGGCTACGTTATTTTTTAACTGGAAAGGTTATGAAGCATTTTCATAAGTAGCTTTCAACCAATGCAACCCTGTAGAAGATACTAAGAGATACCTGTATACTAAGGGAAACAAATGAAACATGTAAACAACGTACTTAAGTTTGAGACTGAAAGGCAGATCGCAACTAACCTGCTATGCAATGAAACTTTAAATGGGATTTTAGACAAAGTGCATTTATAACATGCTCTTACATTCCGCATGTACACGAAGCATTTAATTTTGTTACTTTACGAATAATACTTTTTTTTGTTGTCAATATTACCAAAGTGACCACAAAACCTAGTTTTCGTCGAATAACAGAAGTAAAGCAATAGCAAGAGCTTTTGTGAAAGTTATAAGCATGATGTTGGTCATATGTTAAGTTAATTGAAGTTGAAAACTTCGCACTAGAGCTACTCCTCGGGCTTCATCTCTTCATTTAAGCACAGTTTAAAATTACGAGGCATTTTTTGTCTTCTATGAAGCTGTGTAAAAAAAACATATAGACATTGATGAACGGTAGCTACCAACAATCTATAACAGATACTGGATGGACAGCTCTCAGGGCTAACGGAACTTTAAAACTGCGATCAGTCTGGCTTCAGAAGAATAGAAGAGCATGCGCTGTATCAAAAAGTTAGGTCATTTGCGCCATGTTTAGAAATATATTTCTAAATGATAGCGATAAAATTCTAAATGAGCTTTGATGAATCGTCAAAAGGAACTAAAACCCAGGACCAAAGTGGAAGAGGAAGCAAATAGTTGTCTCCAGGTATCTGACATCGGTCGCGTTTTCTTAATACTGATGAACAGTCCATCCAGTATATATTATAGATCGTCGGGATCGATCTTTCTAATGTAATGTAATGTAATGGCTTCCTATTTTAAGCCTCCTTTAAGAGATTTAACGCGATCTGTCTAATATCGCATTAGGTGTCCAATCAAGATTATGTGGCCCCCCGGTGGCCGAGAATTGTAATCGACGAGCCTCTCACCGAGAACGTTCTTGGTCCTGTCCTAGCCATACTATAGACGTATTCGTGCTGTTTGAAAAAATCCTTTAAAAATCACCGGGGTGCCCGAGTACACTGCGATATACGTACTCGTTAAATCTGCGGTGTCGAAAGTCCCGACGGCGTTAGGGTACGATGTCGCTCGAAGTTCCGTTGGGTGCCCGCTCAGGTGTCGACCTCGTCAATTGATCAGGGTTCCAAATTACGAAGCGTAATTGGCTGTGTTAAAGCTCCTAAAGGAGGCTAGAAATAGACAACCGGAAAACGATCACATTACATTTGAAGATTGTGTATCAGGAACTCGGTATACTTTTTCTTACAGTTCAAATTAGGTAACTTAGATAAAGCTATCAATCGAGCGACTTCTTATCTCCATAAAGGGTTGAAAACAATACGCGACAACCGCGTGTTTTTGAAATTGTTAAGTTTGTATTTGCTCATTCTACTATTTTACGATAAAAACATCTCCAATCAATCAAAAGTGAAGCATATTGACTCTAATATCCCTCCTTTTATCACAATATTGGCAAACATTGCGAAATCATCAAGATATAGTTTTAAGATTTCTGCAAATAGTGAGGACCAGTCAGTTCCGCATCCTGTAATTCAACGTATTACCTTACCTAGAAATTAATCCTTTAATCTACGCAAATAAAACAATATCTGTAACTTATAATACTGACACATCGTGCCACCTTAGCTCTTAAAGTTGTTATCTGTCTGGATTATCGAATATGTGTTGATGAAATCGAACTGGTAGCTATTAGATTATTCCCCGTACCAAATCTGCTAGCGAATGTTTGCAAATTAACTTATAACGCTAAGTCTATTAAAAATGGCTTTTCTGCTCCCAATTTGCGTTTTTGTGGCCTTGGTGATTTCTGGGTTAGGTGCCCCCATAACGTGCCCGAGCACTGAAGATTTGAGACCATGCACCTGCAAAAGAGTTTCTTATGGTCTGGAAGTGATGTGTGCCAACTTCAACACAAGTTCAAACTTGCTGAGGGCCTTCCGAATCCTCAGGGACTATGATGTGCAAACTATTCTCTTACATGGTCTGTACATCCAGGAGGTTCTCCCGAACGATCTGTTTGATGGTATGAAGGTGAGTGCCATCAGAGTTGAAAGAAGCAAACTAAAGTTCTCTCAGCCGGCATTCAGTGGGCTGGGTCCATGGTTGCATGTGCTGAATATTGCCCAACAGTCCATCATCAAGAGCGAAGAGCGGTTTTCTTTGGCGAAACTCACGAAACTTAATGAACTAATTGTACAAAGCAATCACTTGGATAGGGTGGAAGATAAGTGGCTCAACGAAAAAGTGCCGAATGTACACAAAGTGGACTTGGACTATAACGAAATTACTTTGTTGGAGGATCACGCTTTTTCAAAGCTACAATCGTTGAGTTTGATTTCAATGGCGGACAACAGAATAAAAGTTATTAAGAGGTCGATGTTTCCAAAACCAGCCTTGAAATTATCCAGAATTGATTTAAGGTAAGCACATAAATATTGTTTTTAATCATAAAAACATTTAAATGTCAGCAAAGTAGAAATAATTTGATGTTAAGTTTTAACCACTGAAGTTCTATAATCTAATATGAATCGGCCAATATTTCATGTTAGAAATATAAAAATTTCACATTATTCTACTAGAGTTTAGATTAAAGGTCACTCCCACTCTCTTATAAATGAATCCAAATACTAATCTACAATGCAATAACGTTTACAAGATCTGATAATTTAGCGGCAATTCTTAAAATGGAAATTATTCATTGATATTCAATAATGCACACATATTTCCTTTCTATTTTTTTTTACAAAATGTTAAATCTGAATAAATTGTAAACTTCCATTGTTCTTGAAGAAATAAGATTAAATATCAATGGTTGAGTCGCTGCATTTACGTAATTTGTTCTTTCTCAAGTGACAAAATGTGAAAATCGGTAATCGTCATCGTTCAATAGATTAATTTGAGCTAGATAAATCTAGAATTGACTGGTTTTTAAATATTTTCACTATAGTTTTCTTGTGGTTTTTATTGTTACCTAAAATTTTTATAACCTTTAATGTAAAACTCTTTGTAGCATGATATTGTTAACTGATAATTAAATCCAATGAAACACAAAATGTACTGATAATCATCGTAGATTATTTTGAATAGAATCAAACATTCAGTTTCATTTAGTGTTACCATTGTCAAAATTAAAATTGGTGATTCGTCAAACCTAAATTTAATGATTTTTTAGTTGTGTACCAATATTTCCACGTAAAAAGAATTGTAGGAAAACTAATAAAAATTACTAAATGTGGTTTTAATTACAGTGTAATCCTTTTGGGTAGCAAAATTAAAGTATTAGCTTTTTCAGTTGTTTGATTTAATTTATTGTATACTACCAATAACTATGCATTATTACACTTTATAAAAGAAGTTAAAGCAAAAATTAGTTCGGAATTATTACTACTATAACTATTAGCAACTATAATTATAACTATTAGCAACTCATTATACTTGCGGTGTCTGGGAGAAATTGGGTTTATTTTTGGACAATTTTTCTCGACTATTACTATCAAACTGACATTTCATTTGTTTTAACATGCATAAGTTGTAATTAATCCCGAAAAGTTGATTTGAAAAAGTCACTGAAAGGGTAATCCTTTGGTAACATACACTGTAAAAAATTTTGTGCTTGGTTTCACCATGATATTGGTTCCTAGTAGCTGCAACGGCTGAATGGTGAAACGTTACTCCATATATTTGGTATTCGGTTGAACCATTTCTCAGGTTTTTGTTTCCAAATCCAGAAAAATGGTTCAACCAAACACCGAAAAAAAGGTGAAACATTTCACCACCTCAGCCGTTGCAGCTACTAGGAACCAATATCATGGTGAAACCTAGCACAAAATTTTTAACAGTCTATGATGGGTTTACCGATAAATAATTTTTACGTGTTTTTTTCGAAATAATTTCAGTGGTGCATTTACTTACAAATGTTGGTAATTATTTTCAGCTACAACGAAATTAGTAACATACCGGAAGACTTTTTCCTTGAAATGCCAAACCTGAAAGAAGTTATTCTCTCTGGAAATGAGCTGAAAAACCTGCACGAAGCAACGTGGAAGCCTGTTTGGGAACAACTTCGAAAAGTACTTCTTTTTGGTAGGTCGATTTATTCGTGCTTTAAAAAATTAGAATATTATTTTTAATTAATAAATTTGTCGAACGAATACTTCAAAAAATTAAAACACGCTTCAAATAGCACGAAAGTGGTGTAGCTTATCCTTTACTTTAGTATCCTTTACTTTAAATTTTAATGAAATTATCCAAGAAATTATTGTAGAAAGTTATGATAAAGGAATTTATATTTTTTGTCGTATTATACTATATCCCAAACGAATTCTTTTGATTGTTCATTGTATATGTATGTATTAAGAAAGATGCAGGTGGTTATATTTTTTGCTTTAATTATCTGGTCATTTTTAATTTACTTTTCAGCGTCTATTAGTGTTTAATTGTATAAGGACGTCAAAATATAATAGGTTATTTGTTCGAACATTGTAAATACTTTTCTTAAAAAATATAAAGAATAATGATGTTATAAATTTCGGTTCTATTTTTTAATCATCAATTTTTCTAAATATTTATTTTTTAAACTGCAAAGTAATTTTGCAAAAGATAAATAATATTAAGTGAAATTGCGAAAGTAAGTCAATAAAATGGGCAATAATGGCGAATAAAAGTTGCGTTCTTTTTTTTAGCGAAAAATCACGTTATTTTTAATTTTAAAATAATGTAAAGTTAAATGATGTTATGGTAAGTTTCGCTTCCATTTTTAGAGCAAAAAAAAAATCGGCATTACTTGAACTTCACGATCCTTCATGAACGAAATTCAGCAAATGATAATGACTGTTAGTTAAATCCGAGAAAGAAAATTAATGAAAATCGTTAGTTTTTTTGGCTTCAAAAATTTAGAACTGGCTAAAGGCCGAGTTTAGCATTTTTCTTTTTAAAGTTTATAAATAGTTTGTGGAAAAGGTTCTAGGAAACATTAAAAAAAATTATTACAATACAAAAACCTATTTTCTTAAGGAAACTTTTTTTTAAAACTTAATGCGAAAAATTTTTCAAGATTATTTTATGTACTTATTTTTTTAGATTTGATTGTGAGAACAATTTTTTTTTTAATTTTTCGAATTAAGTTTGCTCATAAGTAAAAACATTGTTGCCACCTATTGAAAAAGCTGCACAAAAATTAAACAAATATTAAACATATTTTTTTTAAGAATTATTATTTACTAAAATTACACTACGAGCAACTTTAAGATATTTGAAATTTTACATCGTTAGTTGGACCAAAGTTGTCTATGATCTACGATAGGATTTTTATTTTTTCTTCCGAGGTTGAAAATAATTGCTTCACATTGGGCTTGTTTCAACACTTTGTCAAAGGAAACAGAACAACCAATGAAATCGCATTTCGGAGCGTGTGACGTTATAAAAAAACCAATGAGCTTGCTTCAAGTAGTAGGGAAAGAAAACAAAACATTTAATGAAGTCGCAGTATGGAGAGCGTGACATCATAAGAAATATTCCCATAAGGACATTAAAACGAATTCGTATTTAAAAAAAAAACTTTTAAAATGCTTGCACCTATTTATAATTTTGAATATTGTACCAATGACGATTATATAAAATAAATATTTTACTTCACAGAAAACCATATCGACTGTGGCGATTACATTAAATGGATCAAGAAATACCGTGAACCCGGTCAATTGGCCGGAACTTGCGTACTTCCCAAGAGCCTCACGGGACATCATATCAAAGACTTATACAACGAGTAAAGACCAAAAAATATGAGAGAATTTTTCTTAGTATGTACCTTTGAAGAAACAGGATCAGTATTCTTTGTTATTTAATTGGAAATTGATCCATTTTCTTCAGTATTATCATAGCACTGATCGCAAACCATTTGAAGATTATGTGTAAAATATTTTGTAAATAAAAATGAGTACCGGTTCTTATGTGAATTACTAAATTCAAAAAGGGACTAAGGCCACTGAAAAATATCCTTAAATTCTTTTACTAAAATGATGAAAGAAGAGTAGTAGGAAGTTTACAAATGGACCTGGCCCCTTTTTTCATTTATGAATTCACTTGTTTTTACATGTTATTTCTTTTCCATGGAGATGTTTTTATTTTTTATTTTGTACAGTTTATGGTGTTTTCTTCCTGTGTAATGTTTTTTATTCTGCATGTAAAAGTAATAGAGATCTTTAGTTATCATTGGTTTGTAAATAAAGAGTTTTTGGTTATTTTCTGTATTTATTTTTTAATAAAGTGCATAATGAAAATTCTATGATGATTGATTTTTTAGCCTACTTTTCTTTTTTTCGAAAGAATTAAAAAAAATGAAAAAGTAGGTATTAACATACGGTCGATGTCCGTCTGTCTGTCTGTCCGTACCCCCCTTCCAAAATCGGTTCTATCAATCGAATCTTAAAAATTCTCTTTTTGTTAGAAAGCTATGACCTCAGAGACTTAACTTTCATACTTTTTGTCCGCCTGTCTGTACGTCCGGAAGGAAGTACATAAATCTACTATCTGTCGGCGAATTTCCCATTGAATTAGCATTGAAATTCAATTTTGAGTCATTTAAATCACTGTTGCCAAATAAACAATGGCATGAGAAACTTTATTTATTTAAAAATATTTGAAGCAAAATATTTTTTTCATGAATCAGTTTCGAATGACGTCATAAAATTTAGCACTATGTGATTCTTTGATTGTTCATGCATTGTTTACTAAGAAAGCGGCAAGGCATATTTTTTACATACAATTATGCTTAGTTTTAATTTACATTTCATATTTTTTTAATGTAGTTTGGAGTAGTTTCATTACTTTTGTTATTAATAAATATTGAATTATTCTTTGAACTACAAATAAATCGTGCAGACGATAAATTATATTAAGTTAATTTGAGAAAGAATATTAAGGAAAATAGTTGATTTTGGCTTTTAGAAGTTTAAATTATAGCTGGATGTTGTGTTTAGTGATTTTTTTTCGAATGTGTATAAATCTATGGTAGAAACGGTTGTTGATGATATTTACTGTAAGGAACCTAGTTGTTTTCCTATTACAATTTCAGTAAGTATTTAAGTAACAGGAAAGTAGGCTATTTTAGTTCTTTAAGAACTTCTTGTTTTATATAAAGTTGTTGGAGCTAACTATAAGTTGTATAAGCCGTCTGTTCAGACTTATTATAAGTTTCTTTTGCTCTGATTATCATAATAGTGTACTACGTTTTATAGATAGTTAAGTTACAAATGAGCTATCAAGTTACATGGAACACGTGTGCGTTGAATCAGTTCGGGGTGCAATATCCTGTCGCCGCGTCGTTTGACAGTGGTTTTAACTTACGAAGCCCGTCGCCAATAGACCTCGTGTAGCTCGCACTCTAATTGAACCCAAACCCTGAGTTAAGTTTTGAATTATTGTTGCACTAGAGCTACACGAGGGCTATTGGCGACGGGCGTCATATTTTAGAACCACAGTCAAGTGACGAGCCGACACCCCAAAGTTCTGACAGCGCATATCCACATTATGTAGATATTAGGTCACGTTGGGTATTAGTTGTGGGTACCCGTGAGATTTCCTTCATTTAACCACATTTTAAAATTATTTGGCATTTATGTTTGCTTTAAAGCTATACAAAGAGGAGCTTTGGAACGTTGGAAGGGGGCCCATCCGTGGCCGAGTGGTTAGGGCATCAGCCTAGAGATTCAACCTTCTCAGGAGTGCGGGGGTTCGAATCCCACCTACTACCAGTCATCCTATAAATCGGATCTGTGCTGGAAATAATATAAAAATCCTCATCACGGATGGGCCCCGAGTACACAGGGACAAACGTGAACGTTAAATATGTGGAGTCCAAAGTCCCGACGGTGTTAGCGTACGATGTCGCTCGAAGTTCCGTTGGGTGCCCGCTCAGGTGTCGACCTCGTCACTTGACCATGGTTCTAAATTACGAGGCGTTATTGGCTGTGTTAAAGCTCCTGAAGGAGGCTAGAAATAGGCAGCCGGAAACGATTACCTTACCTTACCTTACCTTACGTTGGAAGAAATCGCATTAGCTGTTGATTCAAGATTATTATCAGTATAGTGGCTAAAAGAGATGGTATATTCAAAAACTAGTTCCCAAAATTGATATACCCGTCAGAGGGCTCTGCTAATTAAAGTCGTGCCTATGCAATACGGCTATATTGGCACTGGAACGGCATTTCAGTGCCCATGCGCCTGTGCAAGCAAGCACCGGTCAATTCCGCGCGGCCAGTGTTTGACGGTGTAACTGAAGGCAAAAACCGGTTTTTCGGTTTAGCCGTTTCTGGTTTTTATTCCATAAGAATAATAGCAGTAGACAGACTATTATTTTCAGCTACTACAGTATTAGGAACTCGATATGCTTACACAATTTCTTATAGTTCAAATTAAGTAAAGTAAGTGATACTATCTGACGCTTTCTTGTCTGATAATTCCAAAAAAGGGTTGAAAACAATAAACAAAAGTAGCGTATTTTTTCTAATCATTAAGTTTTTGATTTTTCTACTATTTCAAGATAAAATAAAGTCTACAATAAATCGAAAATGAAGTGGATTAATAAACTAAAAATTCTATTATTTCTACCTACTCAGTCTTAAGATCACTATGAAAAGTGAAGACCGGTCATTTCCACATTTTGTGTAGCTCGAAGTCTCACTATTACCCATAAGTTATTCATTCAATTAATCTAATTCAAAATATCAAAATAGGTTTATAATTGAAATATAATTATAGATTAGCAGATCTAGTTATAAAGTATAAATTTTAAATGTAATTAACTTATAATTATATAATTAAAAATAAGAAAATAGACGACGTAGAATCATTTGGGTATTTATGATTTGTTGTCATTTAAAAAGATGAAACCGCAGAGAATATAAAGTAAAAACTTATAAAATAGAGTGCTTGTTTCAAAGAATTAGAAAAATTCTGGGAAACACAAAGTAATGAAAAATTCTTGTATACAAAGATATTAGACGCACAGTACTTTTGTATGGTGCACAGACCTAAAGGTTCACTAAAGCTAAAGAACTTAACATTAAAATTTTTCAAAATAAATGTATCAAATTCATATTTGGAATTTTTGGCCCAATAAGGTTTCAAATGAAGCCTTACTTAAAAGAGCAGAGGTACAGATCAGTACAAATGAGCTATTAAAACGCAAACGGCTGGGTTACGTTTTAAAAATGCGAAATAACAAAATACCATCGACTACACCTGTTTCTCATATAGAAAAAGGAAGACCCATTACAAATGAACAATCTTAAAACATCTTAAAGATATTGGTATTTGTGGTTTTGAAGAAGTGAGAGTCGCGGCCAAATCAAGAAAAGTGTGGCTCAATACTGACGGCTTACGTGCCCAAGGGAAAGAAGAGCTTAGTAAGTAGGTAATCTAAGCAAACAGAGCTATATCTATAACTTATAATATTAACACACGATGCTACCTTTGACAGTCGAATGTTATCAGTCCCTGCATTATCGGATACGTGTTAATAAAATCGAACAGGTGGCAATTGAATCATTCCCCGTTCCGAATCTGCTAGCGAATGTTCGATATCAAACTTGAGACACTTGGTCTATTAAAAATGGCCCTTTTGCTTCCAATTTTCCTTGTTTTTGTTGGTTTGGTGATTTCTGGGAAAGGTGCTCCCATAACGTGCCCTAGCACCGAAGATTTGAGGCCATGCACCTGCCAAAGAGTATCTTATGGCCTGGAAGTGATGTGTGCCAAATTCAACACAAGTTCCCACTTGTTGAGGGCCTTCCGAATCCTCAGGGACTATAACGTGAACACGATTCTACTACATGGTCTGTACATCAATGAAGTTCTTCCGGCCGATCTATTTGATGGTATGAAGGTGAGTGCCATCAGAGTTGAAAAAAGCAAGCTAATGTTCTCTCGACCGGCATTCAGTGGGCTGGATCCATGGTTGCATGTGCTGAATGTCGCCCAGGATTCCTTTGTCAGGAGCGAAGAGCGATTTTCTTTGGCGAAACTCACAAAACTTAATGAACTGATTGTACAGAAAATTCACTTGGATAGGGTGGAAGACAAGTGGCTCAACGAAAAAGTGCCGAATGTACACAAAGTAGATTTGGACTTCAACGATATTGGTTTGCTGGAAGATCATGCTTTTGCAAATTTGCAATCGTTAACTTTTATTTCGGTGGCGGAGAACAGAATAAAAGTTATCAAGAGGTCAATGTTTCCAAACCCAGCCTTGAAGTTAACCAGAATAGATTTAAGGTAAGCATATAAAACTAGATATTTGTTATGATGTTTATTAGCAATAAAATTATTTAAACTTTGTTTGATATTGTTGATAAAAAGGGTCGAGGGAAGTATCAGGGCCCTTTTTGTAATTTCATTTACAATTGGTTAATCACATTTTTATATCAGCGGTTAGCGTATTTTATTAACTTGGATAAAAAATGAGACAGATTGCAATTGGTTATGAAATAAACTGCAGACAGTTTTACAACAAGATTTCGACAAGTAAAATTCTTGTGAAATACGTGTTAACTTTATATCACATGATGAGCATTTAGATAGTTATAGAGAATAACCGTAATATTGAAGGGGGTTGTACCTTGCAACAGCTGATTATGAGCTCACTGGAATGAATGATCAAAAAAGTATGAGCCAATTTTCCCCTTCTCATGATAATTGTTAATTTTAGGAGAAGGGCATTATTTAGCATGTATAAAATTCTAGAAATGACATAAGTACTCTGTTTCAGTATTATTAGTATTCAATGATACACGCAAAACGTTGTATCAAGTCAATAGTTTGAAAACCGCAGAAGATAAAAAGTAATTTAAAGTAAGGTAAAAAAAGGCTTCTGACAAGATCATAGAATAATTTCTGTAGTCAAGATATGAGAAAGTAAAACAATGATTTGAACTTAAAATTTGTTATTTGTAGAAAGAAATAAGGTATATAAGCTTATGCATGCTTCGTTCTCTTAAGCCTAAAACGTTTCTGTCTGTGAGCCCTTATTTACAATTTCATCATGTCCGTGTACCATCATGTCTATGGTTTTTGGCACACGGACATGATTTATGTATCCACGGACATGACGTTTGAATTATATAAGAATTGATTAAGATTAAATGAAAGGGAAATACATTATAGTAACACTATATTTTGCCGTGGACTAATGTAATAAAGTAAAGCTAAAATTTTACCAAAGTGTAACACATCAATATAATATTTTTATGTTAAGTTTGGGGTTTAAAACTTTTCTAAATGAAAGATTATTAAATTACAACTTACTATCAGAATAATTAATATTAATTGTATGATCTGGACCAATGCTATATTTCCAATGTAGTATATAAGTGTAACTCAAATTCAAAATTTCAAAAAGTTTCATTAATATGTGTGTTTTCGAGATATTACGCCTCAAATTGTACGTTTTCTAAGGAATGACCTACATAATACTTAATATGGTACATCTATGATATAATGTTCGGTCTGTTTATTGGCGACTTTTGGCGAGCTTGAAAAATTAGCATAGGGTTGCTGTACAACAAATATTATGAAATATGAAGTGGAATGTTTACCACATTTAGACATTTTCGCTGCTTGGCAACGTAACGCAAATCGCCAATTCGAGAATGGTCTTTATAGTTGGTCCGTTTATATTATATTTGCCGAATTTTTTTTTCAGCTACAATGAAATTAGTTACCTACCGGAGGACTTCTTCGTAGGGATGCCGAGCCTTAAAGAAATTATTTTCCCTGGAAATGATCTGAAAAGTCTGCACGAAGCGACGTGGACGCCTGTTTGGGAACAACTGAGTCAAATCATTCTCAGCGGTAAGTGGTGCACTTATCCCGAGATCCAGATACACAGTTAAAAATTTTGGGGCAAGATTTCACCTTTATCATGGAACGTTCAAGCTGCCACCATTATTTGGACGGTTGAATTACCACTTTTGCGGGGTATCAAAGTTATGATTTTGCAACAAAATTGGTAAATCCACGCTCTAAATATTGGTGGCAGTTAGAAAATTTCCAGAATTGCGATGCAATCTTGCACCAAACTTTTACAGCATACGTGGACCTATGTAGAATATAGTCCACAACTTAGTTTGCCAGATATTCTTAATCCTAACTTTTCTATTATAAACGAAAATGTTCAAGCTTTTTAAAAGAACCGATACTGAAGCACTTCATAAGTATAAGTCGTTTATTTGTATTAAAAAGGATATACCACGAGGATGAAGCCCGATTTCAAAAATCTTGCATTAAAGTCAATTAAATAGTCAAATTTTGAGTCAAATCATTCTCTCCGGTAAGTGGTGACTTACGTCACTTACCCATTCAATTCCGAGATCCATATAAATCATAGATATCATAGTTAAAGTATTAGATTGGCTGATCACGTGACCTCTAATGCTAACGACGGGACGCGCATGGAGGCTTTTTAAGAGGGCAAAATGGCCAGTGTTGCTGCCACTTTAAGGAGAAAAATACTACGAAAAAATACCATTTATTTCTAAAATTACAAAAATATTTTTACAACGCATATTATAAGAATATTTTTTTGTAATTTTAGAATTATTCTAAAATACTAATATCCTCCTTAAAAATATCGTAAAATACTAGCTGCATTTTGGAATCTTTTTAGTGACTTTAAATCCTTTTCTAGTATTTTTTTTGTAATTTTAGAATTACATGGTATTTTTTCGTAATATTTTTCTCCTTAAAGTGGCAGCAACACTGGCAATTTTGCCCTCTTAAAAGGCCTCCATGCGTGTCCCGTCGTTAGCATTGGAGGTCACGTGATCAGCCAATCTAATACTTTAACTGCGATATCAATGATATAAATGGACATATGTAGAATTCTCTTCAGTTCAGAACTTTTATTTTACAGTTTTTCTTGAAACTAATTGTTCTATTATGAACGAGAAATTTCAAGCTTTTCAAAAGTACCGATATTGAAGCACCTTATAAGCATCAATAGATAATTTGTATAAAAAATAATATATCATGAGAGTCAAGCTCAATTTCAGTAGTTTTGCAAAAAAATATTTTTGCATTAAAAATAGAATGAACTATTAATTACAAAAACCTGACAGATTGTATGTGCATTTATGTCACAAAAATGTGCATATTTAGTGCTTTCAACTCAAATTCTATTAAACTGTTGTCAGTTGTCGCTTTAAAGTGTAAAATACTAATATGCTATTATTTTATAGGATTATTTTTGCACTCAATATCATTTTAGAGTTAATTATTTTTGTCAACTATTGTAAAAATGTTGTATGCTTCTTATTGCTATGAAAAGGACTTTACATGAAATTTAGTTGTTTTAAGAAACTATGAAAACTGTATTTGTTCAAAAAATTTACAGTTCCTGTTGTTGCTACTAATCTCCTCGCTGTCTAGCGGCAGCTAGGCATAAAAAATTACATAGTATTATTTATTATTGCAATAAAAAAATCGTGTTCGTTATATAGATATTACAGTTTATACTTTTACATTAAAAAGGCTCTATTTTATAAACCAAATAGTGACATAAATGTTTAGATTGTTTAATAAAGCATATTGATAAACTCTTAACGTTCTAGATTGAATTCGAGTTAGGCTAGAAAGTTTGTTTTTCAGTTCCCTGGAAAAGTAATTAAAACCACATTTTGTTGTTTAGCTTCTGCTTTATCATATCAGAAAATTAAAGTATTTTTAAAATCTACTTTGGAAGTTGAATGTTTGCGATTCCCCCCTAAAAAATAGTTTTAATTCATTTTCAGGAGTATATTTAGCTTTTAATCTATTCATTAATGCTCGGAATGCCACATTACTGATACTTTAATAAATGCATAAACTAATTAATATATTACTTTGCAGAAAACAGTATTGACTGTGACAATTCCATTAAATGGATCAAGAAATACCGTGAACCCAGGCAATTGGCCGGTACTTGCGTACTTCCCAAAAGCCTCACTGGACACAATATCAAAGACTTATATGATGCGTGAAGACCAACCAATATGAGATAGAACAATATATATGTACAGTATTTACCTTAGAGGGAAAATTATCAATGTCTTATCTCATAAAATTTAGACATCGATCCATTTTCTTTCAAGGTGCAGAATAATCCACGGTCTTCTAATCTTTAAGGACACAGAAGCTCTCCTTGACGTCCCAAATACGTCCTTTTTATTGTGTTGGCTGTTCCTAGGCCAATTATACTTTTCTGGTTGCTGTCATCTTTGAAAAGTTTGACATTTCGAACAGGACGGGCCAGGCAATTGGCCGGTGAGACTTTAATTCAGCACTTCTAGTGAGACTTTAATTCAGCACACTGAACGAAGGAACGATGGAAAGTGTGACGTCATAGAGAGCTTCCTCTGTTCTTGAAGAAGAGTAGACGGTGGACATATCATGGTATTGAAACCATTTAAAAGTTTTGTGTAAAATATTTTGTAAATAAGATTGAGAACCGGATTTTATATGTGAATTACTAAATGTTAAAATGAGTCAAGTCCACGTAAAGATATCCTTATACGCTTCTTATTTAACGAAAATGTTGAAAGAAAGACACGTAGTTGGAAATTTTCCAATGGACAAGATCCCTTTTTACCTTTAGCTATTCATATGTTTTTATTGATATTTCTTTCTCATGGAGATGTTTTATTATTGGTGAACTTCGGGTGTTTTTCTTTATAATGTTTTTATTCTGAATGTTATAGCTATACAGATCTTATGCGATCTTTGGCTTGTAAATGAAGAAGAGTTTGGTTATTTGATGTATTTATTTTTTAATAAAGAGAATTAGAAATGCAAGTGGAGGGTTCTAATATTTTCTGGTTCTAATATTTTTATGATAAAACATGTACAGCAAAGATGCCGCAGAAGCCTACGTATTGTTTTAGCCACCTTATTTTTAGTTTTCTCTTCATAAAAGATAAAACTTTGTATAGGGGGTAATTCCATGAAAAATGATCCTTTTTGTAGTGTAAGTCACACGTGTAAAAAGTGGTTATCACTAAAACTTTTAACATTCAATAAAAAAAAGTGGAATAGCTAATCTACACTTATCAAAACTAACTAATGAAACACGCTTTATTTAATTTGATTTATTTTTCAAATTTAAAAAGCTTTTATTCTCCTCTTAAATTGTGACTTACACTACAGTTACATAGAATTACCCATAGTATAAATACACTGCTCAAAACAATTAGGGGAGCACTTTGCGTACTTTTGTTAACTCTTTCAGTTCCAACTTTTTATTTTTTATTCTAAAAATTTAAAATTTGTAAAATAGATTCATTATGCATCCAGAATGAAATGGTAACAAAAACAGAAGAAAAAATCTTAATTTTTTAACTAAAATTTAAGATTAAAAAAAATTGCAATAATAACTTTTGAATAAATTATAACAATAATTTTTTCAAAACTTTATTTGTTAAAAAAAGTTAAAATCAATTTTTAAACATCTAAGAATGCAAACATGACGAATTTAGGGTCAATTTATTTCATAAATTTTTTTGGGGGTGAATTTTATTTTACCATGTTTTTCATATTTTCATTTAATTAAAACAAACATTAATTAATTTTTCAAAAGACATGATTCTTCCATCTATCGATAAATAAGTGCGAGCTCAACTTAGTGAGAAAAAAAAATCTCAAGCTGATGATTCCAAATGGAATCATTAGGGGTGAAAAGGTTTAAACCATGCATTCCCCTAATTCTTTTAAGCAGTGTATATTCCACATAAAAACTATCTCGTGGGTAAATCGAGTAGTATTTTAATTCAACATATCCAAATCCACGTTAGTGTTTATTTTTGGGATTTTATCTTGGCAGTTTTGACTATAAAAAATTTAACTTCTATTTATCAAAATTGTTTTTCAGTTTGAATATAGTTTTTATTATAGTATGTTTGAGCATATTAAATTTTCCACTATTAACTCTTTATATAATATTCTTCAGCAACTAAAGGCTTATAATATCAAAAAAATTATAAAATAAAATGTAAAATACACTTGAAATGTGCATTTTTTACATTTCAAACGCAATTAAATTAGTTAATTTTTAGAATAGTTAGATTTGTGAGAAAATTGGAGCAGTCATACTTCAGACAAGTCTTTTAGTCATAATTTGGAATTTGTGATTTTTTGTAAAACTTAAATTGGTAGACAAGTATTTAGTTATTATTAGGATACACAGTCTTCAGATATCTTCGACGCTGACAACCCTTAAATAAATTATGCATCATCAAAAATTCTTAATGTCAAGTAGTTTAAAACATCTTAAATCAGCCGAAGTTTACAGACGTTGATCATTAGTAAAAAATATGTACAGTGTAGTCCAAACACAAACAAAAAGTTATGAAATTTGGAAGATCATTTAACTTGTTCTGGTACAAGATTTTGTAAATATTTACAATGTTGCAAAGTAAGCATAAACTATAAGCATAAAAAAATAATTAGTATACAAATCATTTAAAAAAACACCGAAGAATTTTAGCACATTTAGTACAACCGTAAATAAAATATAACATAAGATCTCAATATTTTAAGAATGGTTTTTTATTATAATGAATAAAACTAGGACGCATTACTTTTTTATTTTATCAGAATAGTTGTACATTAAAATTAATTTTTTTCCTGAATTAACTTTGAATATTTTAAAATTGAAATGGAATAATATTAAAAACTTGTTAAAGAACTAGATGAAAATAATTTTTTCACTTTTGTATGGTATTGCACATATTCAATTTTACTTTTAAGGCTTTCAGTTTTTATGTAACTTCTACAACATTTCAAAATTATAGTGAATGAATAAAATCGAATAGTTAGGTTTAAAAAAGCTTTGCAATAATAAGTAAAAGTTGCTATTTTAAAATAAAATTTAAGTTTATTTAATATGATATATAGCATTTACGAATTGTTTTTACAGACGTTTGTTGCATAAACAATATTAATAAAATTTAAATTGTAAAATTGAGATAAATTGCAATCTTAAGTTTATAAAGTAAAATCAACTTATAACTCAACAAACTTTAAAATATTTTAATAGCTATGATATGGTAAAATAGAGTTTGATCAAATCGATAGTTATAACATAAAAATAATAACCCATACATTTCTTTTCAACTTAAAAACATCACAACTAAAGAGTTAAGCGGGGCTGAAAATTCTTGTTATAGAAAATGTAGCAGTACGACCTTATTTGTCGTGGACTTAAAGAAAAAAAAACTGTTATTTTTTAGACAAATGTCACGTATTTCCTTAACTTGTAACTTTCATCAATATTTTTAATAACTGTTTGAGGTTTTTACTATTTATTCAAATATCTATAATATATACTGGATAAAATGCTCAATATTTAGAAAACGCGAAAAATGCAGGGCTATCTGGAGGCACTTATTTAGTTTCTTCTCTAATTTTGGGGATGGTGTTTGGCTCCTTCTAACGCTATTTAAGAACTTTATCACCATCATTTATTGATAAATATGTAGCTAAATGACGTAAACTTTTCGGTTTATCAAAGTATATATTATAGATCATTGAATTCAGGCGGCAAGAGCACGTGCCAGAATATTAAATCATTGACATTAGGACATTTAATCTGAAACAACCTCCGCCGTAAAATTTTGGAAACAATTGTCTGAGATTTTTTTATCGTTTTAACATTTAAACAATAGTAGGAAGTAGATCTTTTCGTAAACGTCTACTTTTTATCTTATTATTTGTGACCTGAACAAAAACAAATTTATATTTCTGAAAACTGATAATTACTTTTCAGGTTTTGGTTGACCTTGCAAATTTAAATATATGTATATAAAAACATTTAAAAGAATAAATTTGATAATTTCACTTTAATTACTTTTTAAAAGTTATAGTTTTGAAGTTTGGAAAGACAGGCAATAATTTATCAGCTGTATCAGTAAATTATTTTCATGTTTGTTGTTATATTTGCACACCAAAGTAAAAATAAATTTGGTAAAGAAAATTCCTGAACACGTTCATGTTTTAAAAATTAATTAACATGTATTATTATAGCAAAATTATTACATATATTGAAAAAAAAATAATAACTTAATAAATATAATAATAAAAAAATCGGTGTGCAATTTTACCAAACTTTGGTGTAATTAAAAATTCAAAATCTTAGGGGAACTTCTTGCTCTAATTTAGGTCGCGTTGCTTGATGTTGATCAGATTATAGCTAGAAATTGTACGTATATTTGGAGTAACCACATGCACCAAACAATGTTAGAAGTTTAATAAAATAAGACGTTTGTTTTCACGTGCACCAAAATATGACTAGATTTTAGTTCTCAATATGTGGACTTTTCTCATGTACTAAAGTTTGGGGATAAAGATTTTTGAGAATTTGCCGCACTTTGTTTTGTATCCAGCCAATTTATCTTTATTTTGTGCAATGCATATTAAGATACAAACCCAACGAGAGACAACTTCTAGAAAACTCTTCTAGAAAGCACAAATCATTGACTATTTTACGGGTATTTGCCTTTAAATATGCTATTCCGTATCCTAGCAACGGTTCCCAATCGCATATTTAAGGTCGTGAAATGAATTGATAACTCTCTGATATCTCGAAGTGTTGGCAGTTATCTTCTGATTTTTCGCCGGCTCCGAGTTGGCGGGATAAGGAAATGACTATTGTAAAGGAAGAATAAAAAAATATTTTAATACAACTCTATCAGTTCTATATCTGATCTTTAAATCTATATCTGATCTCTTTTGTCTCACGAAATCGATAAGTTTTTTACTGAACACCAACTTTTAAACAATACATTTTAAATCAAAAAAGTATAAGGAAGCTTTCTGGAGATTTTGAACATTTGGTCCCCTTTTTATACAATGGAGAACAAATGTACAAAATTGTAGAAATATTTTTAAAGGCACTTTGTCATTTTTGTACACAGTTTAGTGTCATTGTCCAATGGAGTTCAGATATTGACCTTTTTCTCTGAAGATCAGATGAGACAATCAGAAATATTTTAGCTAATTTTGACTCTATGGTGTAGTTTTTTTAATCAAAAATATTATTTATAACATCAAACATAAACTTTTTTTATGGATATGATTAGATATAGATAAAATTATCAATGTTAGTAAATAAAGGAACATATAAGATATTTATATATTAAAATAACAAAGATTTTCGTTCAATAGGCAAATTACATTTCTGGAAAATTACAATTTCGTAAAAATTAAGAACTTGTGACCTTTAGCGTTAGACTGTAACATTTCTATTTTAAGGAGTTAATGCATTAAAATGCATTTACTGATACCTAAATAAGTTTTATACAAAACATTAAAAAAAAGATAAGGATAAAATGAAGTAAAACTATACTCTCGTTATATTCTTCTCTAAAATTAATGTCCAAAGGGTTTGGAAAATCTCCAGGTTTTCGGAAAGAATTAAATGGAATACAATCCTTCAAACAAAACTCCTAACATAGAAATGTTTTTTTTTAATATTTACAATAAGTCCGTAAAAGTTCCATTTACTTTTTCAATGTCTTGTCAGTCAAAAAGATTGAGATTTTTATTTAAAAAATTTAATCTAATTTATTTCGAGACAAAACCTCTTCAAGATCTAAATATCATATAAATTAATTTTGTGGAGATTTTTCGAACCGTTTGGACATTAGTTTTAAAGAAGAATAAAGAGCATAGTTTTACTTCACTTTATCTTTTTATTTATTTCGAGACACAACCTCTTTAAGATCTAAATGTCAAAGGAAATAATTTTCTGGAGTATTTGTGCTCTTTTATACAAGGTGGCGCAAATAAAAGTGGCCCTGTCATGGAGTAGGAATAAGATAGAATTGTTGCCAAGTCAAAACCAATGCAAAAACAAGTTTGCTAATTGAAGCCATTGATCGCTTCAATATTAAGCCCAAACAAACGCTTGGCGAAATATTTGCCGGCAATTACTCTATTGTTTGACAAGCTAGTTGGCGATGCAATATAAACTGAAGGTTTGTACAGCTGAAATGATAAAAAAGTTCTCAATAGTGATTATTTTGTCCGTTATTCATCCTAGAGAATCGGACCTTTATGTTTTTGTTTACACAAAACATTCTAAATTTATTGAAAGACACAAAATTTGCATAACTATTTGAAAAAATTCTCGGCCCCTTAGTTGATCAATGCAGTATTCACCTGTGCATTGATCAACTCACACTCACACAGCCACAACTCACACTTATGTAGCTATAATGTGTTGCTAATCCAATCTAACCGATGCAAAAACAGGGCCATTGCACACTTGAATAATCTTTTATTTTAACTTGAAAGCTTTCAGATGCTTCAACAGTTTTTCTCGCAAGGATTTCAATGCATTATTATCTCTACGTCGGGGCCACTTTTATTTTCGCCACCCTGTATTTATGTAAAAGGTTGAAATAAAGAATATATAAGCACATAAATTACCTAAAATTTTAATTAGACTTATATTAGAATTATAATGAGTTTTTCATTAACCAACGGTATGTGAAATGAAAATAACAAATTATCATTATCTAGAGATCAAGTTAGTTATCTCTTAAACGGATCAACAATATTAGTTGGTGCGAAAGGGTAGAGTTGAAAAATAGAGATAAGTTATTCTAACTCATGGGAAAAATCCTACTTATAAACAGGTGCAAAATATGACGATCTTCTATCAATGTACTGGTAATGTTTTCTATTGATAAAAATATGATAATATGAGTCTAGTCTTATCCACGCTCTTAACTCTTATTTGAAAAAATATTAGACATTGTTACACAAATGAAATTTATTTTAATTTGTTTATCTTGGATCGTTAAAAAAAATTGATTTTTATATCTTTAATATTATCTTAATGTTCCTTAATCACTATCAAATTATGTAACTATTCAATGGTAATTATTTATAAAACACTACCATTATTGGACAAACATTATTGGTCCGCCAATTTGTCAACGTTTTTGTTCACTTTTTAAAAAATATAGTACTTAATAAAAGATGTATCAGAAAACTGAATATGACTGAATTTTGAATTAAACGTCATGTTTTCATTGTTGTATAAAAAGAATTCAACATCAAGAGAATTTCTTGCTGGGCATTGAAGGAAGCAATTTTAATGGTGTAGCAATAAAAAATTAAGTTTAATTTTTTTGAAAAATTAGCAAAGTTAAAAATTAGCAGAAAACTTTTCTAAATTGACAAATATTTAAATATATTTTCTTAAAACAAATATTTAAAGTCTTTAATTGCGCATGAAATTATGTAAGTATATGTGTGTGCGCATGAAATTATGTAAGTTTGTATAAGTGTGAAGTTATACAAACTAAAAAAATTATAACTGAAAAAAAAATCTATGTAAACATACCAAACACATTTATTACACAGCTATTTTTTTGAAGAAAAAGTTTTAGGTTAATTTTTAATGAGTGTTGTATTTCCGTATATTTTATCCTTTCAAAAGTTGACCGCCTAGATAATTTCCTTTAAATTATATCTTTCAGTACAGTTTTTAAGCTTCTGTTTGCAATAATAGTGAAACAATGGAAGACTATAATTAGATTTTGAAACTAATTTAAAAATTTCCTAGATAAAGAAGCGTTATAATGTTTGCATATAAACTGGTCTGATTAAATGAAAAATGTAAACAAAACCGAAAAGAAGATAACTCGAGAGTAGCATTTCATGATCTCGTTACTAGGATACGAATAACATAAACAAATGTAAACAATCGTTATTTTGTATCGTAGAACTCTAAAGTAAGCATATTCGTCATTCGATAGATTTGACCTGTCAAAAAATATATTTTTGACATTATGGGATTAGATTGTTGAAGGGTTTGTTTAAACTAGATAATCTCTAAGCTTTCATAACCGGATGTTTTCATTTGTTTTATATTCTTCCTGGTATCCAAGCTAAGAAAAAAATGTTAAATTCTATTTTTAATAAGTAATTTAATTCTGAAATATTATGAGTTATAAACAATTATAAAGTTAGTTCAATTTTAATTATTAGTTCAGAAAAATCTATTAGTCTTTTTACGAAATTGTTCTTTTTCATTTATGAAAATTTGATTTTTGAAAATTAAAAAAATATATATTTATTTGTTATTTGAGTAAAATCAACTTCAAAATATAAAATATGAACTAAAAAGATCAAGATAATTTATTTAAAGTCTAAAACTACATGTGAAATGACAAAAAGCCTTCTTTAAGTGTTGTAGCGCCGATTCGGTAAGACTCTCAGAAGAAGCTATTCTATGATGCCCCGAGTTCAAATACGGTCTTTGATACTATGATTATAAGATGTCGTAGTGTTGAGGGAACTGACATATACTCAGAATAAGACGCGGTAAAATGCCCTGACAACCGCGTCCGATATCACTATTAGGTTATGTCCTGACTACGCCACAAATGCCACAAAAGCATCAAAGGCAACAAAACTTGGCGATTTGGCAGAGTCAGCCCGCATGCTATTGCATTGCTTGGCGCCCTTGGCGGTTGCCAAATTTTGTTGCATTTGTTGCCTTTGTGGCGTTTGATGTCGTAGTGAGGACATAGCCTTTGGGTGCCATCTCGAGTCAAACTCAACGTACTTACCCTAGACTTTTAGTTACAAGGTGTACGTTAGGTGCCTAAAGCTCTGCAATACAAATACTAGAAATGGAATGCTGGAAGCATGTTTTCTAGCATAATTGAGTTTATCACAATTTTAGGGGGCCGTGGATAGGCTAGTGGTTAAGGCCTCGTTCTTGGAGTCGGAAGGTCCCGCGATTGAGTCCCGATACCACTGAAGACCCACCGAGTATATGCGAAGCACGTGCTCGTTAAACCTTTGGGTCCGAAAGTCCTGTGGGCGGTCATGGCGCAGTTTCCCACGGGTACAGGTCCCTGGAGACTATTTCCCTCCCCTTCAGGGACATGTCTAAATTGTGGAGATGGCGATAGATGGTAGCATCTGTCACTTATGTGTGTGTTGTGTGTGCCTGTCTTACTTGACGAAGGTTTATAATCGGGTCTCTGACAAAGCACACGAACCTGAATATATATCTAGCAACCAACCAACCACAGTTTTAGTATAAATTTCATTTCAATACAGCCATGAAATGATGTAGTTATGTTGTCTAAACTTAGGCAGTCAATGTTTTCATAAAGAAATCCAATATTTATGGGTGCAAGATATACGATCACCCAGCCTCAAATCTTCACAATAGATGACTGGAAAGGCCAAGCCTACAGTACCGTCACAGCAGTGACGCCACAGTTACGATAGGCATTGTCTTCTTTCCCGAAAACAAACCACGCTCCAATCCGTTCGAATCGTCTATTGAATTTAACTATATGTATCTCTAAAAGTAAGCTAACTAAATCACGCTCAATAGTTTATTAGCATGTAGTAGTAGTTACTTTTAACCCTCTGAGGGATACAGACGTATAAATCCGTCACATAGCTGTCAGGCTTTCCAGCAACACACATTATTTAAAAAAATATTAATTTAATAAGTGCATTGGATTTTAAAATTTTAATCATGGAGTAGCCATTTATAACCATCTACTACAGAAATATATTTTTTCTTAAAATTTTAGAAGTTAAAGTTTCAAATAATAATTTTAATTAAAACCTCATGCAGTGAAAACAAGTTTACACTTTAGCCAATTTGAGTAAATCTCAGAGGGGTAGTATAGTTAAACTTTTAACATTGTTACACCATTTTAACTTCAGCCCATGTCTAACTTAAAATGCAGACCAGAAAAGAATCAAAACACAAGCCGAGAGATGTAGGTAAACGTGACTTTCGTCTTTTGTTTTCACACACACACACAAAATATCGACTCTGACCTTCATTAAGACCTTGACCGTGCCAATGGAAGGCATTGGAGGAGGGAAAAGTGGGGCCAGAAGTTCATGGCTCCGATGAGAACAATTCGCTTTTTTCTTAGGTAACATCGGAACCTAACAAGCGGAAAAAGAAACCCAAGATTGGGATCGGCCTAAAAAAAGACTTATACAAAGTATTACACAATCGGAACGTGATGTTATCGATGATATAGTATTCTGAAATTATTTTGAGAAATTATCTTTAAAATTGATTTGATTTGGTTGTTCTTTGAAAAACTTAAAAATTGAGGTAAGAGGATTTGATGCTTTCCAAGTAAAATTGAGTTTTGTATCACTGTCTTAAATCTCTGCACTTTTTGCTAAATTGTTTTAGAAAATTATGTTGATTAATCATTTTTAATTTATTTTTATTCCAATTCATTTTTAATTGATTGATCATGTATTAATTTTCGGCATTTATTAATTTATTACCTAAGTTTCCTTTTACTTTATAAGTCAGCTTCTTTAAAGAGCTTAACTATAATAGCTATTTATGCAACAAATGCTCAAAGTAAATCATTTTAAAACGAGGGAAATATTGTTTATTGGACGAATAAGAAACAAGGCGAGTCCAACAATTTCCCTAAGTTTTCGAAAGTTTCATTTACGCACGATATTGGGATACTTAATTTTTAATAATTACGCACACAAAATATTGCTAAAGTCTAATAATTTATTATATAAATAAATTATTATCTAATATTTTTTTATTTTATAAGTTTGTAACATTACTTTATAGTTTTCTAAATTTAAAACTAGTACGTTTTTGTAACAGTAACAGTAACTGTTACTAAACGCTACCACACCTACTTATATAACTTCCAAAATTAACAATTTTCAATCGCAGATTTAAGTAATAGTCTTTATTGTTTGCTAAATTTAATTTGTTTGAAGTTCGAAGAATAATGATGTATTTTCTACTGTAAAATGAAAGCGAAACTTGTCATTTAACTAACATTATTTTGAAAATAAAAAAAATAACGATTTTTATGCGAAAAAAGAACGTCCTCAGTCGTTTTCTCAATTAACAACATTTAGTTGCCATTATTGACCATTTTCATTGACTTTCTTTCGCAAATTAAATTAGTATTATTTATCATTCGTTAAACTAATTTACCGTTTTAATAATAAATATTTAATAAGAATACTAAATGGGTTATTTATCCTGAAAAAATACTCATAGGTACTTCATGTATTGAAGCAACTTTTTCTACTTGGAAATTCATGAGTAACAACACTTGTCATTTCCAGACACAATCGCAACTAATAATGGGAGCTTGACCTAAAAAAAGACGGTGTCACAAAAAAATTCGGAAGGTTTTTCCCGGTAAACTTCTGTGTATTCTTTGTATCAAATATCCGTATAGGGCATACCCTAAACTAATTTGGGAAAAACATCGAAAGCTCCTCCTTCTTATACAATGCTTATAAAAAGGGTTTCTACCTACAGCATTATTAGTAAATCAACATAGATTGTTTGGTTCAACTACAGGTGTGTATATTCTCTAAAACTTTGAAATTGTGATTTGGAAAACTAACAGTTACAGATTTATTCAGCTTAAAAGAACTTTATAAAAGGTAAATATTTTGTGTGATTGATAATTCTTATTATTTTAAATATCTTTTCTTTAAGAAGTGCGATATTGTTGGAGTGTTTTAATCAAATTTAATGCAAAGTAAGCATGTTTATGTAACTTATCCTAATTATATTATTATGATATTTTTATCTTTGAAAAGGCTATTTAGATATAGAAAATTGGCTAAATTTATGTATAAGAACTTGCCAAAGCCACGGTTGAAATACTTTTTTAACAATAATCCCCTTCAATCCCCCCCCCCCCCTCCCCCCCCAAAAAAAAATATCGCCTTCTAAGAAACAAGTATAACAATAATATTATATTGTTTGCTGTTTTTCTATACAAATATTCATTTCAAATATATAAAGTCATTCATAGTTTAGTCAACTAACATAAATGCTATCGGCAAACTTTTTGTGGGATAGCCATGAAACGTTTATTTACTTACCAGAAAGTTCTTAACAAATCAATGATTTAAAAGGTCTTCATACACTTGCTTTGCCTTCAAATATAGTTTTTTAATACAGTTAAGAGCACACAATAGGTGTTACTTTTTTGTACATTATAACAGCATTATCTATTAGAAATATGAATTAAAAACTACTAACTTTATTTTAATTGATCCGCTTTTTGGTTTACTTTACTACAAATATTTACTGGTAAATTATGTAATGCTTTTATTTTTTTGTTTACAGTTTGGAACCAGCTAGTAAACTTTTCTAATAAAATTTGAATAATAAGTATTTTAATTAGTTGGTTTCCAATAATCGTTTATCTTTTGAAAATCAAACCCAAATGGATTGAGGTCAATTTTCAAATTTCTCTATTAAATAGAAGGGATATAGAATATAATATTTTTCTTTATTGTTCTAGTAGTTTACATCGCATAAGTTTTATTTACAAAGAACGAGTAATAAGTATAATACCAAGTAAAAAATCAAGGACGAAAGGTTAAACTCATCTACACTCAGAAAACCTTTGTTGGCTTTCGAGACAAACAACTAGGTTTTAGTAACAGTAAATGTACTTAAAATCGCTTCCACACACTACTTATACACCTTAGAACGAAGATTGCCAAACATTGTATTTAGAACTTTTAAAGCCAAAAATTAAACATCTTCATTTATTTTCTTTTCCATATTTAACTAAAAGTCTGTATCGTTTGCTAATTTTTTTGGAAGTTCGAAGAATAATGACGTTTTTTTTTTGCTCTAAAGTTGCTTGCTTATAATAAACTTATCATAATATTATTTAACCAAATATTATTTTAAAAATTAAAAATAACTCGATTTTTATGCAAAAAAGAAACGTTCCCTGTCGCTTTCTCAATAAACAACTTTTAATCGCCATAATAGCCCATTTTCATTAGCTCTCTTTCGCAAATTCACTTAGCATTCTTTATCGTTTGCAAAATTAATTTGCAGTTCAAAGAATAAATATTTAGTAATATTGGTACTCAAAATATAGAAGCAAAACTTATCATAACATGGTTAGTCTATATATTTTTTAAAAGGATTATTTACAGTTTTCGAACAATTATTCTATTATATGTATTTTGACGTCTTTATACAATTTTATACATTAATAAAACTGAAAAATAAAATAAAAATGTCCAGATTATTTATGCAAAAAAAGTTTTAACTCTCTCTAAACCATCTCTCTTAACACACATAGAATGAACCATTAAAAGAATTCTATTTTGATATATACTATGGCATTATATCAAACTGATTCATACCGCATAAATAAATATTCATTCAAGAGTTTTATTTTCATTTTAAATAAAGTTTCTCGTGCGTTTAATGAAGTGGCTGCATTGGAAATATTGAATAAAAGTGGAATATTCTTGTATTCAAAAGTAGATTAAAATTTTAGTTACTTAAATTTTAAATGTACTTTTAATTTAAATTTTTAGCGAAATTTAGGATACAGATTTGAAGGATTTTTTGCTTCAATATGACGTATCCCATTTGTTTGTGAGGCTTGGAGTTCTTTCTGTGAAAGTAGCGAACGGATAGATATAACGTTTTCAAAATCTTCTACTTTTTATAAACTTAGTTTGTAGGCTAAACATTATGTTTTTATCAGTAGTTTCAGTTAGCAGTTGTAGTGTCTCGGTTATACAACACAAATTTGTATTTTTGTATTATCTACAAAATCCTTGTATTGAAAGAGCACATTAGTGTAATGTTACCATTTTTTCACATTAGTTGTTTTCCGCTTTGTGTTTTTTTTAACACAAGTTACTTTTGAGTGTAGAAATTCGTACTTCCTGAGTTATTCATTATACAACAAAACATATAAATTTCTACACCACGTGTTAATGACATTTAAAAAAAGAAAAAAAAAGGAAAAAATAACAATAAGTCATTAAGATTTTTGTAACAGGATACACCTTTGCTGCAAACTTTGCAATTCATCCCAAAACCCAAAGTGGGACACTTCCAGATACTTCCATCAACTTCCTTGCATAGTTCAAATCTAATATCCTATTACAAGATCAACACAGCAACCCAATGTCAAGATCGCGAAGCAAGAATGACTGCAGCTAAAAAAAAGAGTAATTAGGGTTAAAAGAACCCATCCCATCGTGTGTCGACACCTGCGTTGCGGAAGATTTGCATATTCTGGCAATTATCCTCATTCGATTTTTCCGATTTGCATGTGCCCTGGCAGGTCGCAGGGGACTCGCTGGCTTGATTGACACAGTACTCTAATATTCAAATCCTGGCGCGGGAGAATGGGGTCGATATGATGGAAGAGATTTCTATGATGTGTCTTGTCATCTCTATTTCTTTTGGTCGTGAAATGAAAGCCTGGAAGGGAATGTTTAAAATAAGTGGGTTTCTGTATCAGTGGGGACCGGATGGCCGAGTGGTTTGGACCATTACGCTAGCAGTCTGCGCGCTTTAACGGGTGTGGGTTCGATTCCAGCCTTCGCCCTGGGTGTATATTCCTTTCTCTGTGACAGTAAAGAACTCTTTCTGTGTCTGTCTTACTTGACGAAGGCTTCATAAGCGGGTCTATGATCAAGCACACAAGCCGGAATATATATGTACCTACCCCATGTAGCAGTAAATGTTACTTTCAACCGCTTCCACACACTGTGAAAAAAGTATTGTTAACGTCTAATAATTTATTTATAAAATTATTAATAACTAATAGTTTTCATTATACAAGATTTTAGCATTACTTAATAGTTTCCCAAAGTTTTTTGTAACGGTAACACTTACTTAGAACAGCTTCCACACACTAATTATGCATCTTAGAAAGAAAATCGACAAACACGGCCTTTAGCGAGTTCGAAACGCTTCAAGCTAAAAAAAATATCAATCTTCAGTAATTTTCTTTCGCAGATTTAATTTTAATAGTCTTTATCGTTGGATAAATTTTTGTGAACTTCAAAGAATAATGAAGTTTTTTTTCTCTAGAGCCTTTTTTGTTTTTTGTGTGGAAAAATTGAATAAAAATGGAATTTTCTTCTTATAGAAATGGAATTTTCTTCTTCTTAGATAAAAATTGTCTTTATAAAAGCTTTCATTTTTAAAACGTTTTATAAACGTAGTGTGGAAGCTAAAAGTTGTCTACATGTACTTCGGTTAAATTCAAGCTAATGCGTACCTTCCTCCTGTCACTTGGATGGAATATATTTTATGATGTCTTGACATCTCGTACTTCTTTGATCGTGAAAGAATATGCGCAAATTTGAATAGTGGTTCAAATCAACTCCAGTTTCACGATATATTATTTCTATTTCTACATTTTTATTTGTGAACGAAAGGACTTAGGAGAGGATTTGTTCAATAATTATCCAATTCATCTTCAGTTTATTTTGAGGTACACCAGTCAATGGGATGAAAGCTATATCTCCAAATTTTAGCTTCCACACTACGTTTATAACGTAAAAAGTGGAAGGTATTATAATCGTTCAGTCCGTATGTCTGACCGTCACCCACTTTCATAGCCCAAACTACAAATGATACGGACAAGTGTGATACGTCAAAAAAAATTCAGCGCATCGAAATTGGAATACACTGAAAATATCAGAAAAAATTCGAATTCGAAGTACTTCAATTATTTAAAAAACTGCAAAATTTAATGCTCATTTAAAAAGCATAGGAAGCCATTTTTATTATAATTAAATAACCATTGCCATTCGCAACAATCGCTCGAGAAACTTTAATTCTTTTAGATAATAAATTAAAATCGATCAGTTTGATCAGTTTGAAATGAGACATCGATCAGTTTGAAATGACGTCATATATATTTCACTACGAGATTCTTTGTATGTTGATATGAAATGTTTTCGTTCTATTTAAAAGCGAGGAATATTACATATTTATTCTTTGAAATATATATTGATTTTTACAAACGAATTTTCGAAATAAAATAAATGAAACTAGCCAAATTTAGCATGTAAATGTTTAATATAGAATTAATGCTGTGTTTGGTGCCTTTTTACCTGTTAATCACAACTGTTGTGTGGAAGCGGGTTAAGTGACAGATTCTGTTACAAATCTACTTGTTTTTCTACACCTATTTATTTTGCTCGGAACAATTTCCAAATAAAAATTACTTCAGCTTATCTCGAAATACATCATCTTAAACTTTCTGACTGGTCTAGAGTATAAATTTGTATTTGTAACAATTGATTACGCTATGAGGAAACTAGTTAAGTCTTAAGAACTCTACTGCTTATAAATGAAAACAATTTGATTATGTAGCGAATATTTATATTTAAAATATATATTAAAAATGCCTATAAATTTATACTACTTTTGAAGACATATTTCAAATTTAACAAGAGCATTTGACAAAGTTAAAGATATTTTAATTATATAACATAATTGGAGAATTGCAGGGATAATAGAATACCTAAGTTTTTTCCCCCTGATTACATTGCATCTTCTCTCATTAATCTCATTAAGACCCCTGCTTTACTGATACTCTCCAATAAAAACACCCATTGCCTCATGAGCACTGGCTGCAAATTTCAAAACATTGTAACTAATAATTAAAATTAATTGAACTGTTTTAAAAATAACATTTAATTATAATTAACTAGTATTTTTTATATGTTTATGTCATTGGGGACATGATTCTTGAATTTATAGTTTTTCAAACTTTGCTGGTGGTTTTTTTTTTATATGTTTTCACTATTTTAAAGGTTACCCTATTATGCATTTTTTCCCTAGCTTTAGTTTTTACCAGTGATGTTTTTAGTGTCTCTAACGGCCTTTAATGTCTCTAAAGCAAAAATTTGAAAAATGAATCTAACATTGATTCTTAAATTTAAAATTAATTAAAATTTAAAAGAAAAACTGAATTTTTTACAAAAATATAACAATGGATGCAATGATATGTAAAGGTAGTGAAATTTTGTAAAACATACTAAAATATCAGAACTACCTAAAACAAAAATCCTAAAACCTCTTCTAGTTTTTATTACCCTAATTAGCATTAATCGACACTTAATGAAGTGTTTTTAGGATTTACATTAATTTGCAAGGAAAGCTATGATACAGTATGCAATTAACTTCAATATTTTAAAATTAAAATCAATGTATCAAAATTTGAAATACAATCCATTAAAAAACTAAAGATTTTTTTGCGTTTAAGCATTCTAAATAAAAAAAATTCAAGAGTGCATATTATTAAAAAAGACATTCTTTTATTTGAAATCTCATGAAATAATCATACTATAATATCAATAGGGGTACAATAGGGATGCGAGTACCTAATGTCAACGTGTACCTTGGTTCACCGCCCATATATTTGAACATATTTGTTCTGAACGTTGCTACTTATATGTGTAAATGCTTACTACAATTGACTTTTGTAAACTACTTTTAAGTCGAGGATGAGAAGCATGTAGCAGCAAAAAAGAAATATTTCATACTATTTTTATTTAAAAATAAATTCAATATTAATAGAATTATACTAAAACATTTATAAAACAGCTTATAAGATCATGTATCGAATATTTTTTTTAATTAAAACTCATTTCAATGTGTTTCACTAAAACAGCTATTGTAGAAAAAAAACCGTCTTGTACCAAGAGTCCTAGACCCATGTATCTACCCTGTACCTAGGGCTATGTCCCTGTAGAAAAACAAGAGCTCTCGCATATGTAATAGTCTTCGAAATTTTATTTATAAGTAAAATCTGTATGACTAAACTCTGCACCAATGCTTGTTTAAAAGATCTTAAGATTACAATAACTAAATGGCAGATTACAATTCTTAACTTAACATTCTTTATCGTTTGCAAAATTAATTTACAGTTCAAAGAAGAATTATTTAGTAATATTTATACTACAAAAATAGAAACAATACTTATCATAACACCGTTATTCTTTTTATTTCCTTTGAAGAACTATTAACAGTTTTAGAACAATTATTTTATTATATGTATTTAACGTCGTTATAAAATTTTACATTAATAAAACTGAAAAATAAATTTAAAATGACAGATTATTTATGCAAAAATGCCCGTTTGTAAATATACAGAAGTGTTAAGTTTATTTTTTATGGAAATAAATTACTTTTTATCTAAATTTTGATGTTGTAGTAATAATAAGTATAAATGAAGTAGTATAAAATGCTCTTATCGATAACGTTGATTCCAAAACAAATATTAAAACTAACTTATTACTAAAAGGTTGCCCTTAAAATATATGGCAAACAAAATTGTATTTAAATTGCCTAAACTAATTTTTTGTTGTTGATAAAGCGAAAATATAGGCAGCTCTTAAGGCATTATTTTTTTAAACGATGATTTTGAATAATTATTAATAAACTATATTAATTTGTTAATATTTCGTTGCTTATCAATTCATAAATTAATCTTGATTGATAAAAACAAAATTTGTCTTTTTTATATTTATTCATTGTAGAGTTAAAAGTAAATTTAGAAAATGCCAATAGGTACCAAAGCTTCCGGCCCTAGGTACAATGCCGTACTGTATCTAAGGCCACTCACGGTTGCAATTTGACTCCTATGCGTTTACCAAAAGAGTTATGATTGATTTGGATTTCTAAATTGTATCGAAATCATAATACAAAAATGTGACTATTTATTAACGCAACAAGTAAAACTAGTACAAACTTTCATTTCTATCCTAACTTTCAGCTATTTGGCTTTTGCTAACACACTCTGCAAATAATCTATCCACTTACTTAACAAATATTCTTTTCAAACGTTGAATAAATAAACATTTTTAAATATACGGATAAAAGATTTTTTACTTAAAGATAAAAGAAAAGATTATTTTTGCTACACTATGCCTATAAAGCTCAAATTAGAAATAATAAGGCAACTTGTTTATATAATTCAATTTTGACGGGGGATAATGCTTTTCAAAATTCCTTACTACTAGACAATTAACTACTGTATAATTAACAGTGATATAAATACAAAAATATTTCTGAAATTAATTAACATTTAGATGCAATGTAAATTATCTAACAATAAAATTGTGGCAATAAATTATTTTAATACACATCTTTAAACAAAAATCCCTCCATAAAAAGTATAAATAATCAAGATCTTATTCAAAATCTAATTTCATATAAACGTTGTTATTGAACGAGAAAGCCCGAAAGTGTGTGTGTAAACAGTCCTCCAAATACCAACAGAAAATTGGACCGGTCGCCAAACAGGCTAGACACATTAAAAAGTCCCAATTATAAAAATGAATCTGAAGAATCCGAAACCACAATAACAATAAGAAGATATTACGCAATACTTATCAAGTTGTCTGTCACAAAAACAGAGCTGAAATGTGACATTCCCCCAAATAGTAACAAAAAAAGTGGGCTCTACGTTCCAGTAAGAATGTGGAGGAAGACCTGGGATGGAAAGCTCGGGAATTCAGTAAAGGTTTTTCCAAGAGCAGTTGCTTTCAGTTCATATTTTTATTTTTCAAAAAGAGGTTATCCTTTTTAAAAGAATAAAACTGTCTTAAATTATGTGTAAATGTACGTGGAATGCTTTCGAAGTTGACTAAGAGAAACTAAAGACGAATTTTCGTCAGTTATAAAAAAAAATCATAAATTGGAATGCATTATTATGAAGAAATTAATCAAGTAGTAGTGACTGGCTAACTTCTTTTCAGCATATACTTTGATTTCTCTTTTCCATAGAAAATAGAACAAGTATAAATATTATTTTAATTATAAAATCGTGAAGTCTAAAACATATTTTAAAAGCACATACAAGGCAGAGATAAACGATTGAAATGTTCTAAAAAATTTCCAAAAGAACAAATGTAACGCTAGACCAACAATGTTAGACTTCTATCAAGAAACAATTAAAATAATTTCAACAACTCCAAAATCCCACAAACTTGTGCATCTAGTTATAGGGTTTGTCTGTTCAGGCGCTGATGAAATCTCTTCAAAACAAAAAAGTCTGGGAGTCCATTGAAGATCTTAGTGGAAGAACATGCTAAGTGAAATTTTTTGTGTGAAAAATTTAGATTTTTGTGTCAATGAACATGTTATTCTCTCCTTTACAGATAACAAGATTTCCCCTTTTCATAAACTAAGTTAAGTATATTTTTTTACTTCTAAAAGCGGCGCTTTTAACATATCTAAGTTTAAACGAAAAACATTCAAGCTCATTTCCTCGTTTTCACCTTTTTGTCACTTAGCACGTTCTTCCACTAAACTCTTCAATTACCCCGAAAACATTGCGAATCTCAGACTAACTGGTGATGAGGAACAGTTTGGGCGTATATTGTATCCCACACCTGCACTAAGATGCCTCATCATCATCCTTGCTCAAGGTTGGATGGCTTTCGTGGGTCACACCGCAGCCTCGGGCCTCTTTTACCTGACCCCGTCAAGGGCCAACGACCGCGATGCCATACCTCCGGGCGAAATATAAAGTAAGGTCAGGTCAGACTTCCGGATTCGCCAAGACATTGGGATTTTGGTACGCGTGGCCCACACACCGATCATCTCAGCTCTCGAGAACAAGTCGATCGACACTTTTGGGTGAGTAGGGGATATCGCGTTCCTTGTGTTTTGGTTGAAAAGTGGTGTCGCGGAGGAATTCCCGGGGTTTAAGAACGTCCGCCGATCGAAGTAAGTGTGATTTTTAGAGTCGTTGAAGCCGTAAATGTAAGACGTAGTTAGTGTATGTTGTTTTGTGTTTAGTTTATTTAATTTGTAATTTAAAATATTTTTTGTTTAACTTCATTGTGATTAAAAATCCCCACAGAGCATATTATTTTGCTACTTTGGGGTTGATACTGGTTATTTTGATACTGGTTTTTTTTATAATCTTGAACGATTCTCAAAACAAACAGTTTTTAAGTTATCTTTATCTGAACTGTATTTACTTATGTGCTTGAGTTAAAAATATTTATGAAAAAAGTGCCTTCATTGTAATTTCATAAGTGTCGTGTTAACCTCAAAAGTTATAAAAATATGCACCATGTTCTACATGTAATGTAAAGCTTAAATTAAACATTTAGATTTTTTATAGAAATAAACTTTTTCTAAAGAAAACCATTATATTATAATTTATCACATCGTTTCATTCTTCACCTTAAATTAAGGACTATTCAAACTACATTTGGTGTTGGAAAAATAAACATAAATTGCTTAGCTGTAGTTAAAATCTTAGCCTTAGGCAAATCTTCCAACATGATAAACTTCTAACAACATGAAAAATTTCTTACAAAGCCCTAACTTTCACGTAATTTTCAACTCTGAACAGGCTTTCCATTTATCTTCAAAACGTCGGGATACCTAAGACCATTAACATCCAACACGACTTTGGCTCTATGCCCTGGGATGGTGAATGGTAAAAGTTCACGTTTTGTGGCTGCCATGAAACAGGATTCGGCGGCGGAGTTAATGGTGAAGATTTCGCCTACGGCGTAATTACAAAATCTTTTGGATTCGTCGCACGTGAGTGTTTTGCTTCCTGGTGAAGCAGCGAAGCATGCCTGACCTTGAAAAAGCTTCGTGTTTTTCGGTCAATGATTCCAGTCCACTTTTTATGCATAATATGAGTGGCTAATTGGAATATATTGCATCATATTATAGTCATCAATTTCTTTTTATGCACAATTTGTCTCAATCGTAGTAATTAGTGTCACCATAAGTTGATATATGTTACATTAAATTGATTTACGCTACATTAAATTGATATATGTTAGTTTGCATTTATGTCAATTTTAATATATATTGACGACATAAATTATTAACTAATTGGGATTACATTTGAACAAATATTTTTTTAGTTAATGCGATTTTCTTTATATAACTGAAACACAATGTCTACTTAACATTTTTTTTTTGCTATTTCAATTTTGGACAATAATTAAATAATAGTTTTTAATTCGAATATATTTATTTTTAAATATAAATTATAAACATATTGCAGCAACTAAAATATTTTTTGGTAAAATATCAGTTACAACTAGTGTTACATACAAATAATGCATAGCTTTATAATAAAACCAAATAATGCCTAACCAAATAATGAAAACTGAATCTTTCTACACTGTTAGTAAAGTATTTCTATCAAAGGATTTCTATAAAGGATGTCCTTGACAAGAACATGATAGTAATTATATGATGTAGAGTGTTTATCAAATTAAAGTATCCCTGGATGTGTTTTTATCTATTATACACCTCTTCGTTGACGCCATGTAAAACTAGTTCTATTGCAGTGATAGTACAGTTGCGGAAAAAACTACTTTCCGTATACAGTGGTATTTAAATATTTGAGTAATACTGAGTGAAAAGGAATTTTTATAAAAAAGAAAGTTAATATATGAAAGTTTTCAACAAATAGTTCGTTAATATAATTAACAATGCTTACGATAAAGACTGCTGTACTTTTTAAGAAACAAAACTTTAATAAGATTTCTGAAGTTTCCCTTTTTCTCTCTAAGAAATAATATAATTACTTTAAATGCAATTATTTCCTATAGAAAGCGAATTTCGAACTATGTGTTCCCTTAATTGTACAAAAAAAGTTCAATGATTAAATTTACGGAAGGCTGTTTGACCATGGTTACTATGTTTAAAAGTTACTCGAGAATGAGAAGTTAATTATGTCAAGAATCTAGTAATTAAATTAAAAGTACTTCGGAGATGTTTCATTCAATTAATTAAATTCTAAGTTCCTTCACGTTTTTTGTCAAGACTTATTACAAATGAAAAAAGTCTTTAAATATTTCGATTAATTTGTTAAACAATGAAGTTTTAGAAATATTATGGAAATTTTTTTTGTCTACACCAATCCTAATCTTAAAAGGTGCAACAAATGCTCTAGAATTGTGATTTTTATTACAAAACTAAATCAGATTGTATCTAACATAGTTTCGAGACAATAGAATGTCCTCTGGTACACAAAATTACAAGATTAGATGAAGCGATCATTTATAATATAGTATCGAAAATAATTATGACATAATTATAGAACTATAATTATAGAATACTTTTAGTATTTTAAAAAAGGTAAATAACAAATACTTATAGTTATTATTTTAAAAACTCATTATTAAATTGAACTTAAAAATTAGCAAATAATAGAAAATATCAATTAAATGTTTTAGCTTTTCCAAAATCTAGTTTTTTTAATCATTCGCATGATTATATGAACAAAACAAGAAAAAATGCATTAGGTTACAGTTGTCTTAGCCCCTTTTTAATAATTCTATCTCTTTTGACAGGACGGAGAAACCATAGGGTCATCTTCTGTTATTTTATTATTGCTCAATAATTTCATCGATATAAGCACAATACAATACAATCTCCTCTTTTATGACCAATCATTTCATTTCGATTCTTATTTTCAAAAATAAGAACCTTATTAAGTGACCAATGCTTATATGAAGAACTGTTCGACCTGTAATTATAATGTAATTACGTAATTATATATGCTTGACTTACATATAATTAATAAACATTGTTTTTTTTCAGATTAGAAGGATGTGGAGGCAACTCGGTGTCGGGGTGATCTTCATCCTAGGATTTATTCTTTTTCCTGATATGGTCAATGGACAGAACAGACCGGCAAACTTAGGTAAGAACAACCAAAAGATTACGTGTTAGTGCAGATTATTTGTTATTCAGTTATCTTCGCTAGATTGACAAAATTGTTAGAAATATTAAATAGATTTTTGTCGAAAAATAAATGTAATATATGGTATAGATTGTCTGTTCTAACATCGTACTTCATCTACACCTGGTCTTGGGCATTAGAACATTGAAGCACAAAGGATTTATCCTGCATAAGCTCCCTCTATACAAAGTATTTCGATTTTTCTATAAACTCTTTTTTTATTTGATTTACTAAAATGCATTACCAAAGACTGTATTTAGAGCCTTACCAATCGGCCCCAATAGTCTAATGGAGTCTTTTCGAATATGGAAAATGGTTTAACTTTACAGCTTACTTTTTCTTAACAAGTAGTTTATTTTTTTGAAGAGCTTGAAGACAGTAACAATATAAATATGTTAATTTAAGCTAGATTTGCAAATTAAAAAAAACGATACTATTCTTGTGGCTCCAGGTTAAAAATTGAAAGATTAATAGAAAAGCGTAAAAGTCATCGATACTTTCTATAATAATATACGAATTTGTTGTCTAAGAAACGTTTATTCTATGGTGTATTACTAAACAATACAGTTTAAGTTAAAATTCTGATAACAATAACTTACTAAAGACATAAAAAACCAGCAATTGAAGTACCTTAATAAGCGCTGTTAAAAATATTTTGTGCGGGATGTGAAAATGTTATCTAAATAACTACAGATATCAAGAATTTTAAATCCAGTAACCTATTCTAAAAAAAAAAACCTATTCTATTACAAAAACTAATTATTTTTGTGACAGAAATTTATTCTATTTTCAATTCAATATTTTCCCATACATCTCTAATTATTCCCATACATTCTAAATTATTATTGTTTTTATTATTAGAAATCATAAGTAAAATCTAGCCTCTTTTCAGTTGCTTAAGCAAAATAAGTATTTTTCTTTTCTGCAAATACTTTAGCCCTCCTGCAGCTTTAGTGCGTCGTTATTTCAACCAAATCCTCTTCAAATGTTTGACACTCATAGCTTTCACAAAACATTATAAACAGCTTTTTTAACTCCTTAGATAACAACAACAACATTTGAAAAATTTGAATACTATATGAGAAACGCATCTTTGTTTGCATTAATTTGCAGTTCTTTAAAAAGAAGTTAAAAGAAATTTCGATCATATTTTCTTAGTACAGTGTTGAGTAAAAAAACCTTTCAATTCCTTTTTTTGTCTATTATTCATCGTAAGAAAATGATCTTTCATAATATATTTTAGGTATTTATTTACACATGCAAAAATTAATCGTAGCCAATTGCACATAAACAATTGAAATGTACATTGGTTAATAATTGGTCCTTACCCATAACTTTACACCGCTATTTCATAGATTCATTAGATCTCATTAAACCACATAACGCTAATGTTAGTAAATAAACTAATTGACACTTATAGTTATCATTAATCATTGTAAAAAAGTTATTTTAAATTGTTGTTTGTGACAACATTCGTAAATTTTGAATTGAGTATGAGAAACGACGTATGTTTTCAGATGGATATTTCATTATCCTGAACAATAATTACTTATGTAGCCATTTTTGAAATACGCATGGACACTTATTATTGCATGGAATTATTTCGTAAAAACATATTATTGCATATTAGGCATGGATATTTATTATTGCATGGAAATATGTAATTAAAGCTACATATACAGGGTGTCTTTTAAAGAACTCCGGGGTTTTAAAAATTCATATCTCACTAACTATAAAAGATAGCAAAATTTAGTCGATTTCTCTGAAAAGAGTAGCTCAAAAAGTTTTACTCTTACCAATTGGGAATGTTTGTATCAATTGTTGGCGGCGCTGCAGGGCGTTGACCTTAAAATGACGCCGCGAAATTTGAAATGATGGCGACTCCGCAACAAAAAAAGGCTCAATGTGTTATTTGGCTCATAGAAACGAAACGTTTTTCTTCTGGGGGCATATTAAGAATCTTGTGTATGCAGAGAAAATTCGTGTTGTTCAACATCTCAGGGAACGAATAGTCAATTGTGTGGCAACCGTCCCCCCCAGACATGCTCGCCAGGACATGGGAAGAGGTAGAATACCGTTTAGACGTCTGCCGTGCAACTAACGGGGCTCATATAGAACTTTACTAAGTGTTAAAAAAAACTTGAAAATGTAAGCTTTTCAGTCATGTATAAAACATGTATGTATGTTTTTTATTTCATTAAAATATTTTGCCACAAAACCCCGGAGTTCTTTTATACCCTGTATTTAATCACTTTTTTATGTTTTACAGGAGACCTTATCACAATCATTCGATACCAAAATTCCCCATGCAAAGGCATCTCTGGTGATGAAGGAACATGTCTCAGCGATGCCAATGACTGCGAAAGACGAAAAGGAACCAATATCGGTACCTGCGCTCGTGGATTGAGTACCTGCTGTTTGTGTAAGTGAAGCTCAATTTATTTATTTACGATTACAAGAGGAGGAGCTATTTAATTACTGGAACATATAAGATAGTTTACTTTGCTATGGATTAGCAATATAAGTTCTTTTAGCTAACACATAATGTTTTTTTTTTATTTTTTTCAGTTCGTTTCTTTATATCTATATTTTTTTCCATGCTTATGAAGGTAGTATATAGATAAATGACATTGTAAACAACAAATGTATTAATTTAATTTTCTGTTTCATCAATAAAATTTATGAAATCGACAACATGAAATATAGTTAATTTAACTTATACATGAAAATATAGTTTAAATTTTTAAACATTTATGTACATTGAAAATATAGTTTAAATTTTTAAACATTTATGTACATTGAAAATAAGTTTAATTTTAACATTTTTGTACATGAAAATAGTTAAATTTTAATTTTGTAGGATTAAAAATAATTACATTTTTCATGAACCTAGGTAATGTTTAGGTTTCTGAACCTAAAATATGCAGCTTTATGAATCTTACATTTATCATTATTTAAATAAATTCTTTATGATGGTACAATCCTCAGATACATACAAATGAAACTTTGAGCAAAATAATCGAGAATAATGGAAACGTTCTCATTTATTCGAAGCGATTAAAGTTGCACGAAAACATCATTAGAATTTGAAACTTCGGAATAGAAAAGCGGGTCTTCCTGGTGTACTCTGTTAAATATTTAGAAGCTTCTTCTAGAATTTCATTTGAAGAAGTATTAAAACGAATTCTGTTCAGTTACTGGAGAATTATATTCAAACTTCGTTTGTTAAATCCTTTTCTGATTTGGAACTCGTTATTCGTTCGACTTTAAATCATTCAAATTGAGGTTGAGAAATTTCGGATTTACAAATACCTTTTTAAACTTATTTTTATTATAAATTCCAAATTTTGTTTGTTAAAATTTAGAGTAATTTAATATGCATTTATAAAAGAAATATTTCGAAACGAATACAGACATCATAAGAATGTAGGCAAATACGCAATTAAGTTAAATATTCATTTTCATCTAAATAAATTTTAATCTAACTGAAGTTTATTCCTCAAAATGAAATTTCAATTTGATTTCAAAACGAAATGAATTCAGCATTAAAAAATATATTAATCATTTAAAATTAAAATTGGATTTATAATCGGTAACAACCTAGTCCACATAATTGAGATTTTTTGCTACTGTTGAAGTGTTAATACTATAATGATTATTCTAAGCTTTTTTAAACCTGTATTCTGCACATTTCTAATCGATAATGATTGCAATAAAGAATTTTCGCTCTTCAAATACAATCATACCAGACCTGAAATGCAGAACAGAGTACACAAATTGTAATCCGTCGTTTCAATATGTTTTATAGTTTTATTCAATAATTTAAGAATTCACTAATGGTTAAATGTCCGAACACCGATTCTGACGTCCATATTTATTCTAATGATATTTTTAAAAACAAATTACGTTGAAATAATATCGTTCAGTGTCATTATTCCGAATGAAATTGTAATTGCAAAAGTACATTTGCGGTGATATCACGAGCCACAACGACAGTTCATAACTTTATAAAATTCAATTCAAAGAAAACATTCTTAGCATTATTACATTAATTTAAATAATGAAATAACCAGTAATATAATGCTCTCAAAATATAATATCGAATAGTATAATACTATCATAGTTTTTACAACAACTTTTTTCATTAATGACCAGTCATGTTCGACGAGTGATCCATGTTCTTTTTCCAGCCAAGTTCACTTGCGGCAACACTACGAGCCAGAACGACAGCTCATAATCGGAACGTTATGATTATTAGCATTTTTAAACTTGATTTCCAAAATCTTAGCAATGATCTTATATTGAATATTAAGCAATGTATTGCAGCAAATATATTTGAGTATCATCGCTTGCATTAAAGTACCTTAAAATTAAACTAACAACTGACAACAATCTTCTTCTTTTGCAGCCAAGTTCACTTGCGGTGATATCACGAGCCAGAACGAGACGGTGTTCGTGAACCGCAACTACCCGAACCACGAGAACGGGACGGACACGTGTCAGGTGACCATCGAGAAGCCGGACAACGTGTGCCAGCTGAGGCTGGACATGCACGAATTCTCGACGTCCGAGCCGGACGAGATGGGACTCTGTACCACGGACTCCTTCATGGTTAGGACCACGGTGGGCGAGAGGCTGCCTATCCTGTGCGGAGAGAACAAGGGACAGCACTGTAAGTAGAAAACTTTATATATTTTCTTATAGACTGCAATTTGAGTTAGTACAAAAAATGAAGACCCAGTGCTGTCTGGTCGCTTCTTTACAGTGCTGTCTAACTGCTTGTAATTGACCCTGCTATATAGTTCAATCTTGCCCTCCGAATATTAGACCCGCTATTTTCGTATTTTGTGCATCAGGTTTTCTTACAATAACCTTAAAAACCTAAATTTATAATTAAAACCTAAATTTTATAATTGATAAAAAAATCAAAATGTAATTTTCTCATTTGCAAATGTTTTTAAGATCATATCTTCAAATATAAAACTAATTATGGTTTTTTAAACAAATGTTATTTGAAATAAATTTAAATTAAACTTTTTGCGATGAAAACAATTACATATTTGCCCATTTCCAGGCCGCTCAGAAGGCCAGATCATGACTTGATGCCTTCATTATATTAACTAAGTCAAAAATTGTAAGGCCATTACGTGTCCCGTTTTACTTATAAATATTTTGTACTTTTAAAAGTATTTAATTTCTTGTTTTACAACGTATAGATAAATTTATTAATTTCAGTATACGTTGATATGGGCAGAGGCTCTGGGAATCCTGTTGTCTTGAGTGTTGTAAGCAATGGAGATAAAATGTCCAGAAGGTGGAAAATCAAAATATCAATGATTGAATGTGGAAGTTTAAATATGGGTAAGTTGAACACTTTTTTTTAATTAGACATTCTTTAGCTATATTTAAGAAGCTTTATAATTGTAGCTTAATGATTAAAAACGTGTATTAAATTTTAGTGCAATATAATTTTATTATTAATAGAGCGGTATTTCGTTAGTTTAAAATCAAAATTATTGATTCAGAGTTCTAAGGCAAGAAACTAATTTTTTAAGAATCTTAAATCATGCCTTATCCTTTAGTTGGTCCCTGGATTTTTTTATGCTGCCTTCAAATGGAGATACGTTATGGAATACATTTGGTTAAGCTTTGCTTTGGATAAACTCATCACTACATACACCTATTTAATGACTGCTATATTCAAACCCTGATACAACACGTACACTCTTAAACAAACGAGCGGTTTTAACTCAGTCTGAGTTAATTTCACTTCTTCCATGCCGAAGAAATCAATTTTTAAGACTGAATTTCCTTATTTTCAGTGGTAAGTGATCCGGTTCTTATCTTCAAACTGAGCGGTTTGAATCACTGGTTAAGCCTTGCTTTGGTGCTAAAATCCACTCTCTCCTATAGATGATATTCACCTGTTCAAGAGGTACACTATAAAAAGTTTTTATCTTGGTTTCCCCATAATAATGATTCCTAGTTGCTACATCGGCTGTATGGTTAAATGTTTCACCGTATTTTCCGTATTCAGTTGAACAATTTTTCAGCTTTTGGTGACACAAACTTGAGTGATGATTTAATCGAATACCAAAATTCGGTTAAACATTTCGTTACACAGCCGTTGCAACAACTAGCAACCATATTTTAGGTGAAACCAAGTGCCACGATTTTAACAGTGTACTTGACTAATCATTTCAAAACGTAGGGAAGCAGAAAGTCTGTTGTTTCTGGGTTTCGTAGTTTTAATATTTCGTGCTTGGGCTAATAGCCTCCGCAATCTACAATACATCAAAATAGTATCCTCACTCCAAACTTCCTTTCCAGCCCCAGCCGGTTGCCTCCAGTACTTCCGCAACCCCAGCGACGTGGTCCGAAGCTTCAACTACGGCACCAGGATGGAAGGCCAGGTCCGGTACCTGTCCAACCTTCGCTACACATCCTGCGTAAGGGTCGAAGAAAACTTCTGTTCCATCAAGTGGGAAACCGAGAGTCCAGGGTCGTTCTCGTGGGGTGCACCTCACGATGGTGGTGCAAGTGGGTCCATCTGCAATGATGATGACTTTGTGGGCATTGACCAAGGATCTGAAGATGGCATGGGAGCCGGGGAGGATCGATTCTGTGGTACCAAGTTGCATGACAGGGACCTGCTTATATGTAAGTTGACAGGAAGTGGTTTGAGGCTTCTAATGTTTTTTAAAATTTTAATAAGAAGCGAGAATAAAAATATTATGAACTTATTTACTGTGAATATGTATAAGTTATCAGCAAAACTAGAAAACTAGTAATTTATAGTTTGATAAAATTATTTTTACTCGTATGAAGCTCTAGCTACTGAGTATTAGGTATTCATATAGCTATTACTATAGGTAGATGAAATTGTTTATTATGCATCACTTCTCAAAAATAAATATGCGCAGCCTGAAAACAATATTTTTTACCCCGAATAAATTTTAAAGGCTACAAGTTACAGGATATCTGAGATTATTAAACTCATTTTTATGTGTATAGTTTTTATTTATGTATTCGTAGATTAAAACATGTCAACATAAAAGTTTCGAATTATCCGTAGATATAAATTTAAACTTAGCCTCCGAAACCAAAATTTTTACATGCACAACTAAAAATTTAAATGTTATTTAAAGTATTTATTGAACTAAACCTAGTTAGTACTGTACTGTTTTAAAAAATTATATTATTTTGAATGCATACGACTGACTAATTATTTTTTTATGCAGCTCGCAGCAAGCCTTTCATGCTACGAGTCAAAAGCAACAGTGATGCCCATCTGAACAACAACCAATCACAATTCGGATTCTCGCTGCGTTACACCCAATTACCTTGTATGATCTGAAACTAGGCGTGCTTTACAACCAACTCAGGTAACTAAACCTAAATGTAATAGATATGATTTTTTTTATAATCTATTTCAAAAGTGTGAAAAAACTGGTCAAATAAATTCAATAAAGAAAATACATCAAAATTACTACATAATATCTTTTGGTATACTTCCGATATTTAGCTGATATTCGTACTGACCTTGTGATGCCAAGATGACATCGAAAAGTAAATGTAAGATACCTTATGTTACAAGTGTTCTCTTTTGAACTCTTACGTTAAAGACATAATAATGACATTCATCTTATAAGCTGAAAACCCTCAAAAACCTGAAAACTGATATCTAAATACCTTTTTTAACGCTTCATGAAAGTTAAAGAATTATTTTTAAATTATTGCATCTAAAATTTTTGTTAGGTCATAAAAATATAATACGGATATCATCTTTAAATTTCAATCAATCTAAAAGTTAGTTTAAATTGTACAACCACATTTAGACAATAGACAAACAGTCATTCTTCTTAGATTTTGATTATTTCTAGTATTTATATATTGTTGCTTTTTTGCAGGTCTACGATTCTTCTATTGCTTTTTTTACTATCCGGAGCTGGTTATCTCCGAAGTCTGCCTCCCTACTGAAAATCAAGACATGGACTATATTTATAAATCATTATTTAAGTGGCTCATCTAATTTAATCATTTGTTAGTTCAGTTGAACTGAGATAGGATGGCAGAAATTAATTTATCTATGCGATTATCGATGTGTCTAAATTATTAAAAAAAATCACAATATTTATTTAAAGCATTCTTTTGTATTTTTGCCATATAAAACAAAGTTTTCATATAGTTTACTACTTATGTAAGTTATATTATTTGTATCAGAAGCTTTTACTGTTTTTCTTTTGTTTGATAATATGAAAATGTTTAGATTAAAAAACATTAAAATTATTCGTTAATTTTTTCCCCTTTATTTATATTTTGGATTATGTCCTACTAAAAATATGAAAGGAAATGTCCACTTCTGTTTGCAGAAAGTAATTAATTTTGCCTAATACCAAAAGCATTTTAAGCCATTTCTTTTAACAATTACTTTCGTCCATTCAGAAAGTCTTGTGTATAAATGCTATACAGTTTATCTGTAAACATTTTTGTATTGTTATTTCATTCGTTTTTGTCGATTTTGTAAAAGGGCTTCAGAATACAAATGTTCCTGGATTTTCCAAAAGCTTTCCACAAATAACCATCAATTGTAAGCAAGTCCAAAAACAAAAAGATATTTTGTATTCTGAATGCTCTAGTGTGCATTTTTGTGTTTTGTTTGATCATTATTAAAATTGAATCATCATCATTCGAGTAATTTAATATTTAAATAAATTTTATTACACCAGTTGTGACTTTTATTTAAGTGTATTGACTTTATTTTTAAAAATTTAAATCGTAATAAACTAGCTTTTTTTTTAAAAATAAACAATATAATAGCAATAACAATGGTAGTATATTTATAACCAGAATATTAGAACTTTGAAAAATGGTATTTCATATTAAAGTTCCATAAAAAATATAATTTACAAGCTAAACAAATTACGGCTCATTATATATGTATTAAGGAAGATGTCGAGAGAGTTATAGCTTTTATTGGCATTAATAATCTAGTAACATAACTTTACTTTTCTTCAGTGTTTATTAATTTATAATTGTATAAAGATATCAAAATACAAATAATAGATTATTTGTTCGTAAAATGTAAATACTTCTTCTAAAAATTGGTATGGTAACTTTCTCTTCTATTTCTTGAGCATCAATTTTACTAAATATTTATTCTTTGAACTTCAAATTAATTTTGCAAGCGATAAAGAATATTAAGTGAATTTGCGAAAGAAAGTTAATAAAAATTGACAATTTTTTGCATATAAATCGGGTCCCTTTTAATTTTCAAAATAATATCAAGTTATATAATGTTATGATAAGTTTCGCTTCTATTTTCAGAGCAAAATAAATCCCTCATTATTCTTTGAACTTTTAAAAATTTCATAAACGATAAAGACTATTGATTAAATCTGCGAAAGAAAATTAATGAGGGGTAATTATTGGCGTCAAAAGTTTAAAACTAGTAAGTGTTTAGCGATAAAAGTAGTGTTTAGCGATTTTCTTTCTAGAATGAATAAACAGTGTTAGGAAGCGTTTACATTTACTGTTAAAAAAACCTTCTTGTATTCAGGTAGTCACCTTGTGTCATTAATATAATGAATTAATCATGAATCAATGAATACATAAACAATGAATAGATTTGAAACTATATGTTAAACTTAAAATACTTTAGATGACACAACGGAAACATTGTTCATGGTAAGAACTTGGTTTATTTATGACGTTATGGTAAATTTAAAAGAATTTTTATACGTAAAAGAAAGAGTCTGGAGCAAAATATTTTATTTTGCAAAACACAATACATTTTGTAATAGCAGAAAGCTTATGAAATATTAGGTTAATATGCATAAGGAAATACTACAATGATGCTAAAAACTAAATATATGTACAATTTTAAAGTACGCACAAAAAATACACATATACGATATTAAATTTATGTTAACTTCAAAGAGACTGTTCATGTTCTGTATACATTTTTTTATGATGATGTATTATTAAAAAAGTTTTGTTTTGGCTAGTGAAAATAAATCTAGGAATGTATCGAAATACATTTCCTTCAAAAAAAGTTGCAGTTTACGATAACAAATATATTGCATTCGAAGTAATAAAACTATAGTTTTCTAAACTAGTACGTATTCACATAAAATAAAAATCGATGTCTTTAATAAATAAACATGATTCACTATTGTCTCATTTGCTGATGAGATTCCTGAAAAACATTTAAAAAATAATCTTAAAAAAACGAAACGAAACCAAATACTTTTTTTTGCAAAATTTGACCTAAAGTTTTTATAGAAAACTTAAACATTTTTAAAAGGTTAAATAAGTAGACATCCATATTTTTTTCCCATTTCCTACTGAGATGAATTTGACAGCAATATTCTATAGCTAACGGATTTGTTTTCGGAAATGATTATAGATGGCAGCATGATTCAATACAGTTCAGTCGTTCCTGTGTGCATATTCCTGCGTGTAATTCGAAAAAAAGATAACTTTTATTCCAATGAATCCTTAAAAAATGTAATTCAACAAAATCCGTTCACAGGAACACAATCTGACTCGCTTTTCAAATACCATTAGTTTAACCCTCACCCCCATAAACATAAAACAATATTCTTGTTTCCTTGTTTGTGTCATTCGATTTTCCACCAAACCACTTCTTTCTTTTATGTCCGACTCCCCTAGCAGCACACAGTATCATACGATCACCTTTCGATATCTTACAGTTTACTTTACAACACAGATGTTATACAGACGCCATTAACGCCCAGAGACCTTAAAGTTGGGAGACCCACTGCCCTAACCACTACCCCAACAACGTACGCTGATGACATCGAATATTTCAAGTTAATGATGACAGTTAACTTTACAACAAAGACTAGATGTTATACAGAAGTCCCTTCTCGAACCAGATACCTTAAACGTCGTAAAAGAGACCAACTATCCTAACCACTACCGCAACAACGTACGCCGATGACATTGAATTTTTCAAGTTAATAGCGTGTCCCCCAACTTATATCGGAAAGTGATTGTACGATTCTGATGTGTGCTACCAGGGTGGCCATTTGATTAGTTTGTTTTTATTGAACTATCTGAAGACTGTTTAAATTGCACTCTCCTCTCCGCCCTTGCTGTTGCCTGCTTGGGCCTTGTCACCCACGCTTCCTCTCTGGCCGATGGAGAATTTCCTCGTGTCCACCATCTCAACTTCTTCTCGGGCTGACAGCTCGGCGTCCATCTTGTCCAACTCGCTTTTGGACAGGTGGTAAACTATTCCGGCACCGAAGGCGTCGCCCAGCACGTTGATCGAGGTTCGAATTCGATCCCTAAGAGAAGGAAATTGAATTTTTTTTTAAAGAAAAGTTAATCAAATGGGCATGTTTCAAATCAATCTTAAGTGGCAACATAAATGTTAAACAAAAAAAATCTCTGCCGAGATTGGTGATCGAATCAATGTCACGACGCGACGGGATAACCGAGCACTGATGGAATAAAAGCAGGAATGAAAGCTGGAAGGGAATACATCACTAGAAACAAACCAATTACCGTTACATTTTTATTGTTTAAAATATGACAAAAAAAAATGTTTCATGTTAGGTAAAGAGTGATTATGAAACAATTTATGAAAAAAAATCAGTCGCATTCCAAATATTAAAGTTAGAAACAGGCTGTGCTGTATGAAATTGTGCAACTAAGAGAGATTATGATGAGACTTAAAAGATTACATGATTATATAATATTTTTTTCGATTTTTTTTGTCTTACGAATTACTTAATTCCATAACAAATATTATACTTACAGAAGCCAATCGACAGCTACAATCATAGATATGTCTTGTGTGGGCAATCCTACTGCAGTCAAAACCAGCAACATCGTTACCAAACCGGCACTTGGCACACTGGCAGCACCAATACTGGCAGCTGTGGCTGTTAAACTGAAAAAAAAAATATTTTCATACTTCAACTAACTATTAAATTTTAATTTTTTGTTTTAAACTTTATTCCATTAAATGGAGCAGGCACACTGACCACTACACCATCGGGGCCACGGAAGTACCTTAATATCAAATTTTCTTTTCGTAATCAAACAGAAAAATCTACGAGGGCTGTTTTTTTTTCAACCTCCGATGGGCTGTAACAAAAAGACGGGTCAAAATACAAAAAAGATTTTTTTACCAAAAGTAATGTACAATACTGCTTATTTCTCCACATAATCATCTTGGCGATTAAGGCATTTGTCATATCTGTAAACAAGCTTTGAAATACCCTCTTCATAAAATGTAGCCGCCAATGAATGGGAGGGAGTTGTGACGGTTTCGTTTAAAAAAAGGAAATTTGGAAGCTTTACATCAGTTTTTTTCTGTCCTCCAAGCCACTGCTAGTCCATAATTCACTTATGGTGAACGTTTGAGTTTCCCTAAACACTTGGTCAACTCGCTGAACAATACCGTCTGTAGCGAAAGACTTGCTTCCTTGGTCCCCTTCTTCATGAACATCAGTATTGTTCAGCGAGTTGACCAAGTGTTTAGGGAAACTCGAAGGTTTACCATAAGTGAATTATTGATAAGCATAGTGGCTTGGATTGTAGCGCTTCCAAGTTGACGTGGAGCTCAAAGAAACCGTCACAACTCCCTTCAAATCATTGGCGGCTACATTTTATGAAGAGGGTATTTTAAAGCTTGTTTACAGATATGACAAATGCTTTAATCGTCAAGGTGATTATATGGAGAAATAAGCAGTATTGTACTTTACTTTTGGTAAAAAATCTTTTTTGTATCTTGATCCGTCTTTTTGTTACAGCTCATCGGAGGTTGAAAAAAAACAGCCCTCGTATTATCAACAGGTACAATCTGCATCAGTGGTTGTAGATTTTATCTGTTTACAGAGAAAATAGTATTTGACAAATTGAGATTTTATTTTATAGAAAACTGCAGTAGTTTAAGGAAACGAAAAATTTCTGTAAGAAAATAACAGATGGATTCTGTTTTTTAACTGAATTTTTTACAGTGCAAGATTGGGCAAAGGTCCTTAGCAAGTATATAATTATAGATGCAGCAGCAATAAACATGCATGCAGCTTTTTGAATGCAGCCTTAAGTGAGTTTTTCCTGCACTATTAAAAATAGGCTATGCTATAGGTTGCGAATAATGTTCTAATTTTTAAGAACATCGTTGGTTAAAAATAAATCCGAATACACAGTCCTCAAATTTTGGATCATACCTCATTTTTGTGAATGGTTGAAATAAAAAAAAACATTTTTAACAGCGCAAGTCAAATAAAGACCAGGACAAATGATAATCTGTTACTCTGTTTCGGGGCCCGGATGTGTGGCTTAGTGGTGTGGATCGCAGACCATTACGCTAGCAGTCTGCGCGCTGTAACGGGTTCCCGCCTTCGCCCTGGCTGTACTTCCTCTCCCTGTGTCAGTAAAAATTCTTTCTGTGTCTGTCTTACTTGACGAAGGCTTATAAGCGGGTCTCAGATCAAGCACACAAGCCGGAATATTATATGTACCAACCCTACCCTACCCTATCCTACTTTATTTCCTCCACCTATCAAACAACAGTATTATCACTACCATTATCACAATATTAACAACTATAAAGGATTTTGATGTTGCTATTAGTCGTAAAATCTCTTTTGTTTTTCCTCCCTGAATGAATCTCCACAGTCCTCGCATCTACTTAAATTTAAAGTATAGGTTGTTTGCATTTACCTGACAGCAATGACTTCTCCTATGGAAAGGGTGATGCCGTTCATCTGGGCGATGAATAGAGCTGCCACAGCTTCGTACAGGGCTGTCCCGTCCATGTTGACTGTAGCCCCAACGGGCAACACGAACCTTGTAACACGGCAGTCAATGTGGTTGTTCTCTTCAAGGCATTTGAACGTGATAGGCAGGGTGGCAGCACTGAAAAGTAAACAATAAAGTGTATTAAAATAAAGTCTAGGGGATGTAAAATTTGTTCGACTATTTTTTTGTAAAATATTTTATTGAAATTTTAAAAATATTCAAAAAATTAAAAAAATGGGATTATAGAGAGATGTAAGTCAGAGAGATGTAATTTATTACATAAACACAGCTTGTAAAAATATTCAATACCGCCGGAGAAATGTGACTTAGAAAAGAATTTTTCCATTGTATTAACACAGAGGCAATTTGATTTGGATACCCGCGGTCATTTGGTCTCATTCACCGCTAACTGGAAAATTGTTTGCAGTGTACAATTGTTTGTAATTCTATCTCACCTGGAAGCTGTACCCAGGGCAGTGACCCACGCCTGCAGCATGCCTTTGAAGAACGTCCATGGGTTCTTTCGCGTGATGGCGAAGTAGATGACAGGCAGCGTGATGACACCGTGAATGAGCAGACCGATGATGACAGTCAGCATGTACAGCCCCAGCTGCTGGGCGGTCAGTGCAAGGTCAGCGATAGACATGATCTTTCCTACGATCAGAGACATAATGCCGAATGGAGAATACCTGAATAAAAAAGTTCCAAAAATATATCTAATATTAATAAGGATTTTATTGATTGAAAATTTGGTGCTATATATAGGTTTCACACCGAAACTCTTGTTCCTAGTAGCAGCAAAGGTTAGTTGGTGAAATGCTTCACCAATATTTTGGGATTTTATTGAAACATTTTTGAAATTTTGGAAACCAAAACCTCCAAAATTAAAATATTGGTACCGAGCATTTCACCGACTAGACGTTGAAGCTACAAGGAACAGGAATTTCGACTAAACCTAACATGGAATTTTTAACAGGGAATACCTAAGTGCATTGGCTTTAATAAAATGTATTATTACAAGAATACACACACAAATAATAACCTTTATTATTACAAGAACAAAAAATAACAATAAAAAACAATATAGTACGACAAGGGGAAAAAATCCCGCACAGGCGAACAAAACCATTTATAGTTTAACTCGAACAAAAAAGAATCAGAATTTACTGATAATGTTTTGATTTATTAATTGATTTTATAACTACGAAACATGTACTAATGAATACTTGCCACATAATGAGGTATACAATTTTCATGACAATTTCGTTCAGAACGACGAAGAAGTGAACCATGATTCGTCCGTCGGGTCCCATGTTTCCACAAAATATTCCAAATGCGATGCAAAATACGATTAGACCTAGTTAGAAAAACGCATATTGGTAAAAAGTGTTTGCAATTGTGTCTAATTACAAAGAATATTATTGATATTACTATTCAAGCGCAAATGTTTTGCATACCTTTAATGGTCCGCCCATAATATTTAACCTTTTTATGTTCGATTTCAAAAACTGATTTTTCTTTTTGTAAATGATTCTGATACTTAGTTAACTGATACTCAGTATGCAGCATTAAAAAAATCAATTCTCGTATTTGCTTACTGAATCAAAATTTTAAAAAAATGCAGTGCAACAACAGTTTAATGTAACTGCTGGTTATTAAATATTTATCTACTTGTAGGTGCACAAAACAGAAAATTCCATTTTTTATGCACATCAACAGAATAGAGAAACTAATAGTATAAGAGATATAATAACAGTTTTACATTGATAATCCACCACATTTTAAAATTTGAGCTGTGTTTAATTGAATGACTAAAAGTATTAAAATGTTAGGCTAAAGTGTACTGTAAGTATTAAGCATGGAAAACTATAAAGATAAAATATATTTTGAATTTTTAAACATGAATGATTTATCTTAACCGTTTAACATAAACACTTCTTTTGAAATGTTTTTGTAATTAAAATAGGGTTTCATGACCAACTTCTAAAATGAAAATGTACGAATTAATTCGAAGATTTTACGAACTTTTGCATAATATAAGTTATTAAACCAATAATGATTTGAACATGTTTCGCATTTTTGAAATAAATATTTTAAGTGCATCCGTTCAACACGTAATCCACATTTACGAAAATAATATTAATTAAAACTAAATAAATGAGAGTTTAGTAAACAAATATTTTATTTTTTACTTTAAAAAAAAGAACCGATCTATACTATTAGAAACGTAAACTGTTCAAGTATTCTCTTGAATAAGTCATTATTTCATCACTATCTTGAAAAGTACAATCAATAAACTGCAATAATTCTGAAATAAAGGGAACATTAAGTTTATAATTCCAAGATATATTCTCTGGAGGATTGAAATATTGCTTTTTCCATCTAACTTGTAATTACATTTGATATGCCAATCGTTATTCAGAGCAACATAAAAGTTGTAACTCAGTATCGGTTTTATTTTGAAATGATTTCAACAAATCGATTAATTTTTTATATAAATTTATTGCTTTGTTTTGTTATATGGTAAATCCATTTGCAGAATTATTTATATTAAACCATTAGTGATTAGACATAAATGGTAATATCTGTTCTGGCCGTTTCAGTTCTTTGTACTCGGAGTTTCTTCGACTTCGAAGCGTTATGGAGCACACCCATACTAAGTAAAATAGCACACTAATATTTAGTACATAGAAAAACTTTTTAGTGCCAAGAGAGACATTATCACAAATAACATCATGAAATAATGTTAATTTATAGGTTTAAAAAAGTTACTTAAAACGTTCGAAAATGAAAGTTTTGTAGCTTTGTGAAAAGGCAATAGCATCTTCTTCGGAAAAAAAAAACTGTAACCCACTCTCTAAACAACCAAACTAAAAACTGGTGGGTGTATCTTATTTACAAAAATTAGCTGTTTGTTTCCTTTTTTGTAGGCATTCATACTGAACATCTGAGTACAAAACTCTAACAGGCTCATATTTAAGAGAGATTGTTAGTCCCATAGAGCTAATGCATTAGTTTTGGAATCACAACTTCCGCAGAAGGATTGCTTTGCCATGTTAGCCCTTTTTCCCTCAGGTATGGGAATCAACATAACATTGAAATTAAACAAATTTGAAACGAAAATATTATCTAGTTATTTAATTATATATTGTTGAAGTTTTAAAATGCTAAAAATATGCAGCAAATGGCGACACTATTTTAAAACTTTATAAATTAATAATTAAATAACCGGATGTTGTTTTCTTTTCAATTTTGTTTTAAATGGATGTTATGATGATTCCCATACCTGGTGAAAATGGGATAACATGGCAAAGCAATTCTTTTGAAAAAGTTGTGATTTTAAAACTAATTTATTAGCTCTATGGGACTGACAGTCCCTCTTAAGTGATTTCTTCACCAATATCCAATTCGTTTCAATGTTTCATAAAGTTCCGTACCCAGCACGTTGGTTCCGTCCTTGTATACGACGGATCTTTTTGTGATGTACTGCGTCTCGTTGATGAGTGACCCGAGCTCCGTCTCGTTCGAAAACTTCACGATCTTCGGCTTCTCTCTTGAGTAGCTCGTCTCGGCCTGTTGGAAGCAAGCCTGCAGCAAGTTTTCCGGGAACATATTCCTACAGAGTAAGATATGTTTGAAATAAAAATGCATACGAACTAATAGGATAGGTTGAAGCAAGATATACGTATTTCTAAAATATATATGGGGTGTAAGTTTCGAATTGTATTTGCTCTAAACCCGGAACCACTTTAAAAAATTATTTAAATATTCAATTCAGAATGAGTAGTTAAGTTAATGATATTACTACGTTATAATTACGAATTAGAAAGGAGACTATTGAAGACAGGAGAAAGTGTCTTGTAGAAAATTTATCATTTGCGAAGTTTTCGAAAACAATTGCGTAGGATGTTCAAACAATAAATCTTAATTTCTTTAAATATTAAGATTCTGGTGTCCCATTAACCTCGTTGGCAATCAATAAGTAATAAATGATTTTTATTCTTTATTTATAAAATGAATTTTGAAAATTTCTAATTAGAATTTAAAGACCATGCACAACGTGTACTATGTCGTTAATATAGTCGCATAACTTGAAAGTCATGCATGTGACACATACCTCTTTAAATGGTTATGGAAAGAAAATAAAAGAGACAGTATTACATTGAATACAACTTGGGTTCAACCATGGCCTCCTCAGCTAATAAGGCCAAAGAAGCTTTCTATGACGCCACACTACCTGTCCAACTTGTGAGGTCGTTTTTGTTCCTAAAGAAAAAGAATGAAACCTATTTGCGCACCGCCGACTATACTTTTCAGGTGTTACGAACAGGCTTCGTTCTTCTCTGTCAGAACCGCTGACAACCCGAGCCGGACATATGGTGTGACGTTATAGAGAGCTTCTTTGGCCTTATAAGTTGAGTAGTCTGTCGTTCAACCCTTAGAGTTAAGAAGAAGAAAAAGATGCTGCCGGGAAAATACAAAAATCAGTTTGCCAAGTGAAGCCATCGATCGCAACATAATCGCATATCGGCAGAATTTTTTATTGGCTTTGTAGTAAGTCTAAACAAACGCTCTCGGCGAAGTATTTGGCGCTATACACTAAAGTGGAGTTTGTATTGGCAACTTTTGACTTTCTAATAAAACTGTAATTGCATCGTATTTTCTTGCCTGTGAAAGGAATTACTACCGTCTTGTATAAATTGAGATCTCGTGCTACAGCCTACAACTGCGAAAACAGTCATTTTTTTATTTTTAATCAACGCCTATTAAAGAATAAAATGAGGCGTTTCACATTGAACTTACGTTGAGTGAGCGGTTTTTTTAGGCTTACTAGGGTTACATGGCAAATTTCTGATGGCTTCACTTAATTTTGGGCCAAGTATCTCTATCTTCTTCGGGGCTGGGGAGCCCAGTCGGTTAGGCATTTGCCTAGCATGCGGAAGGTCCCAGGTTCGGGTCCGGGCATCGCCAAAATAACTGCCGACCTATAAACGGCCCGTGCAGCCAAAAAAAAATGCCAGACGAATAATACCCCGTGTGGAGGGAGGTGCACGTTAAACATCCTTCAAAATCCTAACGCTGTGTACGATGTCGCCCTTAACGGTTGCGTTGGGTGCCTACTCAGGTGTCGGCTCGTCACTTGACTGTGGTTCTAAAATATCATGCCCGTCGCCAATAGCCCTCGTGTAGCTCTATAGTGCGACGATAATTCAAACTAAACTAAACTCTATCTTCTTCTTAGCTCTGTGTTCAACCCCCATGATAATAGTGGCAATGAGAGGTGCAATCGTACCTGATGAGATCTAGGAAGGCGTCCAGGGTGGACACCTTCTTCTCTTCCGTGCCCGTGCCCACCTCTTCCTTGATGGATGGATCTCCAGGGTGGATGATGAGCACAAGCACGATGCCCACAATGGCAGCTAGAATTGTGGTCGCAAAGTAGTAGGTCAGGGCACGGGCTCCCATCTTACCACTGGATTTGGGGTCCAGTTGGGCGAGACCTGTAAAGATAAGGTAATTACTACGTGTGATTTTGTTACCGTAATCAACTGGAACTTTGAAGGGTTTCGTCGAATGGGGGAACTTTGGCCCAAGCAAAACTCTAGTATTGATTTTCTTCTTGAATATTTTTTTAACTCATAGGCCAAAGCTGAATAACTACTAATTGAAAAAGTTTTGAAATATTTTTAAGGATTGCATTTTATGAGAAGTTATTAGCTTGAAAATCTTAAAGCCAAAGATAGAGCCCAAGTTACCCCATTCGACAGTAAGCGTAATGATTTGCCAAATTTTTACCAAAGAAATTTGAAACAGTCTCTACATAGTTCATTGATAAGGTGTTTGCAATTTAAGCAAACCGACTAAGACTGCTATATCATGGGTCATCATATGCATTCAAGTGATACTTGTTTGAATGTGCTACATTTCTTTGACTTCAAACATAAGATTGATACAAGTTAGTCACTCTATGGCACAAAAAAAGTTAGAATAGAGAAAAACTTAAATTTTTCCTTTCAAACCTGTCATCTCCAGTAGGGTCAGGAGGGGTAAAATAAGTCACGGGGTGTTGTTGTGTTGTTGCTGATCCCTGTTGCCCAGCAGAGCTAGACCAGGTCTATGATATTGCACACTCTCAAGAAATCAATAACCAACAATGGTCGCTCAAGATCTTCTTTATCGAGTCCCAAGCACTCAAGGATGTGCTCTGGAGTGGCTTGTCCTTTGGAACACTTGGTACAATTTGGGAATTCCTTTTCTTTGTTGTTATAAGTCAATGTTCTTAGGTGGCCACTACGAAATCAAGTTATCGTAGTTTGCTCCTGTCTGCTGCATCGGAGGGATAGAGATCCGCTGGAACGATTACTCTTGTACCAATGGTTCACAGGGGGAATGGCAAATGCAGACCGAACAAGGCATTTATGTCTAGAGTATAGTTCAGAGTAGGTAAGAGACGCCGGAGTAAGCAGAGGCTCATTAGTACCCCTTTCTGCCAGGGCATCAGCCATTTCGTTATCTGCAAGGTCTACGTGGGAAGGGATCCACTGTAAGTGAATCTCACGAGATGAGGAGAGCCGCCTCAGCTTGTCCAAGATAGCTACTCCTGTATTATCACGGTCAGTTAGTAAGGTGCTGGATGGCGCTCTGGCTGTCAGACAAAATCCAGATTTCCTCATTCCCAGCGAGTGAAAGGACCGTATCTAGACCTGCATTAATTGCAATGAGTTCGCTGCGAAAGACGGAACAGCCGTCGGGATTTCTGATTTAGATTTGATTAGATCCGTTTTGATTCTTAATAAATACCCCACTACCGGAACAAATCCTGTCATTCCTGCTACCATCTGTATAAATAAGCACAGCTTCATCTCTGATATTATATGATCAATTCAAGGGCAAGTTTCCTAAGGTACTCAGGAAGATCTGAAGACTTGTTAACCTGGATATGAAGATTTGGGTGAAAAATTAATTAATTGTTCTTAGAATTATTGGTGGGAACACTGTAAAAAATAATCAAAAACGTTTCTGACTATGGCAGTTTTACGGTGAGTGCGATTTTCAGAAACGTTCCCGGGTATTTTGGAAAAATCTTTCTGCAATATTCAGAAGTATTTTAAGCATTTTAAAAATATTTTCTGAGACATTTAGCTTCTTAACATTGAAAATAAAAGAAACGTTTACCAACTGATCGGAAACAAGCTATTAATAAAAAGGGTTTTATATTTTTAGAAACGTTCAGTTGAGGCAAAAAAGGTTTCTGATTTTTTTTTTCAGGCTATCCTGGCTTGTCGGGATGGTGTCTAGAACTGTCATTCTTACCGGATATCATGGCGGATATGTTTTTGTGTCAGAGTCATTCAGCTTCTTAACTCTGAAAATAAAATAAACGTTTCCCAATTGACCGGAAACATTGGTAGGTCTCTTACATTTTCAGAAACATTTCAGTTGAGTAAAAAAAAACAGGTTTCTGAAAAAATTTTCAGTTTTATTTTGGCTTGTTGGGAGGGAGTATAGAATTGTCCTTCATACCGGATATCATGGAGGATATGATGAGGGGCAAAATGAGCATCTTGAGCATCCTCATGAGGATCTCTCCAGGGAAAGATACGAGGGCGACCGCGTCCTCAGAGTAGCTCCCCATGCGGGCCAGGAACCCTAGGAGAATGCCCAGCAGCACACCCACGATGGTCAGCATCAGAAGGAGATTCGTCTTCATCCATTGTTTGAGCTATAAAAGAATAAAGTTTGGTTTTCACTGTTTCATCAATGAGAAAGACAATGGTATTTCGATACGGGTGCCGAATTGGATGCTTAAAAAACTTGGAATGTTCAGTTAGTTTTATACACTGCTCAAAAGAATTATGGGAATGCATGGTTTAAACCCTTTCATCCCCAATGATTCCATTAGGAATCCTCAGCTTGCGATTTTTTTTTTCTTACTAAGTTAAGATTACACTTATTTATCGTTAGATGGAAGAATCATGACTTTTGAAGAATTAAATAATGTTTGTTTTAATTAAATGAAAATGTGAAAAACATGGTAAAATAAAATTCACTCCCAAAAACTTTTAAGAAATAAATTGACGCTAAATCTTTCACGCTTGCATTCTTAGACGTTTAAAAATTGACTTAAACTTTTTTTTTTTTAACAAATAAAGTTTTGAAAAAATTGTTGTTATAACTTATTCAAAAGTTAAGACTCCAATTTTTTCCCTTAAATTTTAGTTTAAAAAATTAAGATCCCCCCCTTTTACCATTCCATTCGATGCTAACGATCTATTTCACAATTTTAGATTTTAGAATAAAAAAACGTTGGACTGAAGGGTTGACAAAATACGGAAGTGCTCCCCTAATTGTTTTGAGCAGTGTATATTTTAACACCGATTTTTAAAGAACAAGATGTTATGGCTCAAGTTGAACTAATCTCATTTTAAATATTTTACTAGCTTACAGTTCTGCCGTAGGGAGGTAAACAGCAGTAACTACAACAAAGAATTAACCATTTGGCCAATATCATTATGGCCATAAACTAGTATGTCTTTTAGTATGCTTTCTTTTAGGTTAGAATTATTGAGTGTTTGTAAAAAAGGTCGAAGTCATTGGTCTAGATATTGCACTTTACCTGTCTACGGCAGAGTTTTACATCGTATGTTGCATATATATTCTAATGGAGCAAATTATATGGAAAAAATAAATATTTCGTTGATGGGGTTGGTAAATCTACAATGGAACTGACTAACCTTTTTAGTCATGAATAAGATTTTAATCTTTATTAATTTATTGGGTAATGGTGAAGGGAGTCGGATAAACATTGCCGGGCTGTTAGTCCTTTTTGGGTCTTCAATGTACGCATTTGTAACAAATAGATATTTTAATTACTACACTCTAAAAAACAAAAGAGTGAAATCCACTCCTATAGGGGAAGTGCATTTTCGGCACCGGAAAAGAGTGGAAATTACCTCAGACTGAGTTAAAACCGCTCGTTTTAAGAGTGTAGGACGTAGATTGTTTTCTTTTATTTCTTTTACCCACTCCGCAAAAAGAGTGAAATCCACTCCTATAGGGGAAGTGCATTTTCGACACGGAAAGGAGTGGATATGAACTCAGACTGAGTTAAAACCGCTCGTTTGTTTTAAGAGTGTACTTACGCCTTCCATGAAACTCGAAGGGGCTTCTGTTATCCTCGTGACCGCTGCCCCGATCATTGGGATTTTCGTGCTATCGTCTGCTTTCGTGTCGGCAGGCATCTTGAGAGTGGTCTACTTCTCGGACCTAAAATAAAATATGTCAATGAATAAAAGATCTGAAATTTTAGACCTAACACATTTTAATACTATAAAATTTCAATACTATAAAAGGAATAAATAATTATTTATTTCAAAACACTATTTACATATGAAGCCACATTATACCCCCCCCCCCATACGACAATCACATAATCAATATTTTAAAAAAAATGCAATGCTCGTTTTTTTCTAAAATTTAATTTAAAAAAAGTTTAACTCATTGCTTGTAAATGTTTTACCATTGCGTTGCATTCGATTACATGCCCCTTATAACGTCAGTTTCTATTTAATTAAATTTTAATTGCTAATTTGTTAATTAAAGTGTTGCTCCTTTAATAAAAACGTTAAAAGGAAGCAACTTGCTGAATAAATAATTAATTAAAATCTCGACGAATACATGGGCAAGAGACAACCAAGCGATGTGAAGATTTAAGTCCTTTTAAAATGTGTGTTTACATATTTTTTTCATTTAACAAGATTAACTTAAGCCTTGTGTGGTTTTATGTTACTGAAACACCTGTATCTTATTCTTTGGAATATAATAGTTCGACAAAGGAACCACCACAGGTATTAAGATAAAAAGAAAAAAAATAAAGTAATAAAATCGACAACTTAACTGGAAAAAAAATGGAAAAACTTTATCGTTTTGATTAGAAATTTTTACGCAATGCCTTCCTTAATGTATAGTGTTTATAATTTCATATAGCTATAAACCAAATCATGCACATTCACAAAAAATGTACTTTTGTTCTATTTTGTAAAATTCAATTTTTGTATAATAATTTGTTCCAATAAAGGAAAATAGCCTTAAATTTTACCAGTTTTGATTAATTAGGTAAAAACTGTTTAAATATTCTGAAACGTAATAGTATTACAATGTATAAAATATACATATTAATCTTAAACACCCTCATAAACTCAAGTGATAAACTCAAGAATTCTATACATACAAATAAAAAATATTTTAAATTAAGGCGACTATTTTAAACTTTCCTTTTTCAGAAATAAGTATTGTAATGTTTGTTTGAAACTAGAGGGTTATGTAAAACACATAATCTTTCCTTACATACTGAATTAGATGATTAGAAATATTTGTGCATATTATAATATGTTTTTATAATATCGTGCAAAAGAACCATAACTTTTTCAAATCAATAATCGTGGCAAAAGTGATGCTTTTAACCAAATAGTGTTTCAAAGTTACTTTTACGCACTAGTGCGACAAAGTAAATAAGAGCATCTGATTGGTATTTATTTGAGCGTGATATTTTATTCGGAGGCTTTGTGATTGGGGAAAAATTCTTTATTTGAACGTGATTCTTTATTTGGCGTCTTATTTCCAATGCCAATCTAAGAAATACTTTTTGCACGTGATTTTAAAATAATCATTAATATAAATAATCACGTTCAAATAATTCGGTTTTTTTCCTTCAAAAGAGAATTTAGTCTTTGCCTGGTTAATTTTCAATGCAAATTTAATAAATACTTTTTTTGCACGTTATTATAAAAAAAATAGTGTATGACAACACGCCGAAAATAGCCTTTTTCAAACTCGCTCGTACCTCGCTCGTGAAATATTTTATTAAACTCGTTTAAAAAAGCATTACTTTTCACACTAGTTGCATAAATAACTATTTGATAATGGATATCTCACTTCCACCAAATTGTTCATTTACTCAGTACATTTATTTTCCGAGAATATAACTTTTTCAGAATTTGATAAAGACGCGGCAAACAGGAAATGTTTTTCTTATTAGCGAAAGCAAGGGTTTAATCAGTTGTTAATGCAGTAAAGCACAACCGCACTTCACTTCAAGGTTTAATTTTTAATCGTAGGTTTTCATTTAATGACCCAATAACAACCAAATTACCTTAGGTGAATTATAGTAGCTTTTATATTTTAACGTTTACATTTGACGCCGATTTTATGTCTTTAAGGTGGATTTTAAAAATTTAAACTGAAGGTTAGTTTGAAAATAACCGATTAAATATTTGTAACAGATCATCTCAATTGATATTTTAATTATTGCAGATTTTTTTTTAACCTATATGTGTTTCCTATATGTATTTCTAACTCATTCTGAAAATATCCCGTCATTAACCAAATTGGAGCCTAGGTCAAATAAAAAATCGTCCATTCTCTGAAATTGATATTGTACCCCTTTATTAAAGAAAATGCAATATAAAGACGCTTATTAAAAAAAAGAACTTGATAAAATAGCTTTTACTCTACAGACATAAATTCTGCTTTTAAGTGCAATATGAGTATCTGCTAACGTAACTGTTCATTCGCCGAGAGCATCATTAAAACATCTTATCAACTTTCAGACCCATAACACACCTTCTCTAATAGTGCGGGAAAATTGAAACTCAGACTGAGGATGTTACAGAAATAACAACCATAGTTTTAGCTCGCTCTTGTATATAAGCTGGAAAAAGAATATTTTTTAACTGATAAAAATATATTTTCGCATAAAAAAATAAGAAATCAGATTAAATGAATATGATAATAATAAACTGTTTTAAAGAGGAAAAATAAATAAATGCAAGGTCAACTTCCCTCAGTTTATCAGGAAATGATTTTATGATAGACTAAACTTGTAGAAGTGAAATATCCTTTTCATGGTCTTCATTTAGGCCTAAAATCAAAACCCTCGTACAAAAGTTAAATTATTACAAAAGCTACCAAGCTTTTTAAAATATTCCTACAAAAAAAAAACATTCTTGAACTCTTAACGTATTTTAAAGAACCTGTTAGCTGAGGAATCTGATAGGTTTTTTTTTTCATTTTTTTTTAAATGCATAGTACATATTTTGTTTATACTCAGTACACAGGTCACAGATTAAATAAAAAAAATTGAAGGTTATCTTAAGTTTTATTGTTGCACTTCAAGCTATTTTAAATCAGATTGAATTAACCCACAAGAACAATGAGGCATCTTTGTTTATCGAGTATTTGTAAAAAAATTTATGTTGAAAAAAAGTTTTTCTGACTATTTTTCTTAAAACTGGTTAGAGAAAAAAAATATCTGGAGGAAATTGGATTTATTTTTCTTTATCGAATACTACATTTTGCTTTTAAGCAATAACGTATTACAAATTGTATGTGGAAAAGGAAATCTACAATAAGAGTTTTATCTTTAGTGCAATTTTTCAATGATTGATTCTACCTTTCCTAACAGTCAAAAACAAAAAGCAGCCATGTTTGCTTAATTTTTTTTTATGCAACAAGATTTTTTTGTTACAAATACTCTATAAAGGTGTGCTGCTGACACATAACTTTGTCAATTATTATTTTAAATATACAACTGCTTTTTGAAGTTCGAATTTCAAATTGAAGCGTATCCATTTTTTGAGTAAATAATTGCCTTGTTTTTTTTTTATAGAATTTGAAAGACAATTCTATACAAGTTGCCAAATTTAGAAAATGTTTAATCAGACATTGACATAACTAAGAACACTGTTAGAAATTGGATAGAAAAATTTAGGAGTAATCTGTGCTGCTAACTTAAAAAACTGAGAGCAGATGCACATTATCTGGCAGAATTTTTAATAGAAATATGTATTTAAAAAAATTCTATGCAATTTATTTTTAAATTTTTATGTAATTTATCCACAAAATATGGACGTCTGCAGTGACTCTGAATGATTTTCGGAGGGTCGTAGTTGCGCACGTATCGAATCCCTAAAGTTATGAGATTTCTTAGCTGCTGATGAAGTTTAAAAAATTGGGGAATCTACGATAACCGGAGTATCGAAATTTATGCATACGATAGGGTTTTGCGATTATAGGATCGCAGAAGAGAATTTTGACATATTCAAGATTGTTGACGATGGTTATTTTCAGCAAGATCTTTATGGAAACCATCTTAAAAATTGATAGTGACATATTAAAAAAAACTAGTCACGGTACCTGCGACTAAATTTATTTTGAAGTCCCAAAATTTAGTTGCATTTTGCTACTGGCGACCTTTAACTTCGAACTCTGATTTAGCATCTAAATTCAACTGCTACCCAATAAAACCCCAACCCTCCCGGTACCTTACCGACATCTTTACTGCCCTTTACGTCAACGCCAAGAACCTCGAAGGACGTGAGAAATCGGAATAAGGAAGAACACTAAAAGATGCCATAGAAAAAGGGAAGCGGACACTCGTTCCACGAGATATTATCTCGTGATATCGCGTCAGCAGGACATCACGCATCAAGTTGTCACTCACCCACGCAATTGTTGCGGATCTTCGTCGTTTTTATGGTGCGGAGGAATTTTGTAAATTTTCCCACGAGAAAGACAGGGAGCGGTTGAGGTGGTCTGGTTCCTGTGTTTACTTTCACAAATGAAACAAACGTTTTAATCACAAACTCCGAATGTATATGATCAGAATATAGTATTTTAAAGACAAGAAATTTTATGACTGTAAAAAATAACGAAGATGCTAATATTTCTATTTCTCTTATATGAAAATTTTGGTACGTAGGATGTCAGACAGCTAGCACAAATGAATATATGCGTTTTTTTATAACATAAGTTAGTTTGTATGACGTGAACACACTAGCAGGGTATTTTGAAGATAAGAAATTTATATAATTGTGTGTAAAAAATAACGAAGATGTTTGCATTTCTATATGGCTCGGAAGACATCGAACCTTTCGTTAAACGAATATGAATATTCTAGTATGTTTTTGTGTAGTATGAGAGACATCTAGCACAAATGAAATAAATAAGTTATTTTGTTAAATAGTTAAATAGTTTGCTAATAGTTGTTAAATAGTTAATGTAAGTTAGTTTGTATGATATGAACACACTAAATGAGTATTTCAACGTGAAGAAATTCGTATAATTGAAAAAAATAACGAAAATAATACTATGCATACTATGACTCAGGAGACTTCGACCACTTCGTAAAACGAATATGAATATTAAAGTGTGATGTATGTGTAGGATGCAAAACAGCCAGCACAAATGAAATAAATAATTTATTTTCTTAAATAAGTTAGTTTGTATGACATGAACACAGTAATAGAGCATTTTAACGATAGGAAATTCATATGATCATAAAAAATAACGAAGTTGTTTAAATTATATGACTCAGAACAAGTCGACCATTTTGTAAAACGAATATGAACATACTAATGTTATGTTTGTGTAGGATGCTAGACAGTTATAACAGCACAAATTAAATTAATATGTTATTTCTAAAAATAATAAGAATATAATTGTTAACAATTAAAAAAAGATGTAATTGAGAAGCCGGCACTGGTACCAGTACGAGTTCATAATGTCAGAAGGAAGATTTCTATAATGTCAAAATTTGCCAAATAAAGACTTTCCCATGTGAAAAGACCTGGAACAGTATGGGTGGTCTGTGGGTAGAATGTTTGGACATAATAGATTTCCTTCTCTTATTTTTGTCTGCTATCATTTTACATATCAAAACATATTATTCACAAAAGAAAAAGTAGTTTAACACAGGGGATCCAGAAAAGTTTAAATCAACCACATAAACGTATGGGTGAGGTTTATTTTGGAAAGGTATCAAAAGGCGGAAGGATGATTCAGATATTATGCACTCTTATAAAAAATCAGAATTTGATGTAGGAATAAAACACTTTAATAAGCATTTTCGAAATAGTAAATGAAAAGTAAACATTTTGTCTCTGGCATGTTATAAAATAGTCTAAAAAACGGTACGAAACGAATCATGTCACCTTTAGATAATGAGTATTTATTTATTTTTAAAATACTAGGGGCTGCGTCCCTAGGCGAGCAAGCTCGCACATCACTGGATGAATGTCGCATTATTAAAAGATATGTTTAGTAACTTTTTTACTTCATGTGTATTTATGTAGTGCTCCATATTTGTTTTTTAATTGCTAGCACATAATCTTATTTATGTTCACCTGCGAGCGAGGGCAGCAAGCTGGTCGAAAGCCAAACAAAAAAAAATTAATGCAAACGAAACTTAATTATAAAACTCACACTAATTAACTAACACCATAAAAAAAAAAGATAAATAGATACAAACGAATAAAAAGTAAGATGCAAACAAACAAAAAGTGCAAACGAACTATAAATTATTAACTAAATTATAAACTCTTAACTCTTAAAATTGCATTCTCTTCTTGTTCCAATCTACTAATTAACCCCTAAAGACAAAATATACAAATAACTAATTGATGCAAAAAAAATAATGGCTTTAATAATTAAAAACTCTTCTCTTAAAATTCTCTCGTCTCTTCCCAATTTTGCTAATTAACGGCTTTAATAAAGTTGCTTTCTGAATAATTAAATGAAATTCTAGGGAAATGATATCAAAAAGCACCGGCTTCTCGCTAAGAGGTGCCCTCTCGGAACAGAATATTCACAGAAATCGATTATTTTTAATAAAATATTGAATTTACATCTCCGAGATACGGCGAGATACACATTCCAGAAAAAGAATGGAGTTCTAATATCAATATTTCATCTTGTTATGGCTGGACACGTTTTAAAAGAGCTTACTTTTTTTAATATAGAGATACATAACTAAGACGAATGCTTTGGCGAAGATCGCATAGTCACTCTGGCTGAAACTTTCCATACAATTCCTTTTCAGTAAAGGACATAATTTTAAATAATGATTTGAAACATTGAAAATCCAGAATTGTTTTTTTTAATTTACAATAAAACTACAAGTTGAGGATGAGGAGAGAAATCGAATTAAGAGCATAATTGAAATAATTCAAAATTGTGTTTTGTTGGAAATACTCAAAATAAGTTTTAATCCCCTAGCTTTATATACCCGGCGCGGCGTTGCACAGGTGTACCCTTAATAATGGAGACTTGTGTAAACTTTTAATTGCTGCCAATTTCTCCCCTTCCCTACAAATCAGCAACTCATCATGTTATTACAATCACTCCCATCATGCTGATGTCAGCATTATTTTTTAAAATTTGGATTTCCAACTGCGTATCAATCAGGCCCTTTCGAGAAGTTTGATGTCTTTATCGTAACAGTTTTCTCCATACCTGTCATGGGACATATTAGCAAAACTTTCTCAATTCTCTATACAACAAGTCTCTCAATTTATTTCCGGACTTCCTTAGACATCAAGTCTGACAAAAGATAACGAACTAAACAGACATCCACTATCTTCTATAATTGCCCGAATTTTATGAAGTAAAAACTAACTATTTATGCATAAATATTTCTCTAAATTGCCATTAAACTAAAGATAAAATTTAAATCAAGTATTATAAATATAAAAAAGCATTAAAAATCAAATTAAGATTTTACGTAAATAAAAAAAAATTAAATAATGATTAATTTATAATTGGCTTAATTCACGTGATGTTGAACCATTCCTTATTTCATTCTTGGATTCCATTTTTTATTTAGGTGATTGGTGGTATAAAATTATAAGCTCTGCCCACGACGATGATTTACCAATGGAGACCATATTTTCATTTCTGTGGAACTGTTTCCACTCAAGACTTGAAACCTGTCCATTTTACAAACTAAATACACGTGCTTATACTAAAATTTTTCTCGTACTGAAATTTATTTAAAATTGAAAATAAAGTAGTACAAAAGGAATAAGCTTCTAAAATTTGATATCTGTACCTCTAATTGTTTTGCCTGTGTTTTGATACGTGAAACAGTACTTTTTTCTTCATAGATATAGTATTCTGAATATATATCTCAGAAATTATTAACAGTTGAAAGAGTAGCTGATAACGCAAAGTTAGGTCACCAAGTCTAAATCTCTATACATCCATTCTGTTACACAATACAAGAAATTTCGCAACACACAGAACCAAACCAAAATAATAGAAACAGAAAACAGTAACTAAAATACAACCAGCAACTCCTAACAAAAATAGCAAGTAAGCAAACACTCACCCAAAAATAACTGCCTCGACAACAAAATATTATTGGAAGTCTCACAATCACTTTCTACAACAAACACACCTCAGAGGAACAAAACACGAACCTAGAAAATTGCACATTTCCATGAGGACAATCTCCCAGTGTTTGTGTTGGCCCCCCTCATGCATTATTCTTCAAATAATAATAATCATAAGGGAGAAGTTGAATTGTGCAACCCCACAAAACGGCATTGAAGTGGCGCAACGAAGCAGAGCAGCGCATCCGCATTTGTGGAGTGTCAACATGAGGGAGAACAATTCATTTCCGAAGTGGACAATAACATTGGATTTACAGCGTGACGAAATGTCGTAGTGTCAAATAATGTTCAACTCAATTTTTAAGGGTAGTTAAATATTAATTAATAATAACTTTGAATTTTCAGTGTAACAAAATGTCGTAGTGTCAAATAACGTTCAACTATGTTTTTTTAAAGGTAGTTAAATAGTAATTAATATTAAAATTGAATTTACAGCGTGGCGAAATGTCGTAGTGTCAAATAATGTTAAACTATATATTTTTTTACATACGTAAAGGTTGTTAAATATTAATAAAGAGTAGTATTGAATTAACAGTATGATGCGAAAGAGAGAGAGAGTTCTCTGTGCTAAATAATTTTTCATTAAAAAAAATATAATTGAATCGAATTTACAGTGCGAGGAAATGTCGTAATGTTGAATAATTTTGAACTACTTTTATTAATATACGTAAAGTTAGTTAATTATTAAGGAATCGCGACATCGGATTTACATCGTGACAAAATGTCGTAGTGTCAAATAATTTTCGACTATATTTTTAAGGGTTAATAATTATTAATGATTAGTAACATTGAATTTACAGCGTGACGAAAGTTCTGTGTGTTAAATAATTTTGAGCAAAATTTTTTATAAAAAACATCTTGTAAAGTGCAATTTTATTAAATCGTAACATTTAATTTACAGTGTGAGGAAATTCTGTAGTTTTAAATAATTTTGAACTATTTTTTTTTTGAATTACGTAAAGGTAGTTAATTATTAATGAATTGTAACATTGGATTTACACCGGAACGAAATGTTTTATGTCAAGTAATTGTAACGATATTGTTAAAAATACGTAAAGGTATAATTAAATATTAATGAATAGTAATGTTGTGGAGTCTCAATTAACTTATCTGTGTTATGTAATTTTTAGCACCATTTTAAATTTAAATATAATTCTATAAAAAGACGTTTTTCCGTTTATGTTTCAGAAAGTTTTACAATAATATTGTACAATATCGAATCTACATCAATACAAAATTTCATAGAATAAATATCCTGAAATAAATTAAAAAATAAATATAAGCATTATTTGTGTATTTATTTCTGAAAGAAGCAAATATTTCAAATATTTTATATTTCTTAATAATTATAATTAAATTTTTGACAACCAATGAAACATCCATTTATATTTTCAATTTTAACCAGTTACACAACGTAGTTTATCAACATAAGCCCATTTTAACATATAGTTTTGTCATTCAGCACAACTTAATGTATAGCATCCATACTGGACCATTAAAAAACTTTTGATTAATCGAATATCAAGCAAAATCCAGTATGGTATATCAAAAAAGGCATTTTTATAAAGTTACTTAAAAAAGATTATCTAAATTAATTATATATTATCGTTTTTACTAAAACGACTTTTAAAGAATGATATGCAAATTTAACTACGACTATTTCACTATAAATTAACTATCAGAGGAGGCAAAGATATTTAGTGTTTGTCTATTACTCATAAGTTTTTTTTAACGAACACTATCTTTATATCAGAGAAAAGCATACAAATAACTATGAAAATTTATAAATTTAATAAACTTCAAGGCGTTTAATGAATGGATATTTAATATTAATTTTAACCATAATCAATTACATTTTTATTTATTTTTAATATGTGTACTTCCTTACAATCATTCACTTAGAATGGTTATCTGATACTTTAAATAATTTTGCAAGACCAAAAAATTGCGATGTAATAGATAGAATACCAACTTTGGGATTACGTACTTTTTATCATGGAATTATCCTATTGATACTGTGAGGGTTTCAGAGACAAAATTGTACGAACAATGAAATTTGGTAGATTAGTGTTTAGAGAAATTACTTTTACTGCACAGAATTAAATTTGCTTAGTTTGAAAAAGTTAAACAATGCATTCGTTTGGGTAGGGTTTTAATACAGCGAGCCTTATTCTGCCACATGCAGGTAAAATGCAGTAACAACCACTAAAATGAGTTGGGCAATTTTTGCTCTGAAATAATCAGTCTTCTAGTATAATTTCTAATAGGTTAGAGTTAAAGAGTGCATGCAACAATGGTCCAAGTCATCAGTATAGATATTGCAGTTTACCTGGCCAAAGCAGTATTGAGCATTGATGAAGCATCAGGACCTTATTCTGCCACATGCAGGTAAAATGCAGTAACCACTACAATGAGTTGGACAATTTTTGCTCTGAAATAATCAGCCTTCCAGTATAATTTCTAATAGGTAAGAGTTATAGAGTGCATGCAACAATATGGTCCAAGTCATCAGTATAGATATTGCAGTTTACCTGGCCAAAGCAGTATTGAGCATTGATGAAGCATCAGGACCTTATTCTGCCACATGCAAGTAAAATGCAGTAACCACTACAATGAGTTGGACAATTTTTGCTCTGAAATAATCAGTCTTCTAGTATAATTTCTAATAGGTAAGAATTATAGAGTGCATGCAACAATGGTCCAAGTCATCAGTATAGATATTGCAGTTTACCTGGCCAAAGCAGTATTGAGCATTGATGAAGCATCAGGACCTTATTCTGCCACATGCAGGTAAAATGCAGTAACCACTACAATGAGTTGGACAATTTTTGCTCTGAAATAATCAGTCTTCTAGTATAATTTCTAATAGGTAAGAGTTATAGAGTGCATGCAACAATATGGTCCAAGTCATCAGTATAGATATTGCAGTTTACCTGGCCAAAGCAGTATTGAGCATTGATGAAGCATCAGGACCTTATTCTGCCACATGCAGGTAAAATGCAGTAACCACTACAATAAGTTGGACAATTTTTGCTCTGAAATAATCAGCCTTCCAGTATAATTTCTAATAGGTAAGAGTTATAGAGTGCATGCAACAATGGTCCAAGTCATCAGTATAGATATTGCAGTTTACCTGGCCAAAGCAGTATTGAGCATTGATGAAGCATCAGGTTGTCTTAAAAAGTTCAAAAATGATGAATTTAAATGTAGAATATGCGTGGTGGTAGTACTAAAAAATAGCAATGTCATTAGTTTCAAACACAAAGGTTAAAAAAAAAGTGTTGTCAAATAAAAAAGTTACCGGTAGGTTAAAATAAATCTTATTTTGGTGAAAATGCATATTTTTCTATAAATTTATATTTAACCAGAATTTTCTTTTCGTCGCGACGAAAATAGACTAGCTTTAATATGAAAATATTCACAAATGAAATGAATCGTAAATTGTCGACCAATAAAAAGGTCACCTGCTGCGGAGTGAGGAATCCCTGTTGAGGTTTCGTTGAACCTAAATCAAGTTAGTTTCTGGCAAACGTGTCAGTTAATTTTTTGTCAAACAAAGGTCTTATACTTCCTGTTCAAAACACAACTTCATCCAAATCCCCCCTTTGCACCCTTCAAGTGGCCCCTAAACCAACACAGGGTGTAGAGGGGGGAGAGTGAAAACTAAAAAAATAAAATAAAACTCATTCGATCGATAAGCGAATGTGGTTGGTTCCCATCACATATTAAATGTTTGTCCTCTCCGACTTTTCTGTCGTTGTCACAAGAGATTAGAACACAATGGCGGATAAGGCTGAGTCATGGAACTGACTCATGAAAAGTTACCTTAACAAGCAACACCCCAAAATGTTGTAGAGCCTCGTTATAAAAAGACGGAGTGGATTATTAGATGTCATTACTGGGATTATTTTTAAATGGCAATATTGCTAGGTATTTTTATTACGCGGTGGCAAATTACATGTGTTTCGGAAGTGGCATAATGTAAGGTGTTCAATAGTGCATGGACATATTTTTGGGTGGCATTGCCGTATTAGCAATTACTGAATTTCGTTTGCAGACAGTAGGAGAAACGGAAGAAAAATAGGCTCGTTTCATGAGACGTATTTCTTTAAGATTTCGTTCCTTTTTCTTCCTTCCATCAAAGCTCCGATTGGTGTTCTGTTTTCACGTTACATTGATTCACAAATCGCGGTTGAGAATGACTTTATTTTCATTCAACATTTCTGTTGCTACTCAAGACAAGAAACATGCTTATTAATTTTATTTTTACCATATTGAAACAAAGTTTCTGTTAATTTTTATAATAATGTTTTTCAAGCTTATTTTTATGATTGGCCCTTAACCAATGTAAGTTTGTAAACAATACAAAAAAATGCAGACTAACAATAGTTTCTTGCTAATGTGAGGTTATTAATTAATCAATTAATCGTCAATTGAGTTTGACTTATAGCAATCTCTATTTTAGTTGACTCTGACTGGTAGAATAATCACTACTGGAAATGTTTATCTGATTTCTACTAAATGTTAATTTATTCATGTACATAATTGATAAATAAATACTCGATATTTTTTAATATTTAATTAACTGTTATTGTATGTTGCTAATAATCCTCGGTTTCCTCCGATTTTATTTACTTATTTTCTTTTGGGTGGGAGAGGTAGAATTGTTCGTAGATAATTTTGCGTGGGCAGGAAAACCTTTTTAGGTTTAAGGTTAAAACAATTTTTACGCAACTTTGTACAACCAATAAGAAATTATACCAAAAGACTCGTGCTTTGCGAAGATCCTCGCACTAGCTTGAATTTTTTTTTAAATGTTGATTAAAATTTTTGGTGACAAGGAAAGAAATTTTACTTAAAAACTAAACTGAGAAAGGTACGATGGTAATTTATATTTAAACACTAGTAAAATGAGAATGTATAGGGAGAACCAGAGGGATGACCCAATGAATTTTTCTCATGATTGAAAAAAAAATTTCGAATAGGAAGTGGCATAACTTTTTTTCCTTAAGTTACCTAATCACATGACGAAATTTACAATAAAAGCACTATCTATACGTTTTAAAATATTAGACAGAATGCATTTTCATGCGCCAAAAGCAAATTTTTTATGCTGTCAACTCTGGCGTTACATATTTTTTTTTAAGTTGATAAGGATTCATAATAGTGCTAATATATACATTTTTAGAAGCAGGCCTGTATATTAGGTTTGCAATAAAAATGCGAATGCAAACTAGGGATACTTGACCCAAATCATCGAAGGATACTTGACCGAAGTTTGATATTTCTTTTCGGATGTATTTTGTAGGTTTCATTGAGTCTTTTTGTTTTTGTTTTTATGTTATTAAAGATGCTCCCAAAATATAAACAACGAATGAGGGTGCAAAATCCAGAGATGTTCTTTATAGCACATTTTGAAATTAGCTGAAGAAAAGGTTAATGGATGAGTATCCCATGTTATACAGTACCCAAAAAGTTTGATCTAGCTAGAAAGTAAACCTTTTCAGAGTGTATGTCACAACAGTATGCCTTAAAAACAAAGAAATTTCGGCTTTTTGAAAATGATTAGTTTCTAGTAACAACCCTTTTCTACTGAAAGTAGACCGAATTTGTAAAAAAAAAATCGGAACTACGTAGCAATAAATATAATTTTTTCACAAATTTTTTAAAATTAAATTTCAAAAATGATATCTTCATTAGTTTCAAAATGTGGATACAACATAACAAAATGTGGATAACATAAATTGTGCATTAAATAAAAAAAATCATGTTTGTAAATAATTTATAAATTTTCTATGGTAGTGTTTGGTAATTATAAAGAACAAATGTGATGGCAGTTGGACTGTGATACATCACTCAAAGTCACTTGAATGTGCGTTTGCATCTTTATTTTTGTTTGCCCTCTTTTAAACTCTTTGATGGTATAATTATCTTCAATAGCTTTAAATAAACAAGTTTTTTAACATGTGTTTTTAATTATCACATCCGAAAAAACTACTTAGCTATTAAGAAAAAAAACCTGTCTGGATCATGTCCAACAGCCACTGTGCAAACATAAATACCAACTAGCATCGTTGGTTTGACAAGAACGTGTGTGACTAACTAAGGGAGAGTAAAACTGGTTAAAATATGGTTTAAATATTGAAATATAAGAAAAAATCAAATGAAAAAAATAGATATTAAGATTGTTTGAAAAGTAATATCTTGAAGAATAAAAGGCTACCATTAGTGAATATGAGTTCATTAGTTGACCAAATAGCCTCAAGTTCTTACATATATTTTATCAAATTTCACCTAATGTTTCTCGTTTATAACAAAATCTTTTTCATTGAAATAAATGCTCCAATAAAACATTTTATCACAAAAATAAATTACTTTTCAAAAATATTTTCGAGGATACGAATTTTGTCCGAAGTGCAGACATACAGTACCTAATTTTTTTTAATCAAGCGTAGTATTTCAATACATTTTTAAAATTTTGTCAAGCTAACAAAGCTAAGTGACACACAGAAGGGCTTTTTCTTAAAGAAAGGCATCTATCTAAACAACAAATCTTCCTTCTAATTCTATTTTAGCACGAGTCTATTTTGTCTTTGAAGTTACCGAATACAAAAACTCTGTTAAATGGTATTAGGTGTAAATATACATTAACCCATTAACAACAGCTATTCTTTGTTATATAAAGTAAGGCTAATGCTTTATTGTATGTTACAGAAATATAGGTTATACGTTATTGTTAAAGCGATTTTTTTTAATACATTTGTTTTATTGCAAAAAGTTACGAATTGTAAAGCCAAAATTTTCAAAAAGTGTTTACAAGTTGAAACCCGCATAGCTGTTTTAATGTAAAAAATAAGAAATAGCAATTTAAGTTTATATTTGCATTGTATGAGGGTTCATTAGAACAGCAGGCAATATAAAGAACAAACTGTTATGTTTTTATAAAATGTATTTTTAATAATTATAAATATTAGATACAAACGAATTCCAATATTTAAGTACCAAGTCTATATCTTTTAAAAATAGTTTCTTCTCTAAGTAACAATATCATCTGGGATTATCTCTCTGCATTTAGAATAATACAGATGAAAATTTTCTCATTTAAAAATTAGTTAATATCAGTACACGACAAATTAAAAATTATTTATTAATAATGTTTCCTACTTATATCATCACTTTAAAAAGAAATCTAATTGAACTGTTAAATATATAAACTATAACTACAAAATTTCTACTAATAAATTTAACTACGAAAATTTTCAAATATGGCGTAAATTCTAAAGATATCTCAAGGATAGTTCGAGCTTACAACATTAATAAATACAAATAATAAAATGGTTTCTAAATTGAGGGGGCCGTAGTGAGCCTAGTGGTCAGCGTCTCGGTCTCGGGATCGGAAGGTCCTGCGATCGAGTCCCGGTACCACTGAAGACCTACCGAGTATATGCGGAGTACGTGCTCGTTAAATCTGTTGGGTCCGAAAGTCCTCTAAGTTCCCATACCAAATCAATACCTCTGGGGGTGACAAGCCAATTCTGGGGATCCTCTAGTTGGCCTCTGTCTCTAAAAATTAGATGGATCCACTTATGTGTGTGTGTTGTCTGTTGTGTCTGTCTTACTTGACGAAGGTTTATAAGCGGGTCGCTGACCAAGCACACAAACCTGAATATATATGTCTACCAACCAACCAACTAAATTGAGGACAGTTTTTCCATTCTATAAAGGGTCTTAAATACAACGAAAAGTCTACCAATAAGTTCTTTTGTAGGAATGAGACTGAGATGTACAATACGTTCATAAGCTAAAACTGCACAATTAAAAATTTCGTTTGAAAAGCTTAAACATTCTCGTTTATAGTATAAAATTTACTATTAAAAAACCTGTAAAATAAAGTTGTAGAGATAAAGTTGTAGAGTATATTCTACATAGGTTAACGTATACTGTTAAAAGTTTGGTTCAAGATTACACCGGAATCATGGAACTTTCTGGCCGCCACCACTATTCGGAGCATGGGTTTAACATATTTGAGGTGTATCAAAGTTAATGTTTTACCACAAAAGTGATAAATCCATATTCTAAATAGTGGTGACAGCTAGAAAGTCCCAGAATTCTTGTCCAATCTTGCACAAAATTTTTAATAGTGCAATACCCCTATTTATTTTACGTTGGATAATGGTTGAGGTGTCAACCTCAAAAGCCACGGATTCAATGCAATGTAACTGCATTTATAACAATCAAAGACTAAAAATAGACAAAGAGCATTACCAAATGCCAAAAAATGCTAATTTGTGAATTAAAAAAAAGCACAAAATATGTACAGTGAATGTTCTCTTAGAAGCATGACCTCCTGAATCCATAATACACAATCACTAGTAAAATAATAACTTTTAACTCATGCTTCTTTATCGTGAAACACACATTCTCGTAGACGTATGACGTAAACCATTGTTAGCAAGAAGATGATCACGTCCTATTTAAAAATTCATGAATGAATCCGTCTAATATACAACTTTGATAACAACCTTGAACTTCAAAACCCATGGACAACAAAAACGTTTACTCGTATATGTTTCTCTTATTGTTAATTGAATATGCTTGTTTCAGCTTTTCTATTTCTTTATACATTGATTAGATATGTTTTTTAAGTATCCGGAATACATATGTATTATAACATAGAATTATTCGTCTCATTTTATTATTCGGAAGTTTACTTTAGTGCAGCCTGATATTCATTCGACTGTTTCCAAAATATTGTGATTCCTGTTGGGCATTGCGTAAAAAGCTACTTAAATATTTATTCATCTGAATTGACTGACACAGTGTGCTTATTAGTGAGTAAATATTGAAATGTCCGTGACCCAATTTGCGTATAAGTAAAAGAAGGAAATGGGATTTTCCAAAAATAGCCTACATTTTTTTTTTAATTTTGCACGCCGGTTCGCCGGTACCACACAAAATTTGTTACTTCATGTAAAAAAATTCACAGCTCAAAAAGAAGAAAGAAATTTTTCCATCACACTGGATGTTTAACAAGAGGGATTTTTCTACAGGTTAGGTTCATTAATGTCTCTATAGATATTCAAATGCAGTGAGTGAGAATCAAAAGAAAATTTAAATATTACGTATATAAGCAACGTAACCAGCGCACCTTCCCAAAGTATTATCCATGTGTAAAACTATCCAATTAGGAGAAACACTAGACCCAGTGAAGCCAGATATTCAGGTTTTTAACAACCGTCATTATACACTAGCTTTTTATCTTCTTAGAGTAAGAAAATAGCCCCATAGCAGTCAACGCACGAACTGAATAAGGAATAAGGTTTTACGATAGTTATGCTAATAGAAAATGGCACAACTGCGTTGTTTTAAACAGTTTCTGACCAAGAATGGCTCGTTTTAGGTGGGCTATTGTTGATTGGTTGTATTGGAGTCATTTTTTGTTTCTATCTATTTGCACGTCTTTTGTTTGCGGTGAGTTAAGAAGCAAAATACTATAGTTTTCCGATTTTTTTCTATTTCAATTGTTTGTAGTGCTTATTGTTAAAAGACTAAAAGTATTTTAGCCAGCGTATTTTAGGATTTCTTACTTTATGTTTAGTAAGCATGTAGTAAATAAATGAGGCGTTCCTTAAGATAACATTGACTTTAGTGCCATTGTTTATACTTTCAAATATAGTTTGTCATTTGTCTATTGAAAATATTTTGACATTGAATTTAAATCATTCACAAAAATGCAAAAATAATTCAGCTATAAACTTTTGATTAGTTGAGCAGAGACGTGGTTTTCTTACAGTTAAAAATACGACCACCAATGTCTTTTCTTTTTGTATTTAATTGGTTTCTGGTTGGTAAACTATAACTACAACGGTATTGAAAATTAGTGATTTTTGTGCACGAAAGAAATTAGTTTAATGTGTTTTTAATTTTTTATATGTCTTTTGATATTTAATTATCCATTAGCGCAAATAAATATATTGTAAACTCCATTATTTACCGTTTCAAATATATAATTTTAATTTCTTTTAAATATGCCTAGATTTATTTTTGTATGCATGAACTATTTCTATAACAACCCTTCATGATTGTTGAAAATATAAAACCGAACTAAATCAAATATTTGGCGAATGTTTTATGAATGAAGTTCCTTCTTCTGCTCTAACTTCTTTACTAGTTCCAATATTATAAATCAATATTTTCCCATCCATATCGTTGATAGAATCCAACCTTCCGCTATTAAGAAGGCTCCACCAATATTAATTTGAAATTACTAGAAATATTATTAGTTTCCACGAGCATTATAAAAATTCTTGGAACTTATAACTACTCTTTGCGAATTCCCAGAGACTGAAATTGAAAGATTATTGAGGTGCTAGGTCAAAGTTCAAAGAAATGATATTTAAAGAGAGTTCCAAATATTTTTTATTATATAATATAATTTTGATGGCTATTGCATTTAAGAAATGTGGTACTTTTATATGATTGGGTTTTATAGATTTTCAAATTATAAATGCTTATATAGGATAATGATTTGTTTACAAACAAACAGGTTTGATTTGGGTCCGACAAATTATAGATTGTTTAGGGATTACAAATAATAGATTCTTATGTTATTTAGGATTTGTTTACAAACAATGAGGTGGGATTTTGAGGGTATTGCATAACAGAAAAAATTAATAAATATTAATACTACTTCAGTTTGCATTTTATTTATCAATAAAAAGAAAGTTTATTATCATTAAAAAGAAAGTTTAAAATTGTTTTTTTAAAAATAATTCATGAAAAAAAACTGAAAACATTATTGGAAAAACAGTCACTCTGTTGATAGTTCATTGAAAATTAAAATGATGAAAGAAGCCACCAATCCTTAAACTAAATATTACAATCAAATTGTGATATATATTATTACAGCTATTCACAATAACGAATTAAAATCACCAGTAGTTGTTATTTATAAACTCAGGTAAAACCTATTAACCCTAATTTTTACGTTCTAAAAATAGCTTACAACAAACACAAAATCATCAATACCAAAGAAGAGAACAAGAAAGAAAATCCCGCTGTTGTTTGTAGAATAAAAAAAATCATTGCGTTTGTAGAAAAGAGGCCGATAATGTGCCTTAAAACCTTGGACACATGCTCTTCTTCCACTTAAGTCTAGAAAAAGCACCTCAGAATAGCTCGGACAGGTTAACTTACAAACGAAAAGACAATTCTAAAAGAAGAATAAATCAGAGACACGATACACCTGAACTTTCCATACTTCGGATTGCTACATATATACTATTTTTTAATTTTAATTATTATGCACATCTATTATTAAAACAAAAATACTGTACACTCTTAAAACAAAAGAGTGAAATCCACTACTATAGGGGAAGTGCATTTTCGGCAACGGAAAGGAATGGAAATTAACTCAGACTGAGTTAAAATCGCTCCTTTTAAGAGTGTAGGACGTATATTGTTTTCTTTTATTTCTTTTACCCACTCCGCAAAAGGAGTGAAATCCACTCCTATAGGGGAAGTGCATTTTCGACACGGAAAGGAGTGGAAATTAACACAGACTGAGTTAAAACCGCTCGTTTGTTTTAAGAGTGTACCCTAATTCATAGATTTGTATTGACTAACCATCTTAAATACATCCCCGACGCTTGTGTTGTCATAATAACATATTTCTTGGGATTTAATTTGTTCTTTTTTGTGTTTATAAATTAATATCATCTACACTTTTATGTTAGTCAATATGATCCTTGTGATCCTTAGTATTCTGACTACTTTATTACTATTTTATTTGTTTATATCCCTTCTAGTTCTTGTCTGTATATTTGTGTGCAATAAAATTATTATTATTATTAAAAAACACAGGAAATAATAAAAGTAAAAGATAATTAAAAATACCCAGGAACAATTAATCATTTTATTGGGTAATCGTTAAGTAACCTCAAGAAAATTCTTTTGACAAGAGACAGTCAAAAAGTCTCAAGACAGTCCTTTTATAGTATGCCTACTTGTTCTAAGGAAAAACTGAAGGTGAAAAACCATTTATATACAAACGTTATGAAGTATCGCGTTTTAAAGCTTTCACGGCACTAAAGACATTCACTTTATGGAATGACTATACTATGCATTCTGTAAAATATGATAAAATGGCTGATTGAATTTTGGAATTGGCAGCTTTTGGCGAAAAAATTTAAAAATTTGTTCAAAGAAAAATCCTTTATCCTTACACTTTCATTATGTAAATTTTTCACTACACCTAAAATAACTACAACAACAAAAAATTCATCAATAACGAATAATCTCGCATTTTACTTACATTCATCCCTTCAAAATTTAAAGCGTGTTGTTTTTATCCTAACATAAGTTTTCTCACTTTGGCAACATTATGAAATAGGACTTAAGTAAAAAGACCTTGAAGTTTTATTTGAAAATAAACTATATGGTAATAAATGAATTGACTTCTAAAACAACGCCTAAGTCGTAAATATGCTGCATAAGGTTTGTCTTTCTCTTGTGTTTGTTATTTTGCACGTGCGTCGCTGATGTATACTTTTCAAGGATGCTGAAGTAAAACTATACGACATAATATGAAGAAAACACCTGTCTAATTAAATGCAGTTAAGGGGATTTTTGTTCAAAACAGGTTATCGAAATAACTTTTTAAAATTTAAAATTGAAATAAATGACAATCAATTCAAATTCGAGATAATTCTCCTCTTGGCATAAAGGCTTTTGTAAAGCGTTGTATGAAAATATGCTATATTTCTTCAAGGTTTATTAGCTGCAAATTTCCACATTTTAACAACATTTCGCCTTTGTTAGGTTATTTCAATAAATTATTTGTTTGCATATACCAATGTGAATGAAATTGTTACGAAAACATACTTAAATTTCAAAATTTTTATTTTTTGTCGTATAATTAAAATTTGCAATGGAAAGTAAAGGCATTAACAATTTGGGACAATTATTCCCAAATGTTTTTATTCTTTTTTTATAATTTAAATAAAATATAAAGTAATATCATTATTATTAGATTTGAATGAAACGTACCGCATGAAACATATCTACAAATTAAATTTATACAAAATATGCCAATTGACTGCTCCTTGCAAGGAACCCTTTTTTGAATTTACCTATTAAATATAACAAAGTTGTACGTATTTGTTTTTAAATGTGAGCTACTTTCTCGTCAAATGCTTAATAGACTGTTGAACATTTCTCGAATTTACTTCCAAATATTTACTTCATACTACATAAATTTTTCATTCCAGATTTTAATTAGTAATTAAGTAAAAAATTGCAACATTTTACATGATAACTTAAGAGTAGAGGTTTTCAACTAACTAATAATCAATATGTATAAATTTCGTTTTGTCTCAATGGTAGGTTAAATATTTTAAAATACTCGACATTATGATTTTGAATTTTCCTTTTGGGAAAACGAGGGCAATCTTAAGGTATTGATTTTTTTAGAATTACAATTTAATGCCCACACTTAACATTGATTTTTATTACTTTTTAGATACAGCACATCAAAGATATACTTTTTTAGCATGACATTTTAATGATTATTTTATTTTAAAATAAAATATTATTGAAGGATATTTTATCTTTCATAAACAAAGAATTAAGGGATGTATACCTAAATAGTAAAAGTTACATAACTTATTTTGAAATTTCAGATATTATTCAAGAATGCACTTCGCTATATGTTCTTAACGTAAACTTTCATCTCTATGAGTTTTATGTACTAGGGAACAAAATGACCTTTATTGCCAAACATTATAATCTTTGCATTATATTGATATAAAACCATTTTTCAATGACGTTTTAATACCTTTTGACAAACATTGGATTATGAGGATTGAGGAAAATAGGTTTGCTTACCTTCAATTTAACAAATCCTCTAGAAGTAGTTAAAAAATCCAAACAGCCAATCAACTTAATCCATTCAATCACAAAAATTCAAAACAACAACAACAAACCAACATCCGAAACCACGTGCACTTCACTTCAGTGCCGGTCCGCTGTGTGCAAACGATAAGGAAGAGCAAAACCAAGCACGTGTTGCTATTCCATCCGAGCCCCCAAATCAAATGCGCATGCGTAGAAAAGTGTTCTTTTTTTTCTACATTTTTTCTCAGAGAAAAAGCGGCGCGTAAGTTTGTTTGAAAATGATCCCGAAAGTTTGAGAAAAAAAAGTAGTCTGGCAAGTTTCCTATTTGTGAGTCAGGGTTCGGTTGAAATTTAAGATGCGGAACGGCTGCAAAAGAAGAAGTTATGCAAATGATATGATGATTTCGGAAAGAGATAGGATACATTTTTTAATTTGTAAACTCCATACCGGTTTTAAATATCTGCGTGTCTATAATATGATTAATGATAGCGTGGGTGCTGAAATATAAACTTTTAGTCATTTAAGGTACCCATATAGGGACCTTAACTTTTCTTTAATTTTTGAGATAGACTTTTAAAACTTTGTGAGAAGATCAGGCACATAAAAACAAACATAAATATACTTTACTGCAATAAAAATATATTAATTAATAAATTAATTAGCAATTAATTAATTCAAGTGTGCCAAACTGTGAACAACATAACGACATTTCAAATTAATTGTTTTACATGATTTAGCAGAAAAGAAAACAGTTAATATCCAAGCATGTGATCATATAAAATCTAAGCTCTATGAAAAGTAGTTATTTAATTATGAAAGTTTGAAATGGCTAGCTTTAAAATTATTTAATTAATTAAATAATTTTTATATATTTAAAGTCTGTCAATCTGTAAAGTAAATATTTTTAAAGTCTGTAAAAAATTTAATATTTGTTACAGTTGTTAAAAAAAAATGGCCACATGCCCTGTTTCATAGTTTTTAAAATGCACTTGAAATTTTTTTAAATCGAAGCATATTAATTTGAAATATCTTGCTCGGAAAACAAGCATATAATGAAAGACTTCGTTCTTCAGAAAATGAGTTCAAGGTTTTCATTGTAAAATTGATGACAATAGAATTGCCTTTAAAAGACTGCCTGTAAATTAAAAACTATTTACAGTACAAGAAATCTACTTGTACCATTTGAAAGATAAAGAATCAGATAATATTTTAATGCAAAAGTATCAGAACACATATTTTGATCAATTTTTCCGTTTTCTAAGGTATATGGATACCTTAAGGTTTGTTTTGGGAAAAAAGCTGATTTCTTCTTGGAAAACGCCATCTCTTATATATAGCGTTTCTCCACAACGTGTTTCCCTTTAACATTTCGGAAAAACTTGCAAGACATAAAAATATATAACTAAGTCTTCAAATAACTTGATGAATGTTTTTTAACTCTACAATTTCACCAAAGTTTATATTCTATAAGGTGTATTATTACAATCCGATTTCAATTCGTGTGAGTTTGATAGTTAACAGTTTCACTTTTTGGATACACCTATAATATAAATGTGTTGGTCTGTTATTGACGTTAGCGAAAAATTAAAGCGAGCTTGCTATACTTATCAAGTTTTGTTGAAGTGGACTATTTATCTGATTTTGACGGTTTTACTTAACAAAGCAATGCAAGACATCATATTAAAACCAGTCGCTATATTACAGCAGTTTTGTGCATTATTAATGATTTACGTGTGAGAAACGCTGTGTAAATAAAGCTAGTCTAGTTCTCTTGAAATCATTATAGTTTCTTTACAGTAATTTTTGTTTTTTCTAAGTATTCTTTAAAAAAAACAATATTCAAATATGAAAATGAAAAACACACTAATCTTATTTTTAAACCACATCCTTCTTTAATAAAAAAAAGAGTTACATACTTATATCACATCGATGCGCTCTAAACAATTATTAAACATAAAAAAGTCTGTTTTTAAAAATTCGATATACCTACTGAACTATTTGTATGACTTTGAAGTTAGGCTTTATCAAAACACTATTTGAAAGTGAATTAAAAACCAAGCAATAAAAGTAATTTACAAATACATTAGTTCATTCATTAGTTAGTTGTGTCTTTTAAAAAAATTAATTCAAAACGTCATACTTCACTGCCACACATAAAATCAAAGCACCCTGAGTTTGAACAATTCTTCGAACGCTTTATAGAACTGAGATTTGTTATTATAGTAACACACTGAATTATTTTGTAAGAATCTGTTTTTTTTTTAATGTTAAAAGCACCACGTACAGGAACTAGGTTAAAAGTTAATAAATTCTATATTCTAAATAATTATCACTGGAATAATTTTTAGGCAGATAATAAAAATAAATAGTAAAAGTAACTGGATAGTTTCAGTTAGTTTTGGATTACTTCAATGTGTAAAAAAAACTAAAACGAAAAGAGCAAAACATACTTTGAATAATTAATAGCATTTGCTGTAAACGGTGTTTATAACTCTTTTTCAGTGTGATTGGAAGAGAATACGTCAGACAGTCCCCTTCCTGGAACCTATCAATAACGACCACAACAAAACGAAGCTTGGGCATTGGTATTTGTAGCCGAGGTAGGTAATTGACTCGCTTCTCATCGAGAAGGTTCTCGTTTCTGAACACAGCCATTCCGTAAACATATTCGGGCTGTTAAAATTAATTTATATGGCTAAAAAAAACTAACAATAATACCCGAGTACACTAAGACAGACGTTCTCGTTAAATATGTGGAGTTTTTCTTACAGTGTTGTAAAATTAACAGCAAAAAATATTGTTAAACTTACGACAACGTTAATGTTTGCAAAAAAACAAAAAAATTTAAAATAACAGCAGAATTTATGGCTTCCATGTTGCTAGAATATTTTGGTGTAAACTTACAGTGGTTTTTATTACATTGCTTTAATGTTAACACATTACTACGTTAAAAAGCAGTGGAAATAAACTAATTATTAACGTAATAAAATGGTCAAAGTAATTTATAATTTAAAAAAAATAATTATTATTATTTTTCGATGTATTTGTTATTAAAAGTATGTTTCTAAATCATTTGATACTCAATATCTTCGAGGAAATGTAGATCGTTAACAAATTTTAATTGAAATTTTGAAATTCAGTTTTATAATTTGTGTTTATAATTATTTTAATGTTTATAAAGGAAGTTGTGTTTATTAAGAATTCAGGAAAAAATTGTGTATGTAAATTTTTTTAAAACTCAACTTAGAGTTAATAAAAAATTGTTCAAATTAATTCAAATGTATTGGAAAATAAAAATTGTTTAAATTAATTCAAATGTATTGGAAATGAAAGTTGACTAAGCTCACTTCATTTTAATCAACTAATATATTTTTAGCTCTTCATCAATCATGATTTTTAATTTTTTAAAGTTTAATTTTCAGAAGAAAAACTTCCGAGGAATTTTACTATTTAAAACTACCTTTCCTGTATTTTAAAGCTATGTGTCAACTGAGGGCCGGGTGCCCGTTGGGCCCTGTGCCCGACGGTCGCGAGGTGCCCCTTGGGTACGCAGCTGGGTCCCCATGGCCTTACCTGCCCCGTATGAGACAGGATATTCTTTCTAACTTTCACAATATAAGATATCAATTTGTATCGAAAGTGGAACCCCATTCATCCGTTTGATGTCAACATTCATCCCAATTATTTTGTGTGTCTCGAATCAAGTTTAGTTTAGTTTGAATTATCGTCGCACTAGAGCTGCACGAGGGCTATTGGCGACGGGCGTCGTATTTTAGAACCACAGTCAAGTGACGAGCCGACACCTGAGTTGGAACCCAACGCAACCGTTAAGGGCGACATCGTATGCAGCGTTGGGTCTTTGGAGCGTATTTTAACGTGCACTCTCTCTACATGGGGTATTATTCGTCGGACATTTTTGGCTGCACGGGCCGTTTATAGGTCGGCAGTTATTTTGGCGATGCCCGAACCCGAACCTGGGACCTTTCGCATGCTAGGCGAGTGCCTAACCGACTGGGCTCCCCAGCTCTGTGTCTCGAATCAAAGTGTTGTGTAATGTGATAGTAATTGGTGTTGTGGAGATGGTTGGTAGAACTTCTATCCGACACCAACAGTGTCTTTCTTCTAAGTGTCTTCAAGTAGCTGTAAATGAGGGAGTTGATAATTCTAATCTCTCCAGGATAGGTTTAATTAAATATTATCAACGCTTTTGTTAGGGCCTTAATTACAATGAACATTATATTATGATATTTAGTATTTATTATTATTATTGTTAGTATGGAAACCGAGCGGTTGTGTATTCTTATATGTTAATAAACGTTTAGTTAATTAATTTGTCTTCTCATTTGCTGTGTCCAGGGATACTGCGGTAGAATTAAGTATTAATAAATTATGATAAGTTCTTATTTATTCATTATAACTAAATTATGAAGTTCTTGTTAAATGTAAATAACGCAAATGTACTGAATATCACAATACGATTTGGCCATATCATGAATTGTATTAATTAGCATTATAGCCAGTATCAGAAAGTACTATTGTACAATAAAACCTCTAACTATAACATCAATTATCCGGCCTAACACTATGTTTTGAAAATATGTTCAATTACTTTCTAGTTCCTAAATTTTTTTAAAGCAATTTTGAATCACTTTATCAAGGCTACGAATCTACAACGCTAATTTCAAACTGCCTTCAAGATTTTTTCGAAAAAAGTCGTTTAGACTTGAAATGCCTCCAAACGCCTTGATGTGATGCCAATAGAGTTTTAGCCCCAACTACCTATTTTCCGCTGATTCAGCCTTTCCTCAATATTTATTTTACAATGTATCCAACCTTGAGCTAGACTCACATCTGTCACGATAATTTAGACTACTTACTTTTCTGAAGAGTCATACAATGCATATAGCCTTTTCTAACTTGCAACATTCGTATTTTAAAGTCAATTTTCTATGCATCATAAGATTTGACAGTTTAGTCTTTGGGTTCTCCTGGTAATATTAAATCTCTTCATACATTAACATCCACAGAGAGCTCTGATTCATTGAAATCTTAGCGTTAAAATTAGTAGGAGAGCTGCCTAAATGGTGCCAAAAAATGGCTCTCAGTTGTGAGGAAAATTCCGAGTCTGCAAACAGCTTAATCTGCCTTAAAAAGCAGTCCCCATTTAAAAAACACCTCAGGCCTTGTATTATTGAAAAAATCTTATGTCTTTGCAACTTGTTACAGTTGTGAGATGATGACATTTGCCAACAAATATATTTTATATTGGTGTCAATGCTATTAAATAATCAGACTCCGTCTATTAAAATGCCTCAAGCGTCTAGTTGCAAAACTCACATTCTGCAAAGTACAGCTAAGATATAGGGCCCAGTCCCAGCCCACTTGGCGACTGCGTCAAATTAAATTTGCAATTTTCAACAGTCACCAATGGGATACTATATCTCAGTTATACTTTGGAGAATGTAAAGTTTGCAACAAGAACCTTCATTTTTGGTGACTGAAAAAAATTTAAATAGCTATTCTCAAACAGTTCTACAGCGTTAAAATATATAGAAAATTTCGTAGTTAAAAACATGTTAATATTAAATACTAGACAAATATATCGTAGGTAATAAATAAAATATAACTTTCAATCTCCGAAGTCAATTGTATGAAATTGAAAAATAAAATATGAATAGAAAAATAAAAGACAAGTAAAATAACTGCAACCACTTGGTTACTAACGTAATGTAATGATAACAGATGAACTCTTAAAATGATTATTTTATGTACTAATATTTAGTTATAAATTCATTATTTCTGCAGTTTCCTTGTAGAAATTTATCATTTTGAAAATTTTGTATTTTTAATTAAGTAAGACTATTTATGTTATTGTTGACGGTTGTTATTAAATGGTAAGGTGACAAATAAAACAGTTATAGCCCCATGTTTACTAAAACAATAAGCACAAATAAACTGAGAATGATTAATTCATACTTAACTATGAATTTATACTGAGGAATTATATATCGAGAATCATTTAGAGATAATCAAAATAAATATATTGCATATATGGATATTTTAAATTTAAAAACATTTAGTAAAAGAAATTATATAAGAAACTTTTAATTTAAAAATATTCCAAAAAAGTTCAATAAACTTACATGATAGTTCAAACCTAAAAATAGCATAATGTTTTTTTTAACTAGACATTTATAGTTAATTGTTTTAGTTCAATAAAACTTTTATATGTATTAAAAAAATATTTTAACGATTGTAACATTAAAAATCTCTAAAGAATTTTACTTTATGTCTTTTCGACTACCTTATAAAAAACATGATTGTCCTTTGATAACCCTTATATTAAATTTCTGGAGGTGAGTTTTTACGATCCACTATCGTGAAGATTTACGGTTCTTATCGGCACCCTAAAGACATCCATTGAAATTAAATTGCGTAATTTTTATTTCTCTACATGCTTCAGTGGAAGAAATGTGGCAGATGTCAGAGTATATAACTCCAGTTGCACATGACATTGCATTTAAAAGATATTTTAACCACTTACTGTCGAAGGTCAAGACAATCTTATTTTAACTGGAATCGAGGAAATAGTGACATTATTTGTAGGATAAAGATTAAATGTCTAAATGTGAAAAAAAAACTTTAAACGCTCTGAGAGATAAGTAATGTGAAACAAAGTTATAAAAAGAATTCCCTGCATGGGATTTAAAATTGAAATTTCAACTTTTTTTAATTAAAAATTTTATGATTTTTAATTATATTTAAACTCTAGGAAGTGTTTTGAAAAGTATTTGTACAATTTAAATTTTAAAAAATCATTTTAATAGAAAATTTGCAGTTTAAAAAAATTATGTGTGTCGATTGAAAAATTTAAGTCCTTTGATTTGTTTATACGTCCGCATCTTTCAGGTTCAAGTTGTTAAAATAACTTTTCATCAGCATCATTATTTATTATTTAAAATTATATTTTGCAATTTTTAGAAAACAACAAAACCATAAGCAAAAAAGCTAGCATGAACTTCGAAGAATAGTTAATGAAGTGTGTTAATGCTCTGATATGACATCAATACGTCATTCCTTGAAAAGGCATAACTCCATTAATACAAAACTAGTGATGATTTCAAGTGAATTATTTGACAAATTTTAAAATGTAATGCAAAATCTGTTTATCGTTCAAGACTGTGGGGTAAAAAGCGTTTGAAGAAGAGAAAGAAAAGTGAAGGCGCCTTTTATATTTTCGCGTTTAGGGAATTGTCAATTTAATCTTTTACCAATTTGACCTTCGTGGTAGAATTCAGATACTTCCCAATGTGATAATTAATCAACCAATCGTCCCATGAAAATGAATTCAGTAGGATTTTAAGGTCTTCTTAATGGTTATTAATTTTGCAGTAATGATATGTATAATTGAGTTATGCACCTCCTAATCAAATTGATGACGTTACAACAAGGGGATATCAACTTTGGATTGATAATATTTTTTTGGATTGATATTTTCTTGCTTACTTTAATGCATATGATCTTTGATAAAAGTACACTGATATCAAAACATGATTTTATTATGATATTGACTGATATCAAAAATAAAAATTCTACTAAAGCATTAGAAATAAGCATAATGGCATTAGATTTTATAACATTAGAAACATATCTCTTTCAAATACATTTTGTATTTTATAAAAATCTCATGATAGAATTAAATTTATTCAAGCAACACAAAAAAAGAAATTCGTAGGATGTACAATTTTTTCCCCTTGATAACTAAATATGGAGAAATTTAGAAGGGTGATTTCAACGACTCTTAAAGAGAGTATTGAGCCATAGTAACAACGATTTTACCTGGCAACAGGAATCCGATTTTGACATAAAACTATTTTTGTTGCAAACTACTCAAACGTAAAAACCTATAAGAAAGAGTGAAAAAAAAAATGCTTCAGAATAAAAAAATGGTTCAAGTCAGAATCCGGTCGTTGCTGCTATTACACCAGCTACCATGTTGTTACATAAAATATACAAGCTATCGAGTTCCAATTATTCCCACAATACAACCACATCTATCCTGTACGGTTCGCCGCACCTTATTACTCCGGATATATAAGAAAGGACTCCCCCACACATACAATAGGAAATCACATCTCATTCTGTATTCTCACATCGCCGACTCTTCGATAACAATCTCATGCCACCCCCTGCTGAATTAAGGCTGACGATGTACTATGATGAATGGTGAACCCATAATCAAATGTAAAAGGGGTTTTCTTGCCTCAAAGACCCTTCATTCAATCTGTATTCATAGTGTGAATCTGATCACACGAAGATTGGTCCTTTCTATTTTTAGGGGCAGTGATGCAGCAGAAAAGAGATAGGATATTACATTAGGGGGTAACACAGAAACAAATTTCCGTTATGTAGAGAACCATTGTTGGATTTATTAAATCAATGTCTACTGCATTCTGAATAGCATCAGCTTTCTCTTAATGGACTAAGTATTCTACTATAGGATTGTATATCTATATTTAAGGAGCCTTTAAGCCAAAGGGGTACAAGTGAATACACAGTGATATTGAGAAAAACAAGTTTAGTATGGTCTCCTAGAAGTTGCTGTCTTTGGAGGTTGTACTTATACCGTTCACTAAAACAGTACCATTCAGTGATCTGATAGTAGAATGTATCTACTATCAGATTCAGTAGATACATTCAGTGATTCACTTGTATCCCTTTACCAAAACAATATTTGACTCCATAGAAGTGCACTTAACTCCAATACTAAAAAAAAGTACGCTTGTACCACTTGCCTTCTAAGCTCCTTATTTAGACATGCACTATAAATAAGTCTGACTATTTTTAAATATGTAATTTTCCAAACTTTTTACTTTTAAGGTGTAATCTTAAACAATTGACTACGAAACTATCTTTTTAATAAAAGTGAAGAAACTGTAACCTTAAATATCAAACAATGAAAACAAGTTTATACTATTGCCGTATGCCTATTCCTCAGATGGCCTAGGGAAGCCAAGTCATCTAATGCAATATGAGTAATATCACTACCTCGTTTATTTATGCATTGATTTATTAACAAACAGACCATACCAAACATATGTTAGGTGAAAAGTGTGCTTCTTCAGATATCACTAAAATAATCAAAACAATTTCTTAAGTATGCTATTTCTCAGAATTTTGAGCTTTAATGTGTAATTTAAAATCATTCACTGCAAAATCTTTTCAAATATATCTCTTTTAATTAAATTGCAGAAACCGTAAACTTAAAAATCACGTAGTGAAAACAAGTTTACACTTTTGCCGTTCAGCCTTCTTGGCCTATCCCTCAAATGGAGGGTAAAATATGACAAATTTCACTACCTTGTTTATTTATACACTGATTCAAGAATGAACAGACCATCCCGGGCACAGGTTAAGTGCATAGTCTGCTTCTTCGGAGTGTCGAATGCAAAGTGGGGCACACACAGGATGCCATTTGCAGAGGAAATCGGGTCTCGTCAGGAGCGGCCGCTTCCTGTCGGACACTGATGAGAAGGGAGAGCTCATCCTGTTTCACAGAGACGCAATCAAGGACCACCGTGCTTGGAACTGGGCTTTTTAGACATCAAAAAGAGCCTTCAAGACACCAGAAATTAAATCTTACCTAAATTTAGACACGGACAAATTTTCTGTCTTAAATGAAGACCAAACAAGCGTCTTAAACGTAATTCCAGTGGTAATAAGATTCTTAAATTCCTTCAAAAAATCATATTTAACTCTACACAGTGAATCGTACTGTTTTAAATAAGAACAAAAGAAGCATCTTGAAAGAAATTCCAGCTACTATAAGGGTCTTAAATGCAAAATATCTTCATTATTTAAAAGAGATCTCTCCTTCAAGACACTAGAATTTAATTTTACAAAGTAAATCGTTCTGTATTAAATTAAGACAATAAAAAGCGTCTTCAACGTAATTTCAGTTACTATAGGGTCTTAATTGCAAAATATATTTATTATTTAAAAGATATCCTTCCTTAAAGACACCAGAATTGAACTCGACACAAGAAATCGTTCCGTGGCAAAAAAAAGATAATTTCGTAAACATAATTTCGGTGGCAATAAGAGTCTTAATTGCAGAATATCTTCATTATTTAAAACAAGATCCCTCTTTCAAGACACTAGAATGTAATTCTACGCAGTAAATCATTCTGTATTAAATTAACACACAAAAAAAGAATCTTAACGTAATTTCAGTCAAAATATGGGTCTTAAATGCGGAATAACTTCATTATTTAAGACATTAAAATAACCTGAGAACCTAATTAAGGTACGATTGATGACTGAAAAGGTGAGAAAAAGGCCAGTCTGGCAAGTCTTTTGTTTGCAATTTTACTGTTGCATTTTAAGCAAAAAAAGTTTGACCTATGGAAGACCATGGATAAGAGACTTTAAATTCAATAGAGCAGTATGCTAATAGAAAATCCAAGAAATATAATGCATACAAAGTTAAAGTCACAGGAAAGGAATTGTCTTAATATAAACTCTGGGAAAAAACTGCCCAGCGCAAGAGGTAAAACGTCTATGAGTTGCAAGTAAAACACTCTTACTACCAATATATTCCTACCAATATTCACTATTCACATTATATATTTAGAAATTTGTTTGCATTAATTATTTAATCCATTTATGTGTTACATTTGTTGATCTAGAATAAATGTAAAATTGTGGTGAATACATGTAAAAATTCCACATTTGAAAACATGTGCACTAATTAAACAAAAACTCTTGAAAAATCATTTCAGTATACAAAGGTTTTGAATTTTGTATTCTTTCACTAAATTAAAAAAATATTATAATCAAAAGAATCATTAAGAGTTCACCTTGAAGAAAACTATCTTAGATTTCTTAAACAAGAAATTGCTAGTTCAATTTTAAATCAAAGGCAGACAGTTTGACATAAGAATTGTGCCATGGACTAAGATAGGAAAGTAAAGGAGAAAGAAGATATTCAACTTTTCCTTAAATTATTTGAAGTTGACTTCAATACTATTTAACGTGAAGTTTATAAAAACTTGTCTTTATCTTGTAGTAAGCTCTGGAAAAAAACAAGCATAATGGACATTTTATCTCACCATATTTTAATCTTTACGATCTAGAAGCTACTTATGAGTCAGGTCTCTATTGCCTTAAGATTCTATGATAATTTCTCGGAGAATCCAATTTTACAATTAAGGTTAGTTAGCGAAAAGGAAATAGAAGAAAATTCCATCATACAAAAGCGGAAAAGACGCCGCCCGTCTAGATAAGATGATGGAAATTAAAAAGAGCAAAGGCACTGTGTTACCCAACAACGTCTACATTGAAGATAGCCTCTGCAGCTGAAAAAGTACAAAAAATTGTCTCAAATAAAAAATAAATGATGTCCAACTGTCAGGAAGTGAAGTCATTCATGACGCGCTGTGGGTGTTGGATGAGAAATTAAAAACTTTCCGCTATTATTTATAGAAAAGGTTTCTAAATCAAGGTCTGAGAAAGAATTTAATCAGACATACTAATTTTGAAAGATAAAATGTTTTTAAAAAAATAGAGGAATCACCTGCAGTTATTACTTTCAAATACCTATATACGAAATAGAAAGCAATAAAAGTATTTATTGCGATGGGGCTGAAAATCCGAAATAGAAGTTTTAGGTTTTCTACGCATGTTGAAGAGTGCTGATTCTAAAAAAAGTTGTTTTCGACATTGGTCTTTCTGTCCTTTGTCTGACTGACATTCTGTCTGTCTGAAGCCACTATACAGCTCGAACTAATAGAGCTACAGTCTTCAAAGTTGGTACATGAGTGATACTTGTCGGACACCATAATAAGGTTTTGGAGAAAATCATGCATGTGTAAAGAGTTGCTGCAATAGAACTTTTTTGGTTTTAAACGTATTGCTAAAAGACATGCTACTTTTTCCCTTACAAATCTTTAACTTAATTCTAGATAATTAATTATTTATTTTTGAGTGGTAATTGAAACTCGTCTGGTGTTTCACACCCACGGGGGTTATTTTGTATCCGGACCGCCCTTTGAAGGATTTGCAGTCTCACAAGGTATCGCGCTTTAAGAGGGGCACTGACTAAAAAGTATTTAAAATAAAGATTTGGCAATAAAAAATGCATTTTATTCGAAATTAAATCTTCATTGAACATTAAAAAATATGACCGAGCACATAAAAAAGGTACCTTAACTCATACATTTTGTGTTGTGTTGTTGTTTCTAATGCCACTCGGTAACCGAGCCCGGAGTAGAGAACTACCCGATTTTAAGGCGAAGTGTAGCGGCTTCCGTTTTTTATTGAGCGCCACAAGGGAGGAAGTCCGACTTTTGCTCGTCAGCATGACACATCCGTTTTGCAGGAAGGTCCCTTTCACACATCCATTCTCACTTACATATCGGAATTTTGATCCAGATCAAAGGCCGTTAACCCCCTGATCTGGTACCCCCAAAAGTACTAATTTGGCATGGGAATATGGAGGACTTTGTGACCACGACATATTTAACGTGCCCCAGCCACCATTAGCAACACGGCGGTCTTTAGCCGAATACAAGCGCCGACCCTGCAACCATCAGAATTGCGAGCACCGCCGAGGACAGACAGAGCCCACAACCCTTCCGATGCGAGCACGACGCTTCATCCGACTGAGCTACCGCGGCATAGTACACTGTCATTTGTTAAAGCATTTACCATGGTTTTCATAAAAATAAGTCGAAATAATCTGAGGACACTTGATTTCTCATTTGTTATGAGCGACCCTCCCGAAAACATTTTATGCTTTTTTAATTATTACGGTAATTGAAACAATTATTCGAATCAATCAAATTCATCATAACCTTTCTTGTGTTTCGCAACTGTCTAAAAACTTGGTCCAAAATCGTAGTATACAAAATAGCAAAGACGTTATTGAATAGTCAAGAACTTCAAAATGCAATTTTTCTTCGACACGTTAATTTTTCAATTTAATAAAATTAAGTAGTGAATTTATAGTCGGCCAATGATGCATTGTAGTACGCATTCTATGCCACAAAAATGTGAACTCAATCTGGCTTACCAAAAAAGACACTTTAGAGACGTCTTTGTTAAGACGTTTAAGACGTCCTTTTTACTCATATCTGTCTTCATATCAGGGTTTATTTTTATTCAGCCCTTAAGTTCAAAATGTCTAGAGATCCATCTCTACTCACAGTAAAATTTAATTTCTTTATCTTTTTATTTTATCATTCGTCGTCTGAGGAGAGTATATCACAAGGACAAATGTTTACAAAATTTTGCTTTTAAGCCGTTTCGAATGAAAATCCATTAAAAGAATGAACTGCTTAGAGGCAAAGGGGCGTAACTGTTTTTGTGAATTATGGTTCTTAAAAACACATCAATGATAATCATTATGACAGGCATAAAACGAGAGGGAATTCGTCAAGAGACCATTCTCATGACAGATCAAATCAGGAAGGTCACTAATTATTATTTTGTCAGTTAATTAATTGATAAATATATCATTTTCTCAAAAAGTTTAGACAGTATGGACTTGGTTGCAAGAGAAAATTACTGTCTTGAATGCTTTAAGTAAATATATGTTATAATATGGTATTAGCACTGTTTTAGTTGTTAGTCATAACATGAAGAGTTTCTTCCCACTTAAATTAAGAGTATTTAATGTGCTGTAAGAGTTAATTAAGATTGCGATCGTCAAACCAATTACGGTAATTTCGTTAAACCTCATGTAAGTGTGTGATTCAGTTTACTGCGGATTAAAAATGAGTTGTTTGCTAGTTGTTTTTAAAGAAATGTTATTTAAATTATTCCTTAATAATGAAGGAAAAACAGTAGATTGCAATCAAAATATCTTGTCCTCATTTAAGTATAAATTTTTTTAAAAAAACCTGCAAAGCGCATAAAATCAGCTCATTTCTTCATTTTAGTATGAAATTAGTTACTTAAATATTTGTTTAGAAACATCTAATTCACTACTTAAGATAAAATTTAACTATGTAAAAAACTTTATTTTTTTAGTATTGGCAGATTTAAGTTTGTGTTAGCATAAAAATTGATGGTATTATGGATAATTAATTAGCTAACTTAACTAATTCAGTTACTGAAGGATATCGGATGGAATTTGAATTTACTTAAATTAAAATACCATTTGATACTTGAAATAACCTGAGTTCTTAGTGTTCATACATTTTGTTGTAAACTTTCTTGAAAAAACTAACTTTAACGGCTTATGCATCTGCAATAGCATAATACCAAATTCTAATACAATTTATGGAAATATCTAATCACAATTTATTATTAAGATTTTTAAAAAAATAACGGTTAAAATAGCTTTAGTTACTTTAAAAAGTTGTTTTAGCTAGTTTTAAAAATTAAAAGCAATTTTTCAAAGATTAAACTTACCAACATATAGAGCTACAAAGAAGAGAGGAAATTATAAAACTGACTATAGTTACTAGTGCTAATTAGTATTAAATACAAATGATTTTCATTTTAGTCCAAAAAAAAATTACTAAGTAAAATTATTAGAGATAAAATTATTATTAAGTAAAATTTACTAAGTAAAATACCAATCTATGGATAACTAAATAAATTTTTCAACAAAATCAATACTCTTATAGTCATTCAAAACACTTGTAGAGAAAAATTCAAATAATTGAATAGTATTAGAAATAATAGTCCAGTAAATATTTACGTGTTACTTTGCCCTAGATAAGGTAGTTAACTAAAGTTAACTCTTTCATATCGTTAATCTTTCAACAAAAGTAAAAAAAAATTCTGGAATTTTCACGGTAAAAAAAAACTATTTTCAGAAACTTTTTAGATTTATTTAAAAAAAAATCTTGAGTTGAACTATTTAAAGAAAAATCGTTGGCGAAAATTAAATTTTCAATTATTTAAAAAAAATTACTTTAATTGCAAGTTAATTAGTAAGCTTCTTTTTCCTTTTATAATATGCGTTTATTGAATTTAACATTGAATTCGGCTGAAATTTCAATTTATAAAGCATTTTTTTTATGTTCACGAAAATATAAATGACTAGCTTACTTTTATAGGGGAGGTAGGTTAATTTAAGAGTGAAGAATACACCTGCATAGTTGTATAATGAATTATATTTTGCTTTTATTTCACTATCAGCTTAATAATGGTGTAGAAATGGTAAAAAAAATACATGTTTGTTTATTCGAACATTATTTTTAATTAAAGCTTAAATGTAATGTGTAAATAAATGTAAGCAAATGTTAAAAACTAATTTTATTTTATTTTATTTTATAATACCATTTAATGTCCTTATATTATATAAATTTTATTTTAATTAACATCAAATTATTGTTAATTTAAAAAAAATAAAGGAATTTATATGAAAATTAGTTCAGAGCCGGGAGTTATTTCCTATGTCAATTCATAAAAACTCCCAAATTTCAAAATAAGTACCAGATATGTTATAACTCCTCTAACAATTAAAAACTATCACTGACAGATACTATCATGTTAACTAATGTAGTCATATAACCTTCAAACCACTATAAACAATTAATAACAATTAAAAACTAAACGAAGAATTCTTGCTTCCAGAAAATCCTGACACATATTTATATTATTAAATGATATACACATATTTATATTATAAAATGATAATTAAATATTTTTATTATGATTAGTTAGAAGAATATCTATACTTTTATGGTAGATATCCGATACTGAAATTTTTTTTTAAAAAAATCTCTTTTGTTGTGCTATCTAAATGGTTTTTTGCGTTGACAAATTGACAAAACTTTAGTCAACTCATCTGTATTGTTTGACTAATTTATATTTATAACTATAATGTAAGTTTTATCTAAAAAAGTAAAATATATGTAATATATATTGTAGATATATATCGTGGTATATGTGATAGATTGATTATTCATATCTTAAAATACTATTATCAGAAGCTTTTATCATAAGTGCAATCATAAGTGATTTTTCATTAAAATTAATTAAATTATTATAAACAACTTATCTATGCACGTTGTATAATGTTTTTATTTTCATTCAAAATATTTTCAAGATGAAAGATTAAAATAGCGTTTTTATGATATGTTAAGTTATTTTTAAAGCAACCACAACTCCATTACATTTTAAAACTACTTATCTTTGTGATTATGAAGTATTTAAAAAGTTTTTTGTTTGTTTGTTTTGTTGATTTTATGAAATGATTTATTAGTATACTATTTAAACAAATTTTAATTCATTTAAAAAAAGTACATCATTTTCTTTTTTTTTTCGTTCCGAAAATCAAATTATATTGCAAATGCTGTTTGAGAACGTTTAATGAAATAATTTTTTTAAATAATGAGGGGTTACAGTTCGATAAACTCTACGACTAAATATTTATTCCTTAGACTTGGAATAACTTGACTGTGAAAGTCTAATTTTCTTCATTGTTTTATTGTCAAACAATACACAGCATAAAGCATTGTAAACTTCCACCTAACTTGAATAAACTTGCACGACAGTAAGGTTACACTACCAAAACTGAGTGAGATTGCACTAACAAAATAAGTTTACACCAAAAAACAGTAAAGATAGTGGGTCCGATAGATAGATAAAAATATAGATGTATAAAGTGACGGACCTATGAATATTTTAAATAATGGGTAATGAAAACAAAAACCTTACTTTCTAACTTTTATATTAGTACATGAAATTAAATTTTAACAATTTGATATTTTTATTTGATATTATTGATATTTTTTTTGTTATAAGACATTATTTGCCGTTAAAAATTTTCTCCCTTTACAATTGGGGTCTACTGGGAATTTATAATTTATTTTTTAGTACTCGTGTTAGCCAAATTTATGAGAATATTTAAAATGATAATCAATATTATTTCTGGTCAACAATTCCAATTTTCACGCAGATTTGGATTTGTAAGAAATCAAATCATTTTCTATTTTAATTTTAACATATAAAGAAAATATATTGAAATATCATTTTTAAACAAAATTTTATAGTAGAATTTTATCACCAATAACTATTTTTGGATTTTAATAATAATTAACTGCTTTTCTAACTAAATAAAAAAATATTTATATACACTTTTATTAAAATAAACAAATAAAATGGCCTTCGAAATTATGCAGGAGAGACCAGGGCTTGTTTTCCATGATTTTTTTTTCTTTTGATTGTATATTTCATACTTTTATACAGTTTGATTTAAACAGGATATCATTGAATTTCTTACACTTGAGCTGGAAAGCTTTCTTACATATTGAGTTGGAAAACGTGCCCCGTTTCCTAGTCTGCTAAAAGTGAATCGGGCAAATTTTCAAACTATTCTTAAACAAGTTTAACAGGAAATAAAATAATTTTGTTGTTTTTATGTGCACTTTATTGTAAATTAAAATAATCTAGAAGAATAATATCCAGAAAATAATAGTGTATATAATAATAGTGTAGTATAAATATTGTAAAAAAGGAAAGTTTTTTATATCAAAACTTTAATTTACAATTTTAAAAAAAGCCATTATCATCTGAATTACAGTGAACTAAAACAATTTGTGTATTTTTTTTGTTGTTGTTTGTATCATTGCTTGGGGCTCGTTGTTAAAGGTTGCCCATACTAGAACAAAAGGTTGCAAAATATTTGGAGTTAACACATGCACTAAAGTTTGGTACCTAAAACTGCTTCCCAGTTTTTTCGCCAGAAAATTGACTCCAAATTTGTGTACCAAAATAACACATTATTTTATGCAGTGCAATCATTCACGATGTATGACGAATATTTTAATCTTGAATGCTTTTCTGCTGGAAAACTCCGATCCCCCTTAATAAATGAGAAAAATAGATTTTACAATGTAAACTTTTATCAGAACATAAAGAATTCTCAGACGTATCCAATCATTATGTTAAAATAAATTACACACATGCTTGTATCCAATAACTACCAAACACTTAACTACACATACTTGTAGTATCATTTAATTATATAAGCGTTCTTTTCACGCCCCAAATTTGTTGTCTTACGTTATCCATTTGCAAATTAAAATCTATTATTCATTGCCCTTAAGAATTTAATAAATTTTAAAGATTGAATAAAAATCGTTAAATTATAAGAAAGTAAGGTAAATACAGGCGTTATGAACAGTGAAAAACTATCATATATATTTTTAAGTACTTATAATCGGTCTAGAATCCTTAAAGTTACAAAATCTGCACATAAACTATTCCAGTCCATGTTGGTATTCTCAAATATTTTTAGCTAAATTAAAATATAAGCAAGCATAATGCGTTTACAAAATAATGATTTGGAAAAAAAATTACCATAAGTATAATGGGCATGTTTCACTTCGTGAGTGTCAACAGTTCCAGCGGTATTCCTTTCATTTTTGAAGAAATCTGTGTTACATTTGTTTTTAACTATGCAATATTTTCTTACTTTACTGAAACGAATGTTGTGTTTACACTTTTATTTCAGTAGAAATAAAGTTTTCTCTGTTCGTGAATCATATTAAATTGCTGCCCCGCTTTTTCGCTTAATTTCTCCGCATAATAAAAAATATCTTCTAAACCGAAGTTTTTTGACAACATTGACGTTTTGGCATGCTTTGAATACTTGAAATTTAATCGAATTAAAACCGATAAGTTTAATAAATCGCAGTAATAGAACACAAGCAGACGAAAAAAAGTACATTTTGATAGTGAACTGAAATAAAAAAAAAAATGGGAAAGCAGAAAGTACAAAAATCAAAACAAGAGGGTTACATTATCCATTTGAAGCAACCTTATTTTAGTTCTATAAAGTTATTTTAATAAACTATTTACTGCAATGCCATAAAATGTAATATGATCATTCATGGTCACAATGGTATTTTAACATTATATTACACGACCTATATTTCCTTTTGAAAACAAATTGAATGCATATTTTATCATTATCTAAACGTTATTTCATAATTCTATTGCGTGCCTCATCTTTTATTATGTTTTCCAGTCACAGATCAATAACAAACAACATTAGCAACAGTTGAATTTGTTAAAACTTTTTGTCCCTGAAACTTTAGGCAAAACATTTGCTATCAGTTCTTTACGAAGTTTTTTGTATAGAATTGTGTGGTTTATTTTTAAATTAACTGTTAGTCGTTCGTTAAAATCCATTATACTTCAAAATTCTAAACTATTATAAAAAGATATAGGGAGAGAGGAAGTTTTACCTTAAAAATTGGGCCAATCTAGGGTACAGTCACTGAAAAAGTGACTGTCAAATGTGAATTTTAAATAAGCATTGAATTTGTTAAAATCCATTTGCCGCAATGAGGGCAATAAAAAAATTGTTGATCCTCATATAAAAATATTTGCTTTTTGGGAGTTTAATATCAACCAATAAAGTTTTAGAATGAATAATATTATAAAAACTGAAAAGTAACTCATATAAATTTATTTATTCAAAGTATTTTTGTATATAAATGTTTCAAAAAAATTTCGGATACTCTTTTACTAGTGCCTTGTGCATGCAAATCCGTTAAAATTTTAGCACTTAATAAATTCGCTATACCTTATAAACATTCAAGGTACAATTTTGTAACTTAAAAGCTAATGCAAACTATGGAACAAGGTAAATTTTTTTTTAATTTTTCCTAATTTACATTGTGACTGTGGGTTTTTTTATGACGCCCGTAGCCAATACCCCTGGTTGTAGCTCTATTGCGACAATAATTTAAACTAACCCTAAGTTACACTGTCAACAACTATATTAAATTTCCGGGATCACTTGGTTTGAAGGTTATAGAGAAAAAATATATTTAGATTGATTGCAAAAAATATATTTAGATTGATTACATACATAAAAAGATACAGAAAATTTGATTCATTAGCAAATATGAAATTTCGTAACATACTTCACTTTCTTTGAATTTATTATCATTTAATTTATATAAGCATAGAAATGTAGTTTAATAGACGCGCGTGTTGAAAGGAAATTGGTATTTCTAGAAAGGGAAATAAATAATTCTGATGTCAAGGGTTTGGTGTCATGAGCAAATATAAGAATATCTAAGGGCAACGTTTTTTATTTTAATATTTTAATGAAATTTTATATATGTCTCTTAGAAAACTGACTAGTTATACAAAATCCTTATTGAAGTATTCTATGAAAATTTACATTTACTTTCAGTAAATTTAAATATCTAATGTTTAAAAGACAATGTTAAATTTTAAAATTTTGTTTTTAGCAATTTTAATAAATCAAAATAATTTTATATAGTTTAATTGTAACATTGATGGCTTTTCTGTTGAAAAATGTTTAAACAACATGTACTAAATGTAGATTAAAATTTTTCATCAAAAAACAAAAATATTTGAACCGGATCATCTTCGATTATCAACAAAAGTATCTTCGATTATTCAAAAAAGTACTTCTTGATTTTCAGAGTTATTATTCCATTTAATTTAAATAATAATTTTTCCGATACTTCAGATGGTTTGTAATATTCTTATTTAATTTTTAATACGAAATAAAATATTTCATTTCATTTTTTTTAAATCTTTATTTAAAGGAGTTCGGTAAAATATCAAAACTATATTTTTATAATTAAACTAGAAAAAATAAAATATATAATAAAAAGTAAAATGGAATCATAACAATGTCGGCTGATCCCATTGTAATCATAAACTAATTTTTACGTACGAAAATGAAAGACTAAACTATTATTTAAATTAAATTAATATTTTGGAATTAAGAGAAATTTGGGAAAAGTTCTAGCAAAATCACTTAAAAACCCAAAACTTGCAATTTTACAAAATAATATATTTTTTTTAGAATTTTTTTTCAACGAAGTTCATCATCATCACATAAACTGACAACATCTTTATTATTTGAATGTGATTAATTTATGCCTATTGTTTGTAGGGTTGTATACTTTTGTTTGTAGAAAGTTTAAAAAAAGTTTTGGTGAATCATTTTCACTAGTATAAGTCTTTTCCTCCAATAAGGGAAAAAGTGGAAGTATCCACCAATTGATCAAAAAGAAATTAGAATTCGAGAGAGAGAGAGAGAGAGAAACTGTCCAGTAACTCTCTTTTTCATCAATTCGTGGACCCCCTTCATGTAATAAAATTGCTGTATGTTCTACAAATTTATATATATGTAATTTTCACTTATATATAAGTTGCACAAAATTGTTTAGTATAAAATTCTGCAAAAATGATAAGAAATATTTTACAAATGCACAGATGATTAGCCATTAATATTAATACTCATAACTTCTTTTAAAAACAATATTATTTTGCGCTAAAATTTGTATTAAATATATTATATACATTTTGTCAAATGACCACGAAGTTTTGTTTATTTTAATGAAAAAAAAAGATTTTATAAACAATACAAATTTATAGAGCCGACTGACAGTTTATTTTAATGCTTATATATCTCAAAATAATTTATATGAATTTTGATTCTTTTACAGAATTTTAGCTTTTTTTGTAGGTAAGTATTTCTTTAAATGGACTCGTCTGTTATGGATTTTTAAGATCAGGGTGCTTCAAAAGGCTTATCGTAACATCATTCGTCGTACCATATAATTACATTCTAGACTATATTTTTGTGCCAAAATGTGTACCGTAACTCGTGTTACAAAGTCGTCAAAATCATTTTGCTTATTTCTTGGTAGTTTATGAGAAATTTGAAAAAAAATTAAACATTGCAAAGTGTCTCAATTACTTTCTCTAACTCAGTACACTTAACGAGAAGTTTGAGAAAGCTTAAAAATACGTTTAAGTAAAGTTTAAATACAAGCCCCTGAATTTCTTGTGATGTATATCTTGTTTTTTCTGAACCCATGGCGACAGTTTGGAACCTTTAATGTCTCGTGTCCAAACTAAGTCTAGTTGGAAAACGTGCTTCATTGGAAAACTAGCCCGGTCTCCTCTATAACTTGTTACAGCAAAGCAAAAGAAATTAACTTATTGATACTAGCAAAACTAAAACAGTGATTGACAGTCTATACAAGAGAAAAGCCTAATGTACCTATTTAAGCTTACGATACCGTGTAAAAGGGCTCCATGAAGCATATACTTTGGTCAGTTTGTCAAACAGACGTGAACCCCTATATACTTTACTTCCCAAGCTATTTTGGTAATCAATTTATCGACCCATTAAAGTTTGAAAAGCTGAGTGAAACTTGTTCAATTGATGATTTGTATCCCCGCCCTGTGGCGTGGTAGCGCTCAGCCACTGAGCCTCTAACCCATGAGCACAGATCGACCAAAACTGAGCATTTTTAGTTCAGCAGAGTACCTGAAAATATCTGTACTAGTAAACAGCTGAAAAGTAACTCACCTTGTCAAACGGATGAAATTCCCCACACAAAACACAATCAGTAAGTGTAAGATGCCGCTTGTCGATTTCCTTTCCTTAGATCCAGAAAGGTAGGGACCAGTACACACGTGAGAAAGGCGACATCCAGCCGTGTAACACAAGATTCAAACTAACGGAAGTCCGGTCAACACCACCTAGATCAAGCACGCTGAGCCAGTACCACCTATATCAAGCCAGGCTTGAGTTGTCCCTCTTCGAGCAACCACGATGCTTCCAGGACCGTTCCCCGATACAGAATGCAGGGTAATTTGCACAAGAGGGATGGTGGTGTCATGTGACATCCTATCCACAGCATCACACGCCGGTTTTAATTGAGGTCTGCTGGGACATTCTGTAAAGGGTTTTTTATGCTGGGTGTTTTTTCGCTAGTGATGCTTCCTATAGAAGTAACCCTGGCCTGAAAAGGGTTTGATGGCATCCTTGGCCTTGGTTCTTGAACCTGGTAATACTGCCTGATACTTTTTAAGAAATAATAAATTAAACTTTTGCTTCATATTTTCACGGTTGGGGGTTCCGGGTCTAGTTTTCTAGACCCGGAGGGACGAGTGGCTTGGTTTATGAAGAAACGCTTCATATGTCATCAGCAAAAATTTTTGTTCAGTTGTTGTGTCATAGTGTAATTTAAGATTGTGTTTCTAATTTTTTCAACATTGAGTAAATTTTCATGTTTTTATTGAAGTTAAAATTAAATGCAATATTTCGAAACTTACTGTTTTATGTAGCTGAAAGGTGTTTATTTCTAAACCTAACCATGCATTTGTTTTAAAACTAACTTAAACCTTTACTCATAGAGGTACTATCAAAGTCAAAATATGGCGCTGGTTTTCCAAAATTTAAAGGGGCACGAATTTGAAGGGGCACACTTTTTAAATATCTGCTGTATATTTTGGGTATTTTAAAACTTCAAAACTACATAATTAAATAATTAGATAATATTTACGTTTAAAATTTGTTTCATTTCGATGTTAAGTTGATTCCCTTACCCGGGGAAAAAGGGCTAACAGGGCAAAGCAATACTCATTCATTATATCATTTAATTTTAAAGTTTTTGTTAACCCTGGAAAAATTTGGTAGAACTTTACTCTGTATAACCGGTTGAAATATGTGCTACCTCCAGTTTTACTGGGTAATGTTACGCTAAATTTATGGTGTAACTTTACTCCATAAAGCTGGAGGCAGTTTATGCTGCTGCCGTTGTTACAGAGTAATGTTTCACCAAATTTTTACACAGTTATTTGCAACATATTGTAACTTTATTATCCCCCTCGCCCATTTAAATAAAATTATAGATTGAAAATTAATAATTCAAACGATAGTAAAATTATTTTTAATTTTAAATTCAAATTTAGTTGCAATACGTTTTGTCCCAATAAAAGATATTATTAGGTATTATTATTAGGTATTTTCACTCTTAAGTATAAATCAGTTTCGGATTTGGTAGTGAGATGAAATCCTAGAGTTTTATCACTATAAAATTAACCAATATATCTAAATATTTATTGACCTCAATCGCATCTCACTCTTAAATATAAATAAATTTTGAATTTAGAAATGTGATGCAATATAAGAGTTTTTTATCGCTAGAAAATTAGCCACTATCTGAATGTTTATTGAACGTAATCGATTAAAGTAGATAATAAATATTTAACTAACATTACTTAAAATTTGTTTTATTCATTTAATCTATGAATACTAAAACTACTGAAACTATAAAAAATTTTAAAGATGGAATTTAAGAACGAATAGAGGTGCTCTATAACTTAAACTGAGATCTACTGCTGGATTGAGTATTTTATTTACAATAAATAGACAATTATAAAAGACTAACTTGTAAAAGAGCAATAGTTTTAAATTATATTCACGAATTCAGTGTTTGCAATTTTTATATAATGTGTTTTAACATCTTCAGTAAATATTAATGCATCATATACAAATAGAAGTTAAGAAGTTTGAGTATATATTACTGTAAAACATACTGAAAGAAAAACCGGAAACATTTTTAGTGCAAATCATCTACTATTAAAAAAATATTTGAGTTCAATAGTAAAGAATATTCGCAAATGCATAATTAAGCATTGGTTGGTGTTGCTTGCAAATTACTTCTCATGAAAGCATATCCTTTAAATGCCCACATATTATTTGACATTAGGACATGTTGATTCTGGCACTTAGTCAAAACGCTAATAACCTGAGAATGGGAATGATACTCAGTTTTTCTGACTCTCTATTAGTTCCTAATCTTTTAAAAGCACGCGTGAATAAAGTATTAAATTTTGAGTAGGCGTTTCTATAATAATAACAACAATAAAACATATTTGAGCCGAATTCATGAACATACCGTTCTGCTAACTTTATTTTCGAAACATCATTCAACACAGATTTTAAATAATCCGAAAATTTCGTCTTTTGCCTATTATTCTTCTTCAATGATCAATATTCTTGAAGTTCATAAAATTCAAGCTAAACTACTAAATCAAGCATTCAAGTTTATTCAGAAGTAAAAAATAATATACTGTTTAGTACGTTTACGAGTTAAGTACGTTACGATACGTTTGTTTTACCTTCTTTACTTAGTACCATCTTCAGATATTCTTCAACTTTTTCTTATCATCATACGGTCATTATGGGGCCTTATTCATTGTTGTGTTGCTTGACTATTCATATAACAAACATAGAATCCAGCATGTAAATATCAGTTTATCTAATCAATCAAATAAAGAAGAGGTTATTCTGAGATATTTTTTGAAAATTTGTTAAAAGTAGTCTAGCTGGATGTGTATATAGTGTCGAAAAATTGAAGAGCTTAGTGGAAGAGCATACTATGTTAAATTTTTGAAAAAAAAAGAGAAATTTTTGTGCTCTTTTTCAAAAGTTAAGTATACTTTTTACTTTTTGCAAGCACTTTTTAACGGATCTAAGTACAAACTAAAAACTTTAAAACTAGACATTTTCTCGTTTTCACCTTTGTGTCACGTAACACGTTTCTCCATTAAATTCTTCATATCCTATGATAGCTTTTGAAATGGACACACATATTTTAACATTCGAACTTGAAGTCTCTGGCACACAGTCAAACAGTTAATATCCTGACTTGACTGCTCCACTAATTCGCATTAGGACATCTTAAAGAAGCACTTACACAAGGTGAATCTTCCCATGGCCCTTGGTCAGGGGTCGATTGCTTGAAATGGTTCTGATGTCACTTCTCATTTCCGGACTAATTAATAAAGAACTAAAGCTTCGGGACAGAATTTCCTCTCGACATTTTGTTTAATGACCCTCGTTATATCTCGTCCTTGGTGGACTGTCTACTGTGACGTCAACCACGGAAACGAATGAATGGTAGTGTGTCCTAATTCGGGACATAAAATTACAGCGACGGTTTTACAGTTTTATCTTGGGTCAGTTTTATGGGGATTGTGTTGTAATAGGAAAAACTTCATGGGAGCTTTATGAGTTTTATGAAAATACTTGAACCCTCGAAAACCTTACCAATGAAATTATTTTTAATAAATTAACAATTTTATTACTTTTCACATGTATATTTGTAAAGTATTACGGGATACAAGAATTAATACGTTAAAAATAATTTCTTAAGTAATTTTGAATGTAAGTTTTGGTTCGCCTAAATGGGTTTGTTGCTTCCTTTGGCGAATCAAATATTTTTTATTTGTATTTTGTAACACATAAATGTTCAATACACTGATTTATTGATTGATTGACTGATTGAAAAGAAGGGTAATGTTGTAGGGGTTTGTAGGATTTTATAAAAATACCGTAACCCTATTAATGAAATTTTTTTTTAAATAACTAACAAATATATTACTTTCAAATGTATATTTGTACAGGATTACAAGATACAAGAATTAATACATTCAAAAAATTACAAACAGATGATACAAACTGATGAAGCGTACTGATAAGATATAAAATTTAGCATGAAACTAAAACAATAAATATTTAAAGTCTTTAAAAGAAGTTTAAATTTCTGGAACACAATACCTATACTGCCTAAGTTAAAGAATTGATTTGATTGAACAATAAAATATTTCCTTCTAAAACCAATACGATAAACTTGTATCTGTAATATTATAAATTTCAATCAAACTCTAAGCATTTAACATATGCATATAACAAAAAGAGAAAATGTTTAATCATGTCTTTGCTAGTGCTGTTATGCAGGTACAGATCGTTGGGCTTTAGTCGCCACTCCCGTAATCCTAATCACCGAGTGTTCACAAATATGCTGTAAATTGTTTTTTTTTTTAAATCCATTTAAGATGGTTGGGCTGAAAATGAGTCACTATAAAATAAACTTTAAAACATAAAAATGAATACAATAACTCAGAACAATTTACGTAGGAAAAATAAAGTTATAACGAATTTAAAAAACTTTTTTTACATTCGGGAATTAAAGTTTTAATGGTTCACCAAGTCATCGTTAATCGGTTAAGGCATGCCATAGTGTCACCTAACCAAGTAACCAAGGACGATGCTACTGGTTGGTGAGTTATATAGCCACTTACATAAGAAAGAGAAGTTTCCAAGTTGACGTTAGTGTAGCAATTGGAGTAAGTAACAAAAGCAGTTCCATAGGTACCATTCTATTCCGAGTAGATAACTTCTATTGAGGCTCACTTTGTAGTAAGGGTCTCGCAGATGGGTGTCGTGGGGTGCTCTTGCGATGACATGGATCAACCAGTCAATCAGTTTATTGAACATTTATGTGTTACAGATACAAATAAAACACTATGGGTGACTTTTGTCACCTGGCTTCTGGTCTGATTATTGCTACTAGTACTTCAAAAGATGACATTTAGCTGTGACGAACTCTCATCACCCTATAGATTTAATACAAAAAACATCTTTTAGGGCTGTGGCAGGGCGTGGTGGCAATTGTCGAGTGATCAATGCTATGTTACAACTCATGGATCAGATTTAGGTAGATAACTCTTCAGAGTCACGTTTTTTTCTCTCCGGTACGTTGCTTCATAACGTCTTAATGTCTCATATAATTGAAGTTTTGGACGGTCGAGTAACTCTGACTCCGTATATATTTTCCGGATGCCTCCTTACACTGGTCTGTTTCCAATTTATGACATTTTTCCTAACACTATAAAATTTGCCAGTCAGTGCCATCCAATATGTCGTTATCTTAAACACGTAAATGAATGGGTTTATTGCTGAATTTAGGTACGTTAAAACAATTAACCACAATGATATTGGGCACCTAACAGATTCTTGAACACTCATGGACAACAAGGAGATAGCCATGGGCATTTTAAAAATTACAATTGCCAGGTAAAGAAAAAGAATGGTAGTGAAAGTCTTTTGCTTGAACCTCACATCGATGCCTTGGTGCATCACAAATAAACCAGAAGGAGAACCATGTTGAATTTCAGGTCGAACAGTCAGTGTTCTTTTCTTTAGGTTGACAATAATATAAACGTATGCCACAAACATAAGTCCACAGGGTAAAACGAAGAGCAGACTGGAAAAGACACCGTAGTAGACAATATCTTGAATTTCATTAGTAGATGTCCGTGCACAGTAGCCATTGGAAAACGGGAACTGTCCAACACCAAACACGGGAGGAGACGATGCTGCTACGGCCAAGGCAAAGCTGCACACGATAAGAGCAAATGAGTTGCAGTTCTTGAGAAGACCTTTTTTGTTGACTAGAATGTAGTAACGATCCGTGCTTATTATAACTAAAATAATGATGTTGTGGACCACGAATACGGAAAGTAAAAAGTTGTGCGCACAGCAGATAATGTTTCCGAATACCCATTTGTTCATGATAACTGTAGTTAAGTCAAGTGGTGCACATAAAATTGATATCAACCCGTCTGATATAGACATGACAGCCAATAAAATATTTATGGCAGATCGCATTTCAGTGTGTCGGAACACCATGAAACTCATAAAAACGTTACCAAAGCCTCCCACCACAATGACGAAGGATAAGAGAACGCTACACATTGCTTTTCTAACATTTGATTCCTCAAGCACGCAGCTAGAAGTTTCATTGTGTCCGTTTACTAAAAACATGCTGCTTGCTGGAGCCTTTCACAAATGACGAAGAGTAAAAGAACACTGTTGCTTTCCTAACTCTTGATTCTTAAAGCACACAGATCGAAGTATCATTGAATCCATTACCTAACAGAATGTTGCTTGATGGAGATTTTGTCAACGGAGAAGATTAAAGGAACAAAAATCAAAATTTCTCCAAAAATTTTGGACTCTTCAAGCATGCAACTATAGGTTTCATTGAGTTCATTTACCAAGATCATATTGCTTTGCTAAATTCTACAGATGGAGAAGTATTACAATACACTGGACGTAGACATTGTTAGTCAAAATTTGATAAACAAGATTTAGTTTCTTGCCATTTGATTCACAATTGAATTATGACTAGATATTAAGATACTAAATTTTGAGTGTCAGTGTAGAAAAGAACACTTCATGTTTATTTTCTAGAGTTTGATTCTTCATGCACAGAAATAGAAATCATCTTTCATTTACTGAAACATGACACATGCTTAATTTTATAAAAGGAGAAGACATTTTATATGCCCTCACCCTGTTACGCCATATCAAATTTTGTAGGAATGTAACTGGAACCGTTCATCAAGATTGTACAACCTTAAGTACCTGTAAAGGGAAAAAAATCTATTATATTTATATTTTGATAAAAAATATATATAGTTTAAATTTTGTTGAATATAAGTCAGGATACCAGTCATAAACGCAAAAGCAATTTAAAATCAAATGTTAAGACATACAAAAAAATTTTAATTAGTTAAAGCTTTTTTGTTCGATTTTCTAAAGAAGTCGATAAAAGTGACATTTTAATAAAAAAAATTAGTTCAAATTTTGTTGAATATGCGCCAGGATACCAGTCATAAATTTCAAGCGCAAAAGCAATTTTAAATTAAATGTTAAGACCTATACAAAAAAATACAAATTAGTTTAAAGCTTTTATGTACAATGTTCTAAACAAGTTGATAAAAGTAAAATCTTTAAATATAAAATGAAGTAGACGCCTTGGTTTGATTTCGTCTGAACACGTCTTTTAAACAGAATATCTTTTTCGAGCTTTTTTTTTATGATTTGCCAGCTGTATATGATGTCAACGTCTTTTCAACTATTTTGTGCTATTTTAGTATTGGTCAACCTCACACTTTTGTTTATGGAAACACTTGAAGGAATATTTATTTATGTTATATAAATCAGTTCGGAATGACTTCATTGTATCCCTCTGAGGGATAAGCAAATTAGCTGAATTGTGTAAACTTGTTTTCACTGTATGAGATTTAAATTAAATTTTTTAACTGCAATTGTAAATGCTTGAAGTTTTTAAAATTTATATTTCTGTAGTTTTGTGGCTATAAAGGGCGACAACATTCTTTAAATTTTAAAATTTAATAAAATTAGTATTTTTTTTAAAGAATTATTTGTTGTTAGAAAACCTGACAGTCAGGTTTATAATTTTGTATCCCTCAGAAGGGGTCGATATCACAATAGAGTTTTTTGATGGTTTAATAAGAAAGATGCAGAGAAAGTTCTAAAAAATTTTTGCATAAATAATCTCGACATTTTTAATTTACTTTTCAGCGTTTATTAATGTATAATTGTAGAAAGACTCATAATAAAAAATAGCACATTTTTGTTTGGAAATTGTAAATACTTCTAAAAAATATAAAGAATAAGGCTGTTGTGATAAGTTTCGCTTCTATCTTTTTGGGCATCAAATTTTCTAAATATTTATTCTTAGAACTGCAAATTGATTTAGTTAACGATAACGTACATGAAGCGAATTTGCGAAAGAAAGTTAATGAAAATGGGCAATTATGACGACTAAAAGTTGTTTATTAAAAAAAAGCGACGGAAAACATTCTTTTTTTGCATACAAATTGGGTAATTTTCAAAATAATATAAAGCTAAATAATGTTATGATAAGTTTCTCTTCCCTTTTTCGAACACTTTTTTTTCAATATTATTCTGCGACATTAAAAAAATTTTTGCAGAAGATAAAAAGACTATTAATTAAATCTGCGATAGAAATTATTCAAAATGGTTAATTTATGGATTTAAAATTTTCGAACTAGCTGAAGGCCGTGTTTGGCGATTTTCTTTTTAAGGTGTATAAATAGTTTTTGGAAGCGGTTCTAAGTAACAATTACTGTTACAAAAACCTTATTCTTTCTTTAGGTCTATGGCAAATGACATCAGACCGACGTCAGGAGATTAGGAGTTTATCCAAATCCAGAAATTTCAATTTATTAATTTAAAAAAAAACATAAAACCTTTTATTATCGTTAAAACGTCCTTCTCTACGTTTCTGCCTTTCAATTATCAGTTTTTTAATGCACATAATTTATCTTATGCAATTCGTTAACTTAACTTAATTTTTAAACTTTGGAGCATCATTTAGTCAAATATGAAGACTATCGACTTCAGTACTATTAATTTTTTTTAAAAGTGATTCGTTAAAAGTTTTAACTAAAATTGATTGCAGTTAAAACAAAATCTGATTTGCCTATCCCTCAAATTTAAAAATGTTCTAGCCCAGCTGTATAGCCACTTAAATTTTAAATAATTCAGGTCTAAATTTATAAATTACAGACCTAAATTTATAAATTACATTACTAAATTAATAAATTACATTACTAAATTAATAAATTACATTACTAAATTAATAAATTACATTACTAAATTAATAAATTACATTACTAAATTAATAAATTACATTACTAAATTAATAAATTACATTACTAAATTAATAAATTACATTACTAAATTAATAAATTGCACATCGTTCGTAAATTACAAAGGTTGAATACCAACTTATAGCGTATACTATAACAACCCCTGACCGTGAAATACATAGTAAAGGTTGTACCTTACCTTTGCATTAGATACTCCATTTAGGTTTGACACCTGCTCCCATTCTGAACATATGGTCCTATTCGACGTCATACATAAAATAAATGATGATCGGAAGTTTCTCAAATACTTCCCCTACCCCTTTAATCGGATATGTTTGATCACTGATAGCCTTGCGATGGTTTCGATCGAAGTCATTCGGAGAATAAAATGGAGTTGTGTTCATTACATATCACGAACTTCTTTAGTTAAAATAAGTTAAAAGATTTATAAAGTTGTTAAATATCGTTCGAAGATAACTGCCAACTATTGGATCTATTAAAAATGACGTTTTGTAGGAACCATTTACATTAAGCATAGAACAGATCACACAAAAATTGACTGCTTCACAAATAATCGAGGATCCTATATTCAGATTACATTAGTTGTCAATTATTTCGAATCAAATATATTTAAGCTTATACTTAGGCATAAGAAGTTTCTAAAAATATAAAGAGTAACGATGCTATGAGTTTCGCTTATATTTTTTAGCATAAATTTTACTAAATATTTATTCTTTGAACTGCAAATTGATTAAGCAAACGATAAAAAAATTTATCGAAAGAAAGTTAATGAAAAAAAGTTAGGGTCAACCCCCCCAGAACCCGTATTATAGTCAAATTTTATTATTTTGTTAACAATAAAAATAATGCCAAAGTGGAAAAAAAATCCATAGGGAAATGCCATAGAGATAGTAAAACCGTGCGCTTTCACCCGCTATCACCCCTATACTGAGCGATATAGCGCACGGTTTTACTATCTCTATTTGAAATAACAATTCGCATTTATACTAAATCTGTGTAAAAGAAATTCTAACTCTTGTACTGTGGAGGAAGAGGGGGGGGGGGGATCAAAAAAAAAAAAGCGCGCGGATTCTGGTTGGTAAAATGATGTCTGGAGCCGATCTTTTTCTTTTTTTGTCGTTTTTTTATGATTTGCTTTAATATGGTGTATTCACAAATCGGTAATAACTATCATACTCTCAACTCTCATCGGTAATAACTCACACGATATTGCGCAATTTTACAGGAAATGAATTCTTTCTTTGTTAATAAAGTGTGGTGGGGTGGAGCCTTTATGTCGACGATGTTACTCTGAAATCAAAGAAAGTCTACTCGCACGTGCTATCTAAAGATGATTTTTTTTCCATCTCTTATTTTTAAGCTTATTATGCTAATAAAATAAGTGTTAGCAGGAGGTTTTCGCGGTTTTTTTTCTCAGGAAAACATTGTACGATCATGTTTCATTAGAGGTGGATGTCAAAAGATGGTTTCTACATTTAACAAAGAGTTCTATAGTAGGGTAGAGACTGAACCTGGCAACAGCGCCATGGACCAACACGGAGACAATATAGGGTGGCATGTGGGTCCCGATGGCCGAGTGGTTTGGATCGCAGGACATAACGCTAGCAGTCCGCTCGCTGTAACAGGTACGGGCTCGATTCCCGCCTTTGCCCTGGGTGTACTTCCTTTCTCAGTAACAAAATTATAAATTAACTAGCACTTTTTCCACTCTATTCGGGCTCCGTAGTGAGCCATGGCTGCCGATGGCAGCTCAGTACTACTCGTTCCTCTACCCTACTATAGAACTTTTTGACATTTAATCAATAAGTAAGTTATAATTTATAACATTTAAATATTTATAAAGGTGGTATTTTAACGACTGGCGTGGAGTGAATAAATATTGAGAGAGATGTATGAGATAGATGATAAATTTAATTTCTATAATTCCAGCCTCCATTCCGGTTGATGAGATGATAACTTTATTGATAATTTAATTATGACTTGTATATTTAGATAGCGATACTTTTCTATAATATAACCTTCAAGGTCTCAGGTTCGGGTCCGGGCATCGCCAAAATAACTGCCGACCTATAAATGGCCCGTGCAGCCAAAAATGTCCGGCGAATAATACCCCGTGTAGAGGGAGTGCACGTTAAATATGCTTCAAAGTCCCGACGTTCCGTACGATGTGGCACTTAACGAACGGTTACGTTGGGTGCCTGTTCGTATGTCGGCTCATCACCTAACTGTGGTTATAAATTACGACGCCCGTCGCCAATAACCCTCGCGTAGCTTTAGTGCGACGATATTTCAAACTAAACTAAACTACTTAATTTCAAATAATGTTGATATATACATTTTGTCTTGTACTGAGTTTTAGAAAAGATGCTTGTTTAATAGCTTGTCCTTTTAGTTTATTTCTTGTTGTACACTTTTTGCTGGCTTCTCTGTTTTATCCATATTTTATAATTGACCTTACTGGCTTTTTTGTATTTTAAAATTTTTATTCCTCGTTTTTTTGTGTTCCCTTTTAGTTTGTTTTTCTATTTGTGATCTGTCTTGGTTTTGTCCTCTACCTGTAAATGGACTTGTTCTGTATGGTAGTAGTAAATAAATAAATAATGATTTGCAATATTTTGATGTAATATTTTCAGTTAAAAAAATATATTTAGAATGGTTACATGTAGGCTTTCATGTCAAATGCTTTTTTTAATATCTATTTTTCATTCTTAAAACCACAAAAAAGTATCTGAAGATATGATAGTTTGCAGGGCGGCAATAACTGGGGCGATTATTTTCTCCTTTTTTACTGTTTTTGTCTGAATGCTAAAAATAAATCCAGGAATGGCTCCTTTGTTCTGTTTTCATTAGATTTTAATTGTTTTTTAACATGTAAAACATGTTTTACATAAATTGGTTGCTATTTTATATAACGTCATAAATACAATTTTTTTTTTACTTATTTCACTTCGGAGATTCGCCTGTACGACGTCGTAAATTAAATTAAAAATAGGAAATAGCTTCGTTGGAGTTTGAAATATTAAATCATTTAATTATTTTATTGTTGAGCTTTAACTTTTAAATGTCATCCAATTAAATTTATAATTTTTGTTTCTACAAATTACTATGCAATTAGTTTTATATTCAGAATATTTTTATTTAAATTTTTACGAATTAAATAAATGTTAAATTTATCTTTAAACTAATCTATTCTTAAAACGATATTTAATATTTGGAACTTATCATTTAATTTCTGTACAACAAATCAGGAGATTTAAATTATCCAAGCAATTAAATTTTCAATAATTATATTCTATAATTGATGGGAATGTTTCTTATGATGTCACGCTCTCCGTACAACGATTTCATTGATTGCTTCGTTTTCTTTCCGTAATACGATTTTATTGGTTGTTTCGGTTTCAATTCACGATCAGAATGCTGAAAAAGAAACTTTTATTTCTATGCAAGTTTTCTTTAATAAATGATTAACATATCCAACACCAACAGCAAAGCAAGAAGTTATTGACATTTAAAAAAATAACAACTAAAATATTCTTAGAAAACTCACGTTCGAATACCAAAACAAAAGTAATTCGAGAAAAATGAAAACAAAACAGCGGAGCTGTTGCCAGGTCCGACGTGAAACAACCCCATTGATTTGTTCCTATTACACTAATTTTCTATTTAAAAAATAAAACATTAATTTTCTATTAAATACAATCAGTATATTTAATTTACAATCAGTAATTTTAGTTTTCATTTTACATACAGTTTTGTAAAATGAAAACTAAATTAGTAATAATAAATTAATAGTAAAACACCCTATTACCATGAAATATTTTAAAATAATTTTAATCAAAATCAATTGTAATTAGAAATAATTTTAATTAATCAATTTTAATTAAATATTTAATTTTAATTACATATTTAATTAAAATTGATTAATTAAAATTATTTCTAATTAAATAATTAATTTTAATTAAATAATTAATTTTAATTACATATTTAATTTTAATTAAATATTTAATTTTAATTAAATATTTAATTTTAATTAAATATTTAATTTTAATTAAATATTTAATTTTAATTAAATATTTAATTTTAATTAAATAATTAATTTTAATTACATATTTAATTTTAATTAAATAATTAATTTTAATTAAAAAAATTAACTGAAAAATTGAAATTTATCTTCTCCTTTTTTATTTTAACTCCGTGGTTTTCGGATTTTCGTCAGAATTTGAAAATTAAAAAGAGCAAATTATTATATTTTGCATCTCCTTCACAATGAAGAATTTCTCTGCCCCCCCCCCTCTCCCCTTCTATGCTCTTTTCTTTACTTTATCTAATTCTTTGGTTTTTAATATGTTCCTTTGTATAGAAATGAAAATTTTACTGTACATATCCTTACTATATGAATGTCCCACCTAATTAGGTCATTGTGCTGTCGCTATGTGTGTTTTGTTCGTGTGTGGTCTTTTTGGCGACAATTAGACTGCATTTTTACGAGTTGTTGCAGCTGTATAACAATGCCGTAGTCAACAGGAACTATTACAGTCATACAGGTGGACAAAAAGTATAAAAGATAAGTCTCTAATGTGATTCTTACAAAAAAAAATTGAAATTGGCCGATATGATAACGGAAGCTGTGAAAGTGGATAGAGGCAGAAAAATAAATCTCCACTATGTCAATCACCTATTTGCAATTTATAAACCAAATTCTTTCGACTTAAATATAAGCTAAAAAGGATTTTTGTGTATGATCGAAGTTTTCGCCGAAGCTTCACTACTGAATTATGCTTAATAACTTTCACGATTTGGGCATCTTTACGTTATTTCAATTTTTAAAATAATAGTAAGTGTTTAGACGATTTTCTTACTTCTAAATCAGTATTTTCAGAGGGACACAAATGAATTTCCATTTATCTTTTTTATTTGTCAGTAGAAATATACTATTTGGACTTAGTTGTGATTCCTGACGAATTCTTTTATCTTCTTAGAACAATCGAAACGACGGTTATCCGTTTGTAATCACCTGCTTTCAAATACGAGAAATCAGGTAAATACCCGAATCGTGTTGCATAAAATCATTAGTATATTTTTATTCATACGCGTGATCAAATCATAAAAGTATATTCTGCTTCAAAATATCCGATCTTTATCCTGTAGAATAAGTGTTTCTAAATGCAACGAAAATAACCCGATACCTCACGTTGTTCGTGGATATTCAGTATATAAATAATAGCTGGCTATTTTGATAAAGATATTTCCAAATTGTAATGCGAATTTGAGAAAGTCTTCATCAAGGATGCTAAAGCTGTTTGTCGAACACAAGGCACTAGAAATACAAAATTTAATCTATAGGAAAACATATTTATGCTTAAATTAATCGAGAATGGACAAATGAAATATTAGGAATTGAAACTAAAAATTAAAAAGCGAAGAATTTATTCCAAAGCATTAATTATATTATGAACAACTGATGCAAACAGTATATTCTGCATAAGTCTCAGCCTTAAAGTCTCACAAGAAGCAGTTAAACTGTTCTTTAAAAATGACTAACCAACACTCGTATTTCAATAATTTGTCATTGATTATAAAAAGTAATTGATTGATTATAAAAGTAAATTGTAAACTTATACTTCTATCAATGGTTATTTGTAGCAATCGTGTGCCAATTTTTTTATTAACTTTGTAGAACAATGCTGGTTTTTTTCCTCTAAAAATCGACTTATATCATCTATAATCTTAGATTATTTTGAAAATTAAAAATTACCCGATTTTTAATGAAAAAAATCTCTGCACAATCTTAATAAACAACTTTTAGTTGTCATAATTGCTCATTCTTTAAATTTTATTCGCAAATTTACTTTATATTCTCGTTGCCATCAAGAGTGCGTTGGAGATTTTCCTGTCCAAAAGCATCCACCCACAGATCCAGCGGCATTACCATCCTTTCTGATTCAAGATCTGCCCTGCAGGCCATTCAGAAGGGCAAGTGCCAAATCAGCCATGAAATAATCCTATCCATCAACAAAGTCATCGCAGCCAAGAAAACCTGCACGTTACAGTGGATACCAGCTCATGTTAGCATCCTTGGAAATGAAAAAGCCGATGAGCTTGCCAAAGAATCAAGAGCTTGCCCCCAATCATCTAACCTCATAACTCTCGTTGACGCCAATGCAGTTGCCAGCCGTAGACTTATCAAAAATAATTTTAAATATTCCATCCCTGCTCTAAATTGTAACCGTACAATATCTTCAATAATAGCCAGACTACGAACAAAACATTTAAAAGGAATGAAAATCTCAACGAAAGACAAAGAAGCTTCTCCACAAACTGCCCTGGTGTCCAACTGTCCCCGCAGCATATATTGTGCTGCCAGCAATTCAAGCCAGGCTCTTCAGGATTGGCTTTGAAGACCCAGAAATTTAATTCTCCGAAGATGCAGAAAAAAATAGCGAAAGCTGTCTACGACAGCTTCGGATCCATCTAGTTTTTGCACACAACATGGACACGACAACAACAACAACTTTATATTCTTAACCGTTTGCTAAATTTATTTGCAGTTCAAAGAATAAATATTTATTAGTATTGATGCTAAAAAAAAATCGAAGCTAACCTTAGATTATCATAACATCGTTATTCTTTATATATTTTTAGAGAAAGTAGTTACATTTTTCGAACAAATAATCTGTTATTTATATTTTGACGTCTTTATATAATTATACATTAATAAACGATGACATGTACGCTAAAATCGACATGATTATTTATGCAAAAAAGTCAGAATAATCTTTATCTTTCTTAATACACATATAGTGAACCATCAAAAGAACTCTATTGTGAAATACATTATGACCCATTCCAAACTGATTTATGTTGCAATAAAAATATTCTTTTTACTTTCATTTTAAATAAAGTTTCACATGTGTTTGACGAAGTGTTAACAGAGGAAATATTGAATAAAAAGGGAATTTCCTTGCTATGTAAATAGATTAAATTTTTAGTTATTTAAATTTTAAATATATTTCTAATTAAACATTTTAAAAGAAATTTGGGGTATAGACCTGCATGATTTTTGGTTTCAATATGACGTATCCCACTTGTCAGTGAGACTTGGGGTTCGTTCTGTGCAAGTGGGTGACAGACAGACGGGCACTGACTTTATAAAAGCTTCCATTTTAAACGTTATAAATATAGAGAGGAAGCTAAAACGAGAACATTTATAACGAGTGAGAATTTTTAATAAATAGAGTAGCAGTGGAATTTAAAATCCAATTCAGATAGAATGATGCACTTATATCTAATAACTACTGCGAATGATTTTAAACAAATTAATACAAAACCCCAGATATTTTGAATATTTCATTTTATTCCATCACTAAAGGCAAATATAAGCATTGTGACAAGAAAAAAATATATATAAAACATAATTTTACAAACCAAAATATTTATTCACAATTTGATTAGATCAAGTCTCTTCATTGTATATGAAATGTCATTTAAGAATAAACATTATTTTAAATGCACTCTTAGAATTTTAGTACAGACAAAATTTATCACTTTTATTTTTAAACAAAAGCAAAAGTAAAAAGCAAAACAAAAATAACAAAGGATTTTATAAGGTGTTATAACATCTTTTCTTATAATTAAATCTTTTTGAACTTAAAAATAAAAATATGACTAAATGTGAATAACTCTCAATTTAGAATATATATTTATTACTATCCACTCACAGTAGTAACACACAAAAACAAATATAAAATAGGCAGTTATTCCAAAATATATTTCAGTGCTCTCACAACTTCCAAGTACTGTATGCGCGAACAAAATGTGTGGCGTAAAACAAATTCCAGATCATGTTCGGCTGAGTCATTCAGTAAGCCTTCTAGGAAGGTTTTTGAAGAAAGCAGAAACATCCAATCCAAGGTTTTAGTGAAGGACTTGCTATTATCATGTTGGCAAAGCAGATCTGGAGGAGCATGTAACAGAATCTGGCATACTGTTGCAGCGAAAGTCTGGCTTGGCCTCTAATTTTTGAAAAATCAAAATATTGGCATAATTAAGTTAAAAGTAAAAATAAACAAAAAAATCTTTTTTTTACTTGCAATTACCTAATAAGAAATATAAGGTAATAAAAGAATTGTGAATGGGGTCGAAAATCCGAAACTGAGGGGCCAATAAAGTGGATTTTGAACGTTGGTCCCTCTGTCTGTCTGAAACCCCTCTAGAGCTTGAACTAAAAGAACTACGGATCTCAAATTTAGTACACAAGTTCCTAGTACCACAAAATGAAAAGCTTTAAAAGCAAAAGCTTAAGAATATACAAAAATGTAATTCCTAAATTCTTTGAAGTCACCTATAGAGGACACTTAATAGTTAACTAATTATTGATAAAATTAGAATAAAAAGCTAACTACAACCACTATTTTACTTCTCATGGAATTCTTATATAATAAACACATATAGTTACATTCAGTTCTGATTGTCTGCCATTTTATTCTCAAATACTTGGCTTTAGAGCCAACAGGCAACTTTAAACTGTCTTGGTGATTTCCGAAAAAAAAAAAGTACAGTAAAATGAGCAAAATTAAATGCTTAATGCAGAGTCCTCAAAATTATCAGTTATTTGCAAAAATTACTGCATACTAAGAAAATTAAATGGATTTAAATTGTCCAACAAAAGGTTTTATTTATATAAAAAAAACAAAGAAATTGGAAACTTACATAAAACTCAAAAGTGTATATAAATAGGTTACCTTTTTCGGATCTCTATGCAACATATCTTTCACTAATTTCTTAATTGCCATTGGTGCAACAGTAGGCAGGGCAGGTAAGCTATTCTCTCTGTATGATGTATTTTTCAAGTTAGATCTGTGGGAGTAGAATGGATTCTTTGCTCCAAATATTTCATAGGCCATTGTACCAGCAGTCCACAAATCAGCTCTTGAATAATCGATCATAGCGAAAGGTCCGGCTTCTGCATTAACCACCTGAAAAAATTTATAAGTGAAACAAAATTATTGTGTCTGAAATTAAAAGATACACAACATAAATCTAACAAAAATGAAATGCTTTTTTACTTATTTTACAATATTGTTCTAGACTTTACAAAATTTGGCACACTTGGACTTACCAACCTATAGAAAAAGGTTGTGGGCTACTTTTTGGGATAAGAAAGAAAAAAAAAGGGAAATAGAAAGGATCATAGGGCAAACTAAATTAAGTGCATATTTTACACAAGTACTATATACTTAAAATCTTCAGTTTTATACACATCTATTCAATAGAAAAGTATTTGCTTATTTTTAGTATTATTTTAATTTAAATTTGTAACTTAAGTGTTTAAAATGCAATAATTAACATATTGATAATTTGTAACGTTAAAGCCCTGTTTTAGTAAGTATCGTAATAGTAGCGCCCATCACAATCAACACGTGTACTTTGGAAAACTGCTATAAATACGCTATCGATATATGTTAATATTTCTGTGACATAATGAGTGTGATGGTTGATAATGATTGTTAACTTAAGAAACCAAAACTTTAGGATTTAACACTTTAAAATCGAGATGTTTTCATTGGAATTAAGCAAGGGCCAGGGTGGGCCAAATTTCATCTTTAAAGGTCGATTACCTCTGGGGCCATCAAAGCCATATTGCCTCCTTTACTGATGTCATAAGATGGGTAATTCAAACTTAGACTTTCCAAACAACAGCCAAATCTGTGATAGCAAGCTTTGGGGTAGTAACCACCTAAAAAAATATTGTTGAGGGAAAATAAAGTATTGACTTTTTACACAGTTGGGATAATGTAAATAAGTTTCATTGCAAGTATACTCTCTGAATTGACAAAGGATTTTGCCTCACAGTCAAATTCAGGATTACAATGTCTGAAATGCAAAAGTTTTCAATTTCAACTTAGATTCTTGAAACAAAGAGATGATCTAAATAGAATCAGAATTATCTAATATAAATTCTTAAATATTTAACATGTCATTTTTACTTGAAAGTGATAAAAAAATTAGAATGGTTTTATATATACGGTACAGTATATTATTTTAATTACCTTCAATATCATCGCCACTATCGCCCAAACATTTATTGCTTGATAAACAAATGCCCACTTGGGGCGATGCAGTTGAACACTGTTCTAGAAGTGCATACTAATTCTACATTTATTATAGAAAAACATTCGAATAAGATATTTACACATAAAGAGCAACATTTTTTTAAACATGATAAAGTTTGTAAAGTTGCTAATTAACATATCTACATGATCATCTTTTTGAATGTTAAATCATGAAGTAAAATTTTTTACATAAAAAAAAACAATTTTCAAGGAATGGCAGATTTGTAGTACAACACGTACCTTGTGAAAGATCCAGAAGAATATTATCAGTTTTCAAATCCCGGTGAGCTATATTGCTGTGGTAGAGATGAGCTAAAGCTTCCAACAACTGAGTGAAAAGCAGAAGAGACGTGTGAGAGGAAGGCTTGTATTTTTCTAAATATTCTTTCAGACTACAGTGATACCTAAAAATAATAGTGGACAGAATTTAATTATTGATTCGAATAGAATTATTTTCAAAAATGAACTCTATATAATGCTTTTGCTAAAGAAAAGTTTTTTTGGATTTAATGGTAACAACTAAATCGTGAATTCTTTACTGGAATGAAATTTTAAAAGCTTTGCACAATTTTAGCTAAAACGTTAAGTGACAAATTAAATGAAATATTATGCTTAATGAAGGATGCTTCATTCTTCAAATGAAAGTGAAATATTTTTTTCATCAGCTCCTGTAGGTTAGAGCCAAATTATAGGTACTTTTTGATTGAGAATATTTCAGGTGATGTAACGCTCTTGCTTTTGTTTTTCCGTGTAATGCAATTTCATTGGTTGTTTCAGTTTCACTCTCAAAATGACCGTCATGGATGAAAAGAAACCTTTCTTTTCATCCTATCCTGCAAGTTGACGTTAGCAAATGATTTGAATAACCAACAGCACAGCAAGAAGTTGTCATTTTAAAAATTCAATACATAAAATATTATTAGAAAACTCCCTTTGGAAAAACCAAAACAGAAGTAATTTCAGACTAAAAATGAAAACAAGACAGCTGGAGCTGTTGCTATTCACCATGTGAAACAACCCCATAGCCTTATAAATTTTAAAATATTTAAAAATAATTTGTTAAAAGATAGTGCTATCTGGAACAAAGAAACTATGGGAAAATATGAAACCGGCATCCTGCATCAAAATATATTGTAAGCTAATAACAAATAGAAGCAAACATATGCATACCTCTTCATGACAAGAAAAAGAGTCATGTTTCTACCACATCCATCATTGAGAAGTCGAACAGGGAGAGCCTGGGGAAAGTATTTACAAGCCCCCGGTAAGAAGGGAACCATGTCAGCAAAAGCAAAATACATCTCAACAATATTGGGATGGGGCTTCAGTCTTTTCTTTCTGAAATAGAAATGAAAACATTTTTTCAAACGACATACAGCAATACACTTTAGAATTCAATGGTCTACTTGAGAAACTAGCATTCTCCAAAGGAAAACCGAGATATAGGGTTCGCCCCATTCTTTAGCAACTTTTTACCATCGTAAATTCAATATGATGAAGGCCCCAATCAAGGAATCAGACCCTTTATCTTAGTTATACTTTCAATAACGAGAGTTTAGCAAGTAAATCTATAAATTAGTTTGTATTTACATGGAAATATTCCCAATCTAACCAGTTTACAGCAGCTAAAAATTAAAGATTGTAAAATATTCGTTTTTAGCTTTATAGCATAAGTAATGAATAGTACGGAGAATAATGTTATTTTTTTTTATATTGGTCTTCAAAGTACTATGCTAAATTAACATGCAGATATTAAAATAATAATTGCCAAAAAATCCTTCATTGAATTTCCACTTTATTTTTCCATTTCAAGAAGTATTGAAAGAGGAAAATAAATAATAAAATCATCCCTTTTTATTTGACTTTTATACGTCAACTCAAAGGAGTTGAACACAATGATCTAAAGGAATATTATGGAGCTAGACTGGTTCGTTTAAAAGGACACACTATCTACTAAACTGGTTATACAGCAACTTATAAACTTTTACCTGACATGGTGCAAATGGTCTTCCTCAAAAGTAAAATCCGCAATGGCTGGCAACACCTCCTTGTGCATAGCATTCCAGATAGCATAAGAATTGGATTCTGCACTGTAGTTAAACATCATTTTAACTGCCAGGTTGTAAGGGTAAAATTCTCCAGTGGGGAACTGAGGATTTTCAAGGTCAGGTTTTTCTGCATCCAAAGGCTTTGAATCTATAATTGCATAAAATGAATATAATAAAGAATGTATTAATGAAACAACAGAAGAAAAAATTAGTGATTAATTTTAATATTTAATTCACATTCTAAATTTATTGCAACAAATTATAAAGCATATTGGTAAAATAGTTGAGTTGAGTTATCATTGCACTGGAGGGCTATTGGCTTCGTAATTTAGAACAGTAAAGTAACAAGCTGACACCTTACTAGGCACCCAACACAACTTTTAAGACATTGCACACAGCATCAGAACACATTTAACATGCACACCTTCTACATTGGTTATTATTCATTGACTTTTTGGCTGCAGAGACAGTTTGTAAGTCAGCATGTATTTTAACAATGCCCAAACCTAGGAACTTTCGTATGCTAAGCAATCGCCTTATTGACTGGGCATCCCTAGAAAAACCTTATCAGTAAAAAGATAGGTTAAAATATTAATATTTATCAATAGCAGAAAAAAACCGTTTCATATAAATATTATGTTCGACATTATTGGTTCCTATTTCAGATTGCACTTTCCAATTATATAGTTTTTTTCTCCCAAATAATCTAATCAGTATACAAAAAAAATATTTTTAAAAAATAAAAATGACCGATTATGAAATATTTTAACAATGATATGCCTGAGATAAGGAATAAAGATATTGAACCCTTATAGTAAAAAAAAAATAGAAACGATTAGGTATTCCTGATTATAAAATTTCTTTTTTGGTCTTTATCACAGATCATTCTTAATGTAAACATATAATGAATTAAAATTATACAAGAGATTCACTTAATTAAGGTATTAATATATTAATTTACATTAAAATTTATACCTATTTCTCCTTCCGAGTGAGGCATAAAAATCTTTGTTTGTGGAAAAGAAAATTTTTCATCTTTCTCTTTAGCTTCATTGGGTAGAACATTTCTTTCTGTACCTATGACAGTTAAAGGATAATGTCATATCTCAGAGTAAATTAGATATTTTTAAGGGTCTATTTAGATATTTGGATCTCTTAAAATGACCTTTAAAAATAAACAAGTAGGTTTGTAACAGAATCTGTCACTTAACTCGCTTCAACACAACAGTTGTGTTTAACAGGTAAAAATTACGCCAAACACAGCATTAATTCTATATTAAACATTTACATGCTAAATTTGGCTAGTTTCATTTAAATTTTATTTCGAAAATTCAGTAATTATTACTTATCGTTTTCAAAAATTAATTTATATGTCAAAGAATAAATATGTAATATTTCCTCGCTTTTAAATAGAATAAAAACATTTGATATCAACATACAAAGAATCTCGTAGTGAAATATATTTGACGTCTTTCAAACTGATCGATGTCGCAAAAATAAATTTATTTTAATTTATTGTCGAAAAGAATTAAAGTTTAACGAGCGATTGTTGCGAATGGCAATGATGATTTAATTCTAATAAAAATGGCTTCCTATGCTTTAAATGAGCATTAAATTTTGCAGTTTTTTAAATAATTGAAGTACTTCGAATTCGAATTCTTTTCTGAAATTTTCAATGTATTCTAATTTCGATGCGTTGAATTTTTTGACGTATCACACTTGTCCGTAGAATTTGTAGTTTGGGCTATGAAAGTGGGTGACAGACAGACGGACTGAACGATTATAATACCTTCCACTTTTTACGTTATAAAAGTAATGTGGAAGCTAAAAGTGCTTATTCAATGCTTAAGTTATTAAATAATATAGCTTATCAAACACCTTTTTGATTTCCAAAAAAAAAAAACTGTACAAGTTAAAAATGTTCAATAAAATACCATAAAGCACAGTTCATTTTTTAAAAATTATGTTCAAAATAAAAGCTTGAAAATAAAAGTACAGCTTTTAAATAATTTATGTGCAGATAAAATACATCCTTCTTAAACTAAAATCAAGTAAAAGCAGCAAAATAATTGTATTATTTTTTAAGCAAATTGGCATATAACATCATACAGTTTATGAGTATTCTTTCAAAATAAATATCCTTTTACACTTTTGCTGATGGTTGATGTCTTAAGGCAGGGGTTCCCAACCGGTGGTACATGTGCCACTGGTGGTACGCGGGAAACTTTCAGGTGGTACGCGTGAGTGATGTGAGGAACATTGTTGCGAGTTACTTGTGTGAGTGTATTTTCAGAAATCTTGTACATAAAAAAATAAACATAGAAGCAGAATAAGTGTTGAAGAGGATTTAAGAGTGAAAATAAGTTCCATTACTCCTAATGTCGATACTTTAATCACAGGCAAACAACAAGTTTCGCTAAAGACGATAAAAGTATATTTTGTATGATGATTAGTTTTTTGCTGAGCTTGTACTATTTTTTTTATTTGTATGTTTTTAAACCTATGGGTAATAAATAAAACTGTAAATTAATACCATTTTAATCTTTTTATTTCTCCTTTATTATAAGCATGTTATAAATAAACAAATATCTAACCATTAATGAATAACCACCATGAAGTTTTCTCAGAAATTCAATTCAAAAAGCCTTTGAACACTTTTAGAAGAGTAAATATTAAATGTTTATTAAAATATTTAGGTTTGGTGGTACACCAAAATTTCTCAAAAAGTCAAGTGGTATGCAGGTGCAAAAAGGTTGGGAACCCCTGTCTTAAGGCATCAAGAACTAAGGATTTGATAATGCTATTCCTATGACATGGTGCGCAGCAACACTAAGTAACACAGTTAAAGTGTTAAGTAGTCTTTTTAAAACATGTATTTTGAACAATAACTAAATTTGTATTTCCTTACCATGTTCTTTTGTGAAAAGAGATGTAGCTTGTTCAACTATTGTTACTTTATCAAGTTTAGTACTTGGCTGATTCATTTCTGAAAAAAATAAAAAGGTTTATATTCTATCAATTTAATAACAATTAAACTAGTTTATATTAGTATACTAAAACTAAAATAGTAAAGCTGAGAATACAGAATATTTTTTAGTGTAAGGTAATGCAAAAACACGTTTAAATGTAATTAATTTTGTGACACTTTATAGATTTACGTTTTGCATCTTAGCCTTATTACATGAATCGTATTGGTTTTTGAAAAATATATTATACTTACTACCATCATTATCAGAGTATTGAGCACTATAAACAGCAGCATTACACCCTTTAGCAAGCATGTCACCAAACTTCAAATTCGACAGCGAGAATTGTGTGTTCATCTGATAATGCTTGTCGATATTCAACCCAATATTCTGCCATGGAATTTTAGCGAAGGTATCCTGAAAAACAATTTATATTACAATAAATTATCAGCAGAATATAAAATACAAATGATATCTAGATTAGTAGAGAGTAACTATTTCTTTTGTTTACAATTTTAGTTTCACAATAACTAATAATACTTTTTAGAGAGATATCTTATAGTATTCTTTCTATATGTAGGACAGGTGAAAAATATGAAGAAAATTTTCCAGTAAAAAGGTAAAAAAATGCGAGGCATTGTCAGGGACGGGCCTTTTAATATTCGACCAAGATCAAGAGATATGGTTGAAACATGAAAAAGCACCTAAGGCAGCCTCAAAGTCAGAGTGGATCCTAAGCAACGAGAGGATACTGTGCCATTAAAATTTCAGCCTTGTAATAATATTATTTGTATACCCAGACTTACCTTTAATTCAACACTTTTTTTTAATCTAGAGCCCCTATTCTAAATTTAATGGCACAATTTCTATAATATAAAGAAGGGGCCTGGGTGGCCTAGTGGGGTTGATTGCAGCACATTACCCTAACAGTCTGTGCACTGTACCGGGTGCGGGTTCGATTCAAACCTTTGCCCTAGGTGTACTTTCCCTCTGTGTCAGCCAATATTCTGTCTGTGTCTGCCTTACTTGACAAAGGTTTATAAGCGGGTCTCTAAACAAGCACACAAACCGTAAAATACATGTACCAACCTACCTATAATATACAGAAACACATACACGTAGTATCAAATTCGATGGAAGTACAGTTTTAAAAAAATTGTAGGGAACAGTTATGATAAAATGGCTGGTTTCGATTTGGAGATTCGCGCATTCCAAGCAACAAAAATGCCCAAATGTGGTAAACATTGCACTTCATATTTTATACAACTCAATAGGTATAACAACCCTATTTTAAATTTTCCAGCTCGCTAAAAATCCCCAATGAACAGACCTGCGATTATGTCTGTCATTATAGCTGTACCCATGAATATTTTTTAAATATTTAAATAAGTTTAGTAAATATGGCAGTGCCGAAGGCCACATTTAGTCAGAGAACCTGAAGGTATGAATGCCAATTCTTTACCAAATGTGCTTTTTGAACTTGGACGATTTACTTTATAGTTACATTTGCACAATGCACTATACACAAGTCATTAAAAAATAATGAGTATACTTACTCGAATGAAGAAAGATACACTTTCGCATTCCTCTTCTTCTGTCAAGAGCGACGGTTTCTTCGCCAACACAAAACCTACAAAACACATCATGGGCCCTCCACCCCTCTGCAAAACTTGTTTCCTCCATCCCTTGGAGACAGCTCCCGCGATCGAATCCGAAACCCATTTCGAAGTTAAATTTGAGATACAACCCGGACGATACACGAACTTAGGTCTTGATGGTACAAGCGGATCGTTGCGGAAAAACTCTATGGGCAATCTATGCTGACTACGACCGATTTCAGGCGACAATTTAGGCTCCTTTCCGAGGAAAACACGAAGGACCTGTCGTGTTTTCCCAAGGGCATTTTCAAAGAAATATTGAAAAGGAGATTTGCTGCAGCTGTCGTGTAAATTTAGTTTCTGCGGATGAAAGTACTGGGAAAATAATCGGGAAGCCATGGTTTTTTATCAGCCAAAATCCATGGCTAAATCGTTAAATTCGAGAAAATAGTTAAGTACGCAGTTTCAAGTTTGACGAAACAGGAACAAACCAGAACGAACAATAACAAAAACATATGATTTGCCGATTACAGTTAAAAAGAAACGAGGTTAACGTTAGGTAATATGTTAATGCTTTGCGTACGCAAAGCATTAACATATTACCTAATTATCATAAATTATGATTTAATAACTATAAATAAGTCTATATTTTTTTAAGAAAATGCATATAAAAAATAAGAAATATATAATCATATTTATATACCTATGAAACATGGACATTTAGCTGCCTCCAAGAAGGACATTTTTTCCTAATTCGAATTGACGGGTTAACTATTTTCATTAATAGTAAAATTATTGAAATTTTAAACTCTGCTTTTATATTAATTTTTTATATAAAAAAAACGTTATTTCAGTAAAATTTCTGCTTTATTGTTGTAAAAATTCTTATATGTCTTCACAATGGGCTATCTTCCAGATTATAGTATTTGATATTTGATTTGTTTTTCCATCTAAACCTTGCTTTTGGTGTCGCCATCTCTCTTTTATAAATTTAAATAAAACCACAGTCTAATGAGGTAAAATTGTTGATAAGATGCTATATGAATATGATTGAACTAAATAGGGAATAGAATGGGATTAGGATGAAAAGGTTTCAAAAAAATATTTGTTGGGATTCATCTAACAAATTTATTTTCGTAATAAACATATTTTCTCTCGAATTTATGTGGTATTTTACTTTTATACCAAATGAAAGTTTTTTAAAGTAAAAACAACAGACCCTTTTACATATATTTTTTATGGGAAATGGTCATGTTTGTTTCACGGCTTGAGTGGCAACAATACCTTGGATTGAAAACATTTTTTATCAATTTTTCTCCTTCACGATTTGTGCTCCTGTGGACACGTGACACCTCGTTAGTAATTGGTTCTGTGGCCCACGTGATATAAAAAATAAAAGTAACAATTTCGTTTGTTATTTTTTTTAGCCTACTTTTCTTTTTTTTAATTCGAAAGAATTAAAAAAATGAAAAAGTAGGTATTGACATGCGGTCGATGTCCGTCTGTCTGTCTGTCTGTCCGTACCCCCCTTCCAAAATCGGTTCTATCCATCGGATCTTAAAAATTCTTTTTTTATTAGAAAGCTATGACCTCAGATACCCAACTTTCATCTTTTTGTCCGTCTGTCTGTACGTCCGGACGGACATAAATCTACTATCTGTTGGCAAATTTCCCATTGAATTAGCATTGAAATTCAATTTTGAGTCATTTAAATCACTGTAGGTATTGAAATGCGGTTTATGCCCATCTGTCTGTCTGTTCGGATGTTTGTCTGTCTTTCCGTCTGTCTGTATGTCCGTCTGTCTGTCTGTCTGTCCGTACACCCTTTCCAAAATCGGTTCTATCCATCGGATCTTAAAAATTCTTTTTTTGTTAGAAAGCTATGACCTCAGATACCCAACTTTCATACTTTTTGTCCGTCTGTCTGTACGTCCGGACGGACATAAATCTACTATCTGTCGGCGAATTTCCCATTGAATTAGCATTGAAATTCAATTTTGAGTCATTTAAATCACTGTAGGTATTGAAATGCGGTTGATGTCCACTGTCCATCTGTCTGTCTGTTCGTATGTCTGTCTGTCTTTCCGTCTGTCCGTCCGTACCCCCCTTCCAAAATCGGTTCTATCCATCGGATCTTAAAAATTCTTTTTTTGTTAGAAAGCTTTGACCTCAGATACCCAACTTTCATACTTTTTGTCCGTCTGTCTGTATGTCCGGACGGACATAAATCTACTATCTTTCGGCGAATTTCCCATTGAATTAGCATTGAAATTCAATTTTGAGTCATTTAAATCACTGTTGCCAAATCAACAATGGCATGAGAAACTTTATTTATTTAAACATATTTGAAGCAAAATAATATTTTCATGAATCAGTTTGGAATGACGTCATAAAATGTAGCACAATTTGATTCTTTGATTATTCATTAATTATCTACCAAGAAAGCGGCAAGAGGCATACTTTTGCATGCAATTATGCTTAGTTTTAATTTACACTTCTTATTTTTTAATGCAGTTCGGAGTAGTTTCATTACTTTTGTTATTAATAAATATTTAATTATTCTTCGAACTACAAATAAATCGAGCAGACGATAAATAATATTAACTTAATTTGCGAAAGAATATTAAGGAAAATAGTTGATTTTGGCTTTTAGAAGTTTAAATTATAGCTGGATGCTGTGTTTCGATTTTTTTTTCTAATGTGTATAAATCTATTGTAGAAACGGTTGTTGATGATATTTACTGTTAAGAACATAGTTTTTTCCCGATTAGAAATTCAGTATGTATTTAAGTAACAGGAAAGTAGGCTATTTTAGTTCTTTATGAACTTCTTGTTTTATGATTTATTATAAAATTTAACTAAGCACTCCAATCGCAATTTCAAAAATATACGTATCAAAATCTTATAAAATGATACATGATATGCCCGGAAAATAAAATTTTGAAGTTTCACAATGACTTGAATAATAAACTTTATAATAAAATAAACTCTTTTTTATTACAAAATATTACAAAAGACTTATGAAAAATGTTAAATTGCAATTAAAAATCAGTACAACCACATTTCAAAACTATAATTCAACACACATACACATTTATCCCTTTGAAAGTTACGCGCAGCGTAAGCTTTAAGCGATATTAAACTTCAGTTTAAAAAACTGACAAATATCAAACGATTACATTTTAGATTTTACTATTAGTTTTGTAATTAAAATATTTTTATTTAGGTAATCAGTAAAAGTGAGTAATAATATTTAGTTTAATCATAAACATTTTTTACAACAAGTTAAAAAAAAGTTATGCTATAAAAATTTTATTCTTTAAAAATTGTTTGAGTTAGTTATAGATTAGTTAGTTACTATTTTTTTTGTGTGTGTGATGAACAGAGAACATAGTGTAAGTATTTTAGATTAATAACACTCTGTTTAAGGTGTGTAGAATAAAAATGCTTTGACACATGACTTGAATTTTTTTAATTAAACTTTTAAAGTAGTTTTTAAAATAAAACATAGTATTGGCAGAATTTTTACCAAGTATTCTTTATTTGACATTTAATTTCAGGTCATTACATTTACCTTTTTCGTTTAGTGAAATCAAGCGAAATTAGAGTAATCTGAAAATGTTATAAAGTAATTCTACTTTCTAAGTTTGTACTAGTTTATTCAACATAACTTTTAAGCACTGACACAGTAAACACTTATATAAATAAATATATATACAAAACTCTCTGGAACACTCAAAAATCAAGCAAAATGGCAACATAAGGAATAAGTCATGTAAATTGAAACCTAAATACAAATAAATTGGAGAATTTCGTATTTGTCTAAGAAAACCAGATATAGTTTTAAAAGGGATGAAAACCATACTAAGACATTTTTTAAAAGGCATCCTTTTTTAAATAAATTAATATAACATTTATAGTTTTTGCTATTAATTTTTAAATAAGTAGTCCAAATAAAATGTAAGATATTCTTTTAGCAAAACAAACAGTACATCTTTTGGTAAAAATACTAAAACAATTTTTTAAAAGCATTACTTTTTAAAAATAAATTGATATAACATTTATATTTTTGCTAATTTTAAATAAGAGGTCCAAAATAAAATTAATATTATTTTATGCAAAACAAAAAACATCTCTGTAAATAACCTCATAAAAACATTTTTCAGAAAAATGTAACAAATTAAATCCATTTAACTGATTATATAACAATTGAAAAATTTTTTGATACATAACATCAATATAACTTATAATGCAATATAATAGTAAACGTTTAGAGGTACCAGACCAACATAAATTCCTTTGTTCATTAACTATTAATTTTATTGCACAACACTTTTGAAAAAAAAAAAGCCGTCTCTGTACAAATAGCACTCTTCATAAACATAACCTTTCCTATTTTTAGTTCCAGTAAAAAGTACAGAAGTAATTTTTAACATAAATCCACCCTTCAACAAAAAAACTAACACATAATTCAACCAAAGAAATGAAGAACTTGATACCGATGGTTAGACGATGAAGTTCCACTCCATTGTAAAGTCTTTTTAACCCGTATTTTCTTGTGTATTTAAATGCATTATGTGCGGTAATGTTTATATTCTAAGGTAACAGACAATGACTGCCTTTCGTAAGCAAGAAAAAATCCAGCGAAAATCCCAGGTAGCTTAGAACGTCGAAATGTTGTCATCGTTCTATTCGGGGTAAGTTTCTATTCTACGAAAGCAAATAAACGTGATAACGATTTAGTGTCATCTTTTAGGGTGACACTTTGACGTTTGTGGTACGCAATGGACGCTATTTTGTCAATTGTACTACAATTTTAGAACTGATGACAAAAATCGCTTACTACAGAGGCAAAAGGCAAATCAGTTAGCCCAGATGTTTTGACGTTTGTTATTGATGACGCTCTTTGCCATGTACTACAATTTAGAATGATGACAAAATCGTTATACAGGGCAAAGCAAATCAGTTAGCCATTTGAGTTGATTGACGCTCTTTTGCCAATTGTACTACAATTTTAGAACTGATGACAAAAATCGTTTAATACAGTGGCAAAACGCAAATCAATTAGCCATGGGCATATTACTAGATCTCACCAAATGAAAAATAAACTAAGTCCTATTCTATGGCAACACATGACTATGAACATCTTCACCAGAGATCTTCTCGCTTCCGACAAGCAGTACTTGATCTTCAATAACGACGTTATTATAATTGCACAACCTTATTGCTTCTCTTCTTCTTGATATGTATCAGATTACTTCCGAACGGCAATTAATATTTTCAATACTTTTCTATCTATCAATTTGTCACCGTTCTTTCTTTTTTCTTCTGTCCTTCTTTTTATGACGTCCGTCACTTTGATCATGTCGCTGCTTTTCGCATATTAGAGGCGCGTGTGTTCCCGGATATGATAGAGGGCATGATGGAACCGTCCACAACTCGAAGACCATGAATGCCTCTTACCCTAGAAAATTAAATAAAAAAAATTAACATTAGCTGTATAAGATAAAACTTAATACATTAATTATTAAAAGTAGTAGGTGAATGATTTAACACATTTCACATTATTAAAAAAATCAATATCAACGGAATAATTTATCACAATAAAAACTTTTGTTCTTTTTTAGTTAGACTTTCGTTAGTTTTTCTTTTAGTTTCTTTCCCCACAAAAATTTTGCATCTAAAGCTATATCTAAAAATTCTCATAAGTCATTTAAATAAAAGTGTTTATTAATAAGAACTTAGTCCTCACAAACTTGTAACTTCAAACAACAACGCTTTGTAGGCTGTTCCAAGAACACAAAATTCCAAAAATGGCAATTATTACTCGAATATAAATTTTGTTGATGTGAACCTCTAAGGAATAGCCTGGAAGACAAGTACAATAACTTCCATTAGACCGAGAGCCCAGGGCCCCCAGACCTAAGTCATTTTCTAAAGGATGAAATGTATCGGATTAGGTTCGGTTTTCATTTACTTTTAGTATATGTATACCCGCTAGAGTGAACCGACGGCCAATTTACAGGTATCGGGTGCAAAAAGTAGGTAAATTATAAGTTAACTTAAGTCATTTTCTAAAGGCTGATTTTTACGTATGTTTTAGAAAATAATGTTAAAAGTTAATAATAAATTTCCCAGGCACTTTCCGTTGGCCGAAACTTTTCCCAGACGCTTTAAACGTCTTTATCAAGTTCAGACTTTGTCCCACGCATCTGGCGGCGTGGGATGGCGCTACAATCGTCCTCGGACGACTAGAAGGGGAAGTTAAGCAAAAAACTATGTGTGTATTGGAGATGTGGTTGGTTGGTTGGTCGATTGACATATATATTAATTAAATTTTTGTTTAATTAGAAAATAAATTATTAAACAAGTAACCATAGCTGTGTTTAGCTTACAACATTTTCACATCTCCAATGATCCAGCACACAAACCGGAATATATATATCAATCGACCAACCAACCACATTCTCGCAATCACACACATACCACATCTCAATACCACATAGTTCTTTTTGCTTAACTTCCCCTTCTTGTCGTCCGAGGACGATTGTAGCGCCATTTCACGCCGCCAGGTGCGTGGGACAAAGTCTGAACTTGATAAAGACGTTTAAAGCGTCTGGGAAAAGTTTCGGCCGACTGTCTGGGAAATTTATTATTAACTTTTAACATTATTTTCTAAAACATACGTAAAAATCATCCTTTAGAAAATGACTTAAGTTAACTTATAATTTACCTACTTTTTGCACCCGATACCTGTAAATTGGCCGTCGGTTCACTCTAGCGGGTATGCATATACTAAAAGTAAATGAAAACCGAACCTAATCCAAAACATTTCATCCTTTAGAAAATTACTTATACGTCTAGGGACCCTGGGCTCTTGCTCTACATTGTCACAAGGCTTTAAGCATCCGTCAGGATGGAAGTCTGACTTCTGCTTCAAGATGGAGCCACCCTTTAAAGTACGTCGTCGTTGCATCTATGTACCGTAGAATGGTGACTTCTTCTGTAGTAAATTTCGTTCCCGTGGAAGAATACAAAGGCTGGTTTCGAATTTGTCGACAAAACGAGTGTAATGCGATTTAGAAATGGATAAAAACTTGGAATATGCACTCCCGTGTGTATTGAGCTCAGTGCAATAATGAAACGAAATTAACTTTTTTTTTGTAAATCAAAAGACAATGAAAGTAAAAAAAACCAACCTGAGCTGAGGGTCGACAACTGCCGTTGGGTCCCCAGGGGGTCCCATTTTGCATGTTCCAACTGGATGGTAGATGGTGGACGTATACGTGCGTGCGACGCAGGCAAGGTATTCGTCGCTGTTCTTCACGTAGATCTCGCATCCCGGGAAAACGGTCTCGTACGGGTGGCCTCCCCATTTCTTGAAAGCATCAGACTCGCCGAATTTCATGCAGATCTTCATGGCTGTAAACAAATACCAATACTGATCAATTAACAAATTAACTCATTAACGACGGATGGCAAGAAAATTTGCCAAGCGAAAATTAGCTTTCTGCTTAAGTTTATCAAAGTAAACAAAATATAAGACAAACGAAGACTATTTTCCTCAACAATTTAAGGGGGAATGGGCGCTCTCGACCGGGGATCTCCAAAGCAAAGTGCATCAGTGTTAATGCTATGGAGGAAAAAAAATATTTTCTCTGCCACATTTCCCCGGCTAGATTAAATATTTTTGCAAGCGGATTTTTTTGTGTGATAAATGTAGCTGACTTACAGGTCCCGACCTCCCCACTTTTTGAAATTGGTTCGAATATTTTTTTTTAAATTTTCAATAAATAATTTTACACAAAATATTCGAAGCAATTTCAAAAAGTGGGAAGGTCGGGACCTGTAAGTTATCTACATTTATTATTAAAAAAAACCCGTTAGTAAAAATATTTAATACAGCCGGAGAAATGTGGCAGAGAAAATAGTTTTTTCACATTGGATTAACACTGAGGCACTTGAGTTTGGAGATCCACGATCCAGCGCGCCCATTCCCCCTTAAGTAAGACAAATACAGTTATCCAAAAAAAAAAATAATAATTAAAAAAATAAACTCATATAAGGAAATGAAGACGTTAATGGAACTCGCCAAGTCGTCGGTTATGGGTTAAAGCCTCAATTACTTTTTTCACTGTGAATTTTTATAAACAATTACAAAATATCCTAGATTAGTAGCGAAATCTTTTTTAAATAGTTTAAAATATTACCTTGCCTTCCAGTGCAAAACCGGAGTGGTTTCAGATAACTGGGGAACAAAACATATACCCAGAGAATATCTTCGACTTTGCGCGTGCTACATGAGAAGATTCAAGAAGAAGAAAACCCTTTTGATTATTAGTGCAAATAGTTTATTTAGTAGTTATTTACATGTTTCGGTGGGAACATGGGAGCACAAGAGGCCCTCCTTCTTCAGAATGGTACGCAACTAGTACATTTAGTTCTGTACTATTCTGAAGAAGGTGAGCCTCTTGTGTTCTCCCCGAAACATGTTAATTTCTACTGAATAAACTATTTGCGTCAATAATCAAGGTTGTTTTTTCCCTGAATCTTCTAAGAAAATATGCTTTTATGGTCGCAACAAATCATTTTTTTTGTTGTGACCACATGGTAACGGTAAGTTTAATGTGTTAAGTCAGATGCATAGTCGACCAATAAATGTTGTTCATCTATTACTAATAATTTTTATAAGTTGGTGAAAAATATGTTCAATGACTAAGGATAGCTATAGTTATCTCAGTTTGTTAGTGGTAATTCTATATTTTTCTACAGTGGTAAATATCAAAAATAGTATACATTCACATTTGTATGAGTGGAATAACAGAATATTGAACTTCTGATAGCAAAGATTTATTGATAGCTATTATCCTAAGAATAAATTTTGCCTAAAAAACAGTTACTGTTAAATGTTGATAAAAAATCGAATTATTTATCGTTATTTAAACAATAAATAATATTTTCTTGGTGTAACGCGGTCAGAGCTAAATCTTCTATCATCCTTCAACCATGCAGTAATTTATAATTTAATTGTATTTTAATGATTCAACGAATTTAAGAATTTTAAATATAACAAACTATAATGAATGATAACATTTTAAGCTAATACTGGGCAAAATAGGTACCGGGAAGATAAAGTGTTAAAATTATTTTTCTAAACCAGCTAGGGTAAATATTTAACAAACACAAACCGAGAAAAAAATACTCTCTTTCAGTTACCCAGAAATTTACTATAAAATATTCTTTAAATTGCATTACTTTGGTAAATGCAGTGTAAAAGTAATATTTACAGAGATCAGATTTTAACGCTAATTTAAAATCAAACCAACACTGTAAAAAAAACTGTTGTTTTTACAGTTAAATACAATATTTTTTACAGTTAAAAACTGCTCTTTAGAAAAACAGTTTATAACTGTTTTTATCTTCGTCACATGACGTCACACACACACAACCCATTAAATGCACCTGCCCTTCGGGAAATTTAAAGACGTGCAAAGAGTCACGTGATTGATATCATCGTTCAGCACAAATACCCAATATTAGCCCTCGCAGCCGAGTAATTACTTTGTTGCAGACGGTTCAGTATTGGGATCGCACGCAAGATGTTCCTGGATCAAAACCGGACCCGGTCCATACCTCTTACAGGAACCTCTTGCGTGCGAACCCAATACTGAATCGTCTGCGACAAAGTAATTACTCGGTCGCGAGGGCTAGTATTGAGTATTTTATTTTAGCAGGGAGAAACTGTTAAATTAACGGGGGAAACTCATAAATTAACAGTTTTTCCCTCCAAAATGAACAGTTTCTCCCTGTTAAAATTACAGTTTTCCTGTAAAACTTAACAGTTTTAAACTGTAAAAAAACAGTTATAAACTGGCGTCTAAGTTGACAGTTTTTAAGTGTAAAAACGTCAGGTTTTTTTTTACAGGGAACCTACATAATTGATGTTTAGCAGAACAAATATATACTCTCAAACTATACACCTAAATTCCAAATACATATATTAAATTACATTTTTTACTACTTTGATAACAGTATCGTACAAAATATACTTACAGTCCACCATTGTTAGGACATCTTGAGGATGGGTTAGGTATCTGGGGTCTATGATGGGAGGATCGTAAGGATCAGCGGACCTCAGTTTGATGTACCCTCTACTCTTGGGCCTCAAGAGGACAGGACAAAACGTGTAGGCATCTCTGTATGCATAGGGCTTGTACACTTTTTCCCACATCTAAAAGGACGATTTATAATTTTTTTTTAATTTTTACACTCAGAAAAACTTATATTGAAACAGCACAAGTGGAACACAAGTATTGTAAAAAAAATACCCAATATTACAATATTGTGCTGTTCCATTAAAAGAATTCTGTTGGTGACATACGAACACAAATTTGTGTTGTTCCAACACATAACGATCACGAGAAGAAATGATTTTTATATCCCTGCGCGATTGACCCCCCAAAAAAACTGTAAACTATATTAGTTCCTAAAATATGCATAGCAAATTATAACATTCATTTTAAAATACCGTAATATATGTGTTTTTAAGCTTTAGTACAGCTACTATGCTGAACTACATTTCGGAAGAATAGATGTATACTGCGCCTTCAACCCAATTTTTGTGCTAACCATACTTTGCTACCATTATTTGGCCGCAACACAATTTTTGTAGTGTTTCAACACAACTTGTAATAGCTGGGATAAACATAATTTTTTTTTGCATTGAAAGTAAACACAAGTTTTTTTCTGAATGAACTTTCTGTTTTCAACAGGTATACAACTCAGAATCGACGAATGAAGATGATATATAGAATATTTCAAGAAAGATAACTTTCTTTGTGCTTTATTAATTTCAATTCGAAAATGAGCTGTTTTCAAATCAATATTTATATTTTCGATGAAAAAGAACATGCAGTCAAAGATTCACAACTGAAGATAATTAAACGTTTCCTTTAGGTACATCTTATGTTTTTAAGGACAAAGAAGAATTTACTAAAATAACCTTTCTTACTAATTTCTTAGTTTTTGTTTACGACATTCGCAAATATACCATTTAAGTTAAACATAATTAAAGGAATATTATATTGATAGAAAATCATTTTAATTCTGTGATGATCATTATTTATCAAAGGAACTGTACCTCTCTGCTCTGGCCATGGACACGTTGAAAAGTCTGTCCCCCGTCTGAAGCTGGTGACCCAGACAAGAAATGTATCTCCACGTCCGGATAGTCCTCGGACTTGTTGGCATATTTAGTGTTGATGAATCCCAAACCTTCGACGCCTCCCAGAACCGTCAACGGACCTGAAAAATATGTAATTTGTTTTAACTTACACTGTTATAAAGTTTGGTGCACGATTGCTCCAAGTATCCTGGAACTTTCTAGCTTCCATCACTATTTGGAGAGTGAATTTACCAATTTTGTGGTAACTCTATGATCCAAATACTGGTGCCAGCTAGAAAGTTCCAGGATTCCGGTGCAAAAATGCACTATAATTTTTAACTATATACGCCTTAAATTTTTTTAATAGATTTCATTTTTTATCATTTTGCCAGTAAATATTTTCAAAACACAAACGATTGTCATTCAAGTAGTTATAGTTTATTGTACATTAAACGTAAAATTTAACTGTCCATTAAAGCAATTGAGAGATTTTTCTCCAATACCAAAATACTATAAATTAAATTTTCATTAAAAAGCAACTAAAGTACGGTTTCAAAAAATAATATTTTTCTTTCTATTAAAACTACAAACATAAAAAAAAACTATCAAAATGACACAACCTGCATAAAAAACGTTATTGGAACTCTATTTAGTCTTAAAGGGTTAAAGTTATTAATAGATTTTAATAGAAGTACTAAATATTAATTTTTAAAAAAAAAATTAATAGAAAAAATATTTCCATAAGTTTCATGCGAAATAACAATGTTTATTAACTTTAGGTTCAAAATATATATGGAACACAAAGTTAAGATAATACTATTTATGCCATCTTAAAAATAACCATAAAAATTTTATATATATTCTTAAAAGTATAATTTTGTATTTTTTTATATAAATGTGTGATACGAACAATGAGAAATTTGTACACACATTTCATTATTTAAGTAAAAATTACTTACCACGCCCGATGGACAAGTATCGAACTATTTCTTTGAAAGTGAAAACTCTTGGCTGAACTATGGCTACAGGCTGATTGACTAAATAATGGAGTCCACCTGGGAAGATATGGTCTTGGAGATTGTAACCCACCGGAAGATCTTGAATCACAGGTATCTGAATATAAAAATTGTCATTGTATGTGTGTTTTGAAAAAGAAACTTATGTGTGTTACATAGTGCAATAATAATAAGAAAATAACACAAAGTTAAATTTGGTAAGGCCTAAAACTTATATCGATGCTTGAAAGCGTATTTAAATGGCTATGTCTTATACATAAATGATTGAGCTATGCAAAAAGTATTTTCAATATAAATAGAGAAAGTTACAAAAGAATCATTGAAAAATGAATTAATTTCTCTATTTTCTTGAAAATATCACACCACATTGCGTGAGAATGGTTTCATTACAAACTAAATGCCAAGTAAATTTCACAGTTTACGGTTGAAAAGGTACAGAAAGTATTTATTTTAGGTCATATCAGGTATCTATAAATATATATTTCACTTTGTCATAAAAGGTGGTTGTTTCAAATCACTTTATTTATACGTCCTTTGTCTAGATGTTGTGTGAATACTTTTGTTTCTTATTTTGCTTTTATGTGTATATATTTTATTATTAGTGCTTTGTTATACATTTGTTTTCGATAGTTACATTTATTGCAATGTATAGTAAACGCGATTTTTGTTGCCTTTATAAGTTCTTAATTCCAAATAGTGAAGTGTAAGAGAACATTTACTGATCCAGTAGCACATGAAACTATTTACTACTGATCAGTACTGATAATAATTTAGCCAAAATTTGTTTGAATATATAATATTGGGAGTATCTAGTTAGGAGTATGATAATATAAATCACCATAAAACTAATGTATTTGTATGAATGTTATGTATTCTGTGGTACCGGCGAAAACATTTGCTTCACTGGCAGTGATTGGCTACACCCATATCCTCTTACAAACACTATTGGATTAAATTGTTCGTGTGACTCTGTACGTCAAGAAAACATCAATTTCCTGTAAAATGAACATTACAGCACTGTGAAGCAAAATATAACAGCAAAATGTGGTGCAATTTTACAGAGATTTTACGTTGTCGACGAAGGAATTTAGCGTAAATCTGACCGCCGCATTCTGCACACACTTTTAAAACTATGTAAAGTCTCACCCCCATTTCCTGAAGATGATGCCTGGGTCCTATTCCGGACAGCATGAGTAGCTGCGCACTGTTGATGGAGCCGCTAGAAACGATTATCTCCTTCCTCGCCTTCACAATGTAAGTCATCTTCAGGCGGTCAAACTCGATGGCACGAGCTCGCTTGTGGTGGTCTATATGGATCTGAAAAGTATATTAATACATTTAAGTGACTAGATTTTGGTTCTAGTACATAGACAGAGTCGTGACACCTTGGCGGCACGGCAACCAATGTTTACACAGAATATTTATTTTGGTGCGGTGCAGCTGACTACTATGGGCATGCAGGAATTAAGGAGGAATGGGAGCGGTAGCTGGGTCTCTGAACAGAAGTCTTCTCTCTGTGTTAATCCAACGAAAGAAAAAAATCTGAGCCAAATTGCTTGGACTGTCTTGAATATTTTTACAAACGGATTTTATATGATAAATGTAGCTGTCTTACAAGGCTCTGTTCGAATATTTTGATATTTTGTTGTAAAATTACTTATTGAGATTTTTTTTTTTAAAAATCTAACCAATTTCAAAAAGTGGTATTATATAGGAACGTTTAAGTCAGCTATATTTATCAAATAAAAATATGTCTTTAAAATACTAATAATTACAGCCTGTGTAATTCGGTTTAGAAAATTATTTTTTTATATCGGCTTAACGTAGGGAGAAGTCTTCGGTTTGCAAACCTGGCTACCGCTCCCATTCCCTAAAAATTGAAACTAAATTACCTTGGAAGGCCAAAAGAAACGTTCAGCCAACTTGCTAAAACTAATGGTTGATGATACTATGTAGTATTAGATCAAACAAATATCAAGTCACTCTAGAATACATCGATTCAAAATGAGAGAAATTCTGTGGTAGAGAAGATTGTTATAGGTTCGATAACGACTAATACTATATAGACCCCTTTTCTTTCTTTTAGTAATCTTTTAGTAATAGTAATAAAATGTATAAGGTTTTAGTATAAAAAACTTAATTTTGGAGTGTTTATTGATTGGCCGATTGAACCAAATTTATATTTTCAAAATAAATCTAAATTTATATATTCAATTTGATTTTCTAAAGTTTAATTAGCAATTAAGCAAATAAAGTTGAATGAATTTTTCAAAAATTTCTTTCAAAGTTGCAGATTAATAAAGTATTTCAGCATAGCTTTTTTTGTTCAATGATTCAACTTAACCATAATTCGACTTAAAAATAGCGACCATGTTCTATACGCTCATGAGGAATACGTTACGACTTTAGAACTTTTATAACACATTAACTCTAGTTAACCCATTAAACTTTTAACCTTACACTTAAACAGACAAATAAGTTGCAAATAATTCGGTAACCATATACTAAAATAGACTTATATACTATGTAACACTTTTGTACATCGGTCCTTTTTTTTCTTTCTAGATTATTGTTAGATAAAAGTTTCAAACAAGCCCTTTGACAACAAGTTTACCTTTGTCGCATATGCGTACGTGACGATATATACAAGTTTTTTTCTTTTCTTGACTGGCTGTAAAAACGCTTTCAATGTTTCAATATTTTTCAAAAAATTGCATGTCAGTAAAGTGTTGCAGCACATTTATTTGTTTAATAATTCAACTTAATAATGATTTTACGTAAAAATAGCGAGCATGCTGCTCGTTCTTAAAGTCATCGTTACAACTTTAGAACTTTTATACTACTTTAACTAAAGTTAACCCATTAAACTTTTAACCTTACAGTAAAACAGACAAATTAAGTTACACATAATTCTGTAGCTATGTTCTAAAATGACTTATAGTGTATGTAACACTTTTGTACAAATACCTTTTTTTCTTTCACTAGGGGGCTCCAACCCCTGCTCGCTATCGCTCACCAACCCCCGGAATTGCTCCGGCAGGGGGCTTCGCCCCCTGCTCGCTATGGCTTACCAACCCCCGGTTTCCCATAAGCCGCTTCGCGGCCTGCTCGCTGGTGAACGTAACTTTTCTAACCCAACTTTGCACAGGCCTATGCTTATTTTGCCATCCAGATCTGTATCTGACAAAATTATGTCGATCCTTGGTAATATAGTTATATTCAGCCACAAGCTCGCACCCTTGGATATTTCTGCGCAATCTCATTGGGTCGCAAGCTTGCATTCTTGGATTCTTCCTCTGGTCGCTATCGCTCGCAAACCCACGGGAATTGCTGCGCAATTCCATTGGATCGCTTCGCGGTCGTTATGTTATACTACTTAAAAAAATATATATTAATATTGTATTACTGTTTTCAGTAATTTTTCGCCAACCCCCGTTAATTTCGCAGAATTAACCTTGCCTGTTTTTACTCTAAGGTTCTATTTAAAAACCCAATGGCTCACTCAAAAATTTTAAGTTGTATGAATTTTTTTAAGTAATAATACCATTGGACGCTTTGCGGCATGCAGGGGGCTACGCCCCCTGCTCGCTATAGATAGACCAAATTAATTTTTTTCAGGTTGTTGGCTGTTCCGAAAGAGAGAAACGAAACCTGTTCGCAACCAGATAAGTATATATAATTGGCCGTGCGCAAATAGGTTTCGTACTTTTCCTATGAAATTGCTTACATTTCGGACCGGTCGGATTGCATGACGTCTAAAGAGCTTCTGTGACCTTAAAGTTGAGTAGACCATGGACAGATACATAAAGACAAAAACACTATCATTTACGTAAACAAAAAATGGTGAAACGTAACACGTAGGCAGATCCTTGCAAAAACGCATCTCACAACGAAAAATAAAACTAAAAAGTAGGTTTGTTACAGAATATGTCACTTAAACCGCTTCCACAGAATATTTGTGCTCAACAAAAAACGCACTATTTATACACCTCAGAAAGAAATTCGCCCCAAACAGGGCCTTCAGCTTATAATTTATTTCTAATTCAAACTTTTAAACGCCAAAATTAACTATTTTCATTAATCTTCTTTCGCAAATTAATGTTTACTCATTATCACTCTCACTCATTATTACTCTAATCTCACTCTATTGTGATATTACAACAATCCAAACTAAATCATATCACATAAAAAAATATTTTAATGAAATTTGGGATGTAACCTAGCCGGATTTTTGCTTTAAAACGATGTATCCTACTCGTTTGTGCGACTTGCGGTTCGTTCTGTGAAAGTGGGTGACAGGCAGACGAATTGAACGATTATAATACCTTCCACTTTATACGTTATAAACGTAGTGTGGAAGCAAAACATTTCGCTTAATATGTTGGCTATACAACAAATCATAAAACAATGTTTAACAAGCGTTTCTTTCTAAATTTGCCAAGGTAATTAACATGTTCATATCTTGATACTTCCACTTCCATAATTAAAACATCTTCAAAAACTTTCTAAAAAAACAAAAAGGAGTATGTGTGGCATATTCGAGTGTACGAATTTTATTTTATTCGCAAACATTTTTTAGGATAAATAAAAAAATAAAATAAAAATTCTTTCACCGCGGTTTTGCTGAGAATGAATAATAAAAACTAAAAAAAACCCAAAAGATTAAATAAAAAAAAGAAAGCCATCTGCCAGCTGAAGAAGAAAAAAATGATTAAAGAAGAACAACGCGATCTTTTCGGCCAGCTGGACGAAAAAGATAAAATTACGTGATAGTTGTAACCTGTTCCGAAAATAAAAAAAACTTTTTGTTCTTTTTATAAAAAAAAATGTAAACATTTTATTCCAGTTTAGCAGAATTAACCTAATAAAATTTTTCAGAGTAATTGTTATGTTAAATGTTTATTTAAAATAGTTTTGTCATAATTTTTTACTATCTTTTTTTACATAATTTTAATCTATAAACCTTCTATCTTGCTATAATATATTTTAAGGCTAAATCATTTTTAAAAAAATCTGTAAACCTTTTCATGTAAAAAGAACAAGTTAAAGAACTGTTCTTTTTAAAAGAACAGAAAAGAGAGCAACTGTTCTTTAAAAAGAACGTAACAAAATCACACATTTCTGTGGTCGTTTTGCAGAAAATGAATAAGATTTTTTTGTGGCTGACTTATTGTAATTTGTAATTAAAAAACTTATTGGAAATTTGAAAAACAAATAAGTGGGCATCGAGGCATAAGGGGGACACACCTGCCCAAAAAAATTTGGGTTTCTGACATCAATATTTCATTATGTTATGGCTGCTAACACTTTCAAATCCTATACTTTAACATAGAGAAAAAATAATTTTTATTTTTAATTAAAAAAACTAATTGGAAATTTGAAAAACAAAAAAATTTAGGTCGAGGCATTAGGGAGACACAACTTCCCAAAAAATTTTGGATTTCTAAGATCAATATTTCATGATATTATGGCTCCGGACACTTTAAAAGAGCTTACTTTTTTTTTAATATAGAGAGATAGTTTAGAGTAAGAGAACATTTTCAACAACTTTACCTTTGTAGCATATGCGTACGTGACGATATCCAAGTTTTTTCTTTTTTTGGCTGGCTGTAAAAACGCTTTGGATGTGCTGCAACGAGCTCCCCTTCTGGTGGTGCCTTGGGGGATTAAAACGCCTGAAAATAGATCATTCGAACAATTTAATTACGAATCTATGTTGGAGTGGTTTTTGGTATAAAATACAAGCAGGATGGTTCAAATTGAAACGGAACTTTAAAATGTCTTTAACCATCTAACGGTTGAGGAAATATGGATAGGGAAAGGTGTTTTTTCTTTGCAAATAAATTGTATTTATAAAAAACAACCCGAATTTGTATAATTTTGTATTCATAGTATTTTGTAAAAATGATTAATCTAAACATATATTTGAAGATATCGCAGTGTTGAACTACTCCATTGATTTAACCAAACAAAATGCGATTATGAGATAGATACGTACTCTCGTCAAATTTTGACATCATTATTATCAATATCTCTTTTTTCGTATTATCGTTTTGGAATAGTGGATACAATATACATAAAACAGCTCTGTCTGGTACAATTTTTTTATATATAATTAAGAATAAAGTTGTTTTATAACTTAAACATCGCCCAGAATATCTCGCGATATCATAACGATGTCGCCTCGATATCACAATGTCAGTAATATATCGTATATATATAGGAAATATATTATAAGATATTGTATGCTACTAGAGATATATATAACCAGAAACGTTTTTAATATATTTTGCAGCTGTTGTTTTATTCGGAAAATAATTTTAAATTTGTTCGCACAAAAATTATATTTGCATGCAACTATTTTTTTAAAGAATGGAATGTTGAAAGAGAAAACAGCTATTTGATGTTTTTTCACAATAAATAAACTATACATCTTTCCGAATTGAACATACATGAATCTATATTTAATAATTATTTCAAGATTTTTATCATTTTAACATTTGCTTTTCATAATTCAATATGAATAATAATGTTGTATGTTAAAAAATATTTATGAAATTAATTTTTTACAAACAAAGATAAATCCTAATCGACTCTAATTATCAAAATACATAGTTTTTAGTATACATTTTAATGTCAAACAGTTTTTCTTTCAAAATGGTGATTTAAATTATCAATAGCTAAAAAACACTTTTTCAGGAAAATATTTATTAAAAGAACAAATACACCTTGATGTAAAATTATAAGCATGTTATTAAATTATAAATTTAATATTCAATTATAAAAAGAGGACAAAACAAAACATTATAGTCTAGGTCATCGTAAATTGAAATAAAAAACAATGATACGGGCAATGATAATGTAATTAAAAATAAAGCAATGTGCAAATCTTTAGTGACTCAAAAACGATTTACTGCCGAATATCACAATGAACCACTCAAAAAAATATTGTCAAAAATTGACCTAACAATTCATTTTATAACTCTTTCCTCAATCTTTAAAAAAAAGCTTTTTATATTATAAATCCAATTTTAAAAAGCGTTTCTTGTAAAAACATATAATTACATTGAAAAAATCTGAAACAACCCTATTTCTCAGAGCTCAAAAAAACTCAGAAATTTTACCCGTCTCCGAGGACGGCTTGTGCAAGAATGTACCCATCCTCCTTTGAAACTAACACGTAAAACTCTAGCTAAATAAATAGCTTCTAAATAAATAAAAATAATAATATTTTCTCTTATTTATTACAAACATTTATATAAATTTCACAATGAATTAGTAGTTACTAGGATCACATATTATACAGTAATAAAAAAAATACTAGGTTACTGATAGTAACTTAGTATTTCTTTTATGAAATAATTTCATTGAAAAAAATCAAGTTATCTAGAATGTCAATTTATTTATCCTCGAGTACTACGTTTTAAAAATATATATATATATACTATGACGTTTGTCAGTTCCTTGATCATGCCAATGATTTTAGAAGATTTCTGCCACAGGAACTTTAAGAGTACCAATATAAATGGTACAGATAATATAAATATAAACGGTACTATGGACACAGAAAATAATTTTCAGGTGCGCCATTCATAATTGTGCGTATTAACGCCTTCTATGTTTTTAATCTACCAACCTGTTCCCGGCCAATTGGTATTTGTAGTATTGTAATTGCTTAATCTCCCTCTCGTGTTAGAAGTTCAAATGCACATGCACAGAGCAACTTTTCTTTTGTTCACCGATTAAGTGAGCATGCACATTTGGTCTGATGAAGGAATCAACAGGATTTCTAGATTAGAGAAAAAAAAAGTGAGGCACTAAACTATTTTAACAGAAATGAAAACTGTATCAGAAACATTAACGGGGAAATGGACGTCCACGAGTACGTCGGATTTGAGAAATCTGTTGTCCTCGGGAAATTTTTGACCGTCGAGGACGGGAGGACGGGCGGTTTTTCGACCCCTGCCATTTCTTCAAAATATAACCATTTTGTAGTAATTACTTCTGGATTATTTATTAAATAATAATTTATTTATTTCAATTAAAGTCATGTCACAGAAAAACAATTGTCTAGGTCAACTTAAATTAAACATGACAAAATGATAAATGACCATTCCTGTCACGTATTTCTACAAAAGCACTGTCAAACTAACATAACACAGGATTCGGCGATTTACAAAAGGATTTACTGCCAAACATCACAATGAACCATTGATAAAAGTTTGCCTCCCGCAGAGTTTCCGTAAAAATTTAACACACCTATCTTAACGAATGTGTCAGACCAAATTAACTGAAAAATGTCATTGGCTTGTACTCGTTTAAGGCGACCTATTTGTTCTAGTTTTAAATTAAAAGATTTCAATAGGGGACATGTTGTTTGGAACATACAAAAATATCGCATTGTTGCAAGTGAAGGATGGTTTGAAACAAAAAAGTAAAATAGCAATTTATTTATCGTGTTTCCTGTTTGTGGAGGTCGTTTGATTACAATGATACAATTATATTAAAAAGGATATTTTTCATTAGGTAGATTTTTGAACTAATGATACCTCCAGTTGAAATAAATGTTGTCAGTATTGAAACTTGTCATTAGGGGAGTTAGCTGTAAATTAGGTTATGGAATTTGAAGTAGATAAACTCATCATTCCACTATACAATCTTAGTTTGACATTTTTGAGCTAAATTAAAACTACTTATCAATTAGAAAAACTTTAGATTATATTAAAGATACACTTAAACCTATTTTTAAAAACTGTCATTGTGAAAGTAATTAAATTTAACCTTAAAAACTAAAAAGAAATTCTTAAATCAGACATAGAGCTACCCTTATTTGCTGCAGACGTCTGCTTAAAGTTTATAGTTACGCATTATGGTTCTTTTTTTGTACATAGGGTTATATTGTGTGAATTATAACGAATTATAATTTGTTCATAGAAAAAAATTCATCTCTCTTAATTTACCCTCTTGTATTTTTAAAACATATTTTCAACTTGCTGCCACGTTCAGCCCCGGGGTTTTCTACATTTTCCATAATAATTTTTATTTAAATTGCTTCAATGGAATTCAATTACATTTGTTGGAATTGCTAAAATTATGAATATTGAGATAAGTTCTTCTTGTGACTCTAAATTAACTTTTCTATAAATATGTTTGTCTCAAACAATACAGAGAACAATGCCATTTTGTAAACTCGTCAACTATTATAATTCTTGACGTTTAAAGTCAAGGACGCAATGAAATATATCTTGTTGAGGCGTTAGAGTATTGAACTAAAAACCAAAAATTCATCATGGATGCACTTCAAAATGTTGGTGCACCAAAATGTTTGATAGTGGTAGTGAAAACATTTATATTATTGAATTAGCGTAAGAAAGAATCCCTTTTCTTACAGTCCAGTTCCTAATTCTAGAATTATGTCACTTGGTTAGTCTGAAGAATTAAATGTTTGGCTGTTTTACTGTTATCAATGCTCTACCTCAGAAATCTTGAGGCCCAGTGGCTTAGTGGTAGTGCTTCGCATTGCCACGCCACAGGTCCGGGGATTGAATCCCGGATTGGGCGAGGTTGACCCATCCTTTCATCCCTTGAATGGGTCGATAAAATGGGTACCAAGCATGCTTGGGAACTAAACACTGGGGGTTCCGCGTGAGGCTGACCACCTTACCGGGACATATGCCTAGCACCCCAGAGCCCTAGGTCACGAAAGCTGAAATGTGCACGGCAGGCCTTGGCCCAGTAATGGGCTGTTGCGCCGAGGAGTTTAGTTTAGTTCAGAAATCTTACTGTTAAAGCATTTAAAAAATCTTCTTTATACCTGTTTGTTGAGGACCGTTGATGTCTACGTTCTGATATCCCAACTTGATGCCAGCTTCAACGAAAGCGAAGGCCAGTGGCGTTGCGTACGAAGGAGTTGATACGGTCAGGTAACCTCCAGTGGCGTGGTAACCTGAAAAAACGCATTAAGTCAAACAGAGAAACCGCATACAATACCGTAACACTCACCGGAACTAATTTAAGTGGCTAATGTAAGCACTGATAAGAGAGGTAGGTCATTGAATATGCAACTATATATAGTTTCGAGATGGAAATGAGTATATGAGTAAATTATAGTAGTGTTATAAGTGGCAGAGGAATACAGTACCATAGAAAACTTTATATAATTTCATTGAGAGAGTTAAATCATTCGTGACATGCTGAATTGATATGTTTTTTTTCCGGTAGAGTAGAACCGTAGAAGTTTACGCTTCAAAGTATTCAAATACTTTCACCTAAAACTTAATACATAAAAATGGAATCAACAATTACATGACCTAAAACAATGTCTAAAGTAAAGTCTTAAGCTCTAGGTCATGGTATTTCGAAGAACTAAATTAAAGTTTAAATTCTCTTTTTTGACTTCCTTATACCTAATGAAAAGAAATGTAGAAATAAATTATTTGGGCTTTTAAACATAAAGTTAAGTAAGGAATTGTAAAACTAAATATTTATTTATAAAAAAGTAAACAAAAGTAATAAGTCAAACATGACACCAAATTCAGTGTCGAAAGGACTGTGGTGTTCTTACTTCTTACTGAAAGTAAATTATAGCTATTTAATATTAACTAACAATACATAAGTTGAATCAAAATTAACTTGTGTAACTGTTACCATTCAATTTGTATTTGAAATTCATGAAACTTCTTCATTCCAATGAATAAATTTAAATAATTTAAAATGAAATACCAGTTATTAAAATGTAAAAATGTATTTAACTGTTTAAATATACATTGTCGCATAATCATTTTTTTAATTGTAAAATTAGCTAAGTAATTAAAAATAGTATTAATAAGACCATTTTTCTTTTCAAAATGTATTTTCTATTTATTTATTATAAGTTGTAAAACTCAATCTCTAGTTGATTTTTTACGCATGCAGAAGGTAAAAGTGAAGTTTCCATTCATAATCTTAAAATAAATACACAATGTCTTGTAATTCTTTATTTACAATTCCTTGTAAACATAGTAAGAAAAAGCAACGGTTAATTATGACAAGCAAAGGTTAAGTTCTAACCCATTAATAATACGAAAGTGTAAAATTACCTAATCTCAATCCAATTACGAAACTTTCTTTGAACAAAGAAAACTTGTAACTGTCTAATTAAATATGACATGTTATTAATTAGCACGAAAAAGAAGTCTTCATTACAACTTTTGCAATAACCCCGAGCGGTGGTGCTTTCATGAATGGTAAGAAGAACAAAGCTCCAAATGTATTACAAAATAAATAAGGCTTATGAAAATCACGATGGAACGATAAACAGTTATTTAATTTCTGAGGGTGTTTTAATCAAGGTATTAAGAAAGTGATACAAACTTGCTCTGAGTTCCATATTAAAGAAAAAGAGAAGAATTAAAAGCCTTAATGTGCTGTTAAAAAAATCTGTTAAATTATAGAACATTTTGCGGATGCTTCTTACCATCATAGTGTTGCTATGTTTGTATTACAGCAAGTTGATGTTTTCGCGACATCCAGAGTTACATGAACAACATATTTCGATAGTTTCGCCTGTGGTTCTAAAATACCACGCCCGTCACCAATAGCCCTCGTGTAGCTCTAGTGCGACGATAATTCAAACTAAACTAAACTCAATAGCTTTGAACAGAGAAGATAGGTGCATCCAACTACTGATGAATTTCAAGCAATTAGTTAAAAATATTATTATCAAATTATCTAATAACGAAAGGGGATTTCCTTAGAAATATGTATGCATATATTTGTTTGAAATAAAAATGCTGATTCAATTCTTGAAATTCGATTTAAATTCTTAATGCATCTGACCTATTGGACTATTTTTGAACTTTGTGGTATGATTATGTTAGATATTAAAATGCAACTATTTAAGATTCAACACAAAAAATATCCAAGTTATGGATTAAAACATATAATTAATAAGTGACAAAAATTTGTTCAAATGTAAATTGAATTATAATATTTATTTATTTGTTTGCAATATCAAATAATAAGCATTATAAAAAAAATAGCTAGCAAAGAGAAAATTTATTCACCCGGCTTTATTCATCCCATAGTATTCAGATCCCAATATTTCTTTTAATTTTATTTATTAAAAGAAGCTTCGATAGCATTGGCCGTCACTTTCCATAAGAAAAAACCTCTATACACAAAAAAAATATCCTCGAAGAGTACCAATTATGTTTTACGGAAGAGTTTTCAAATCTCATGACACCTTTCAAGTCTGAACTAGACATCCACAAATTGATAAAGGAAATTATGACTTTCAATAGATATTTTCATTGTTTTTTTTACATTATATTTCAATTGAATGGCATTAGATGCGTCAAAAATGGTTTTGAGTTATAATAAATTTTTTCTTTCTTTTAACAAAAAATGGCAATTTCTGCATACAATAACTGCATGAAACGGATGAATAAGCATAGATGCAGTCACATATGAACTATATAAACCGTATTTTTTCTTACTCTTCAAAGATTTATTTATTTCATGAGGTGTTATTGCCGTATCTTATAATATTATCTACTGTACATTATAGTACAGCTGGGGAAAAAAAACGATCCACCCTTCATATTTCGGCTGCTATTGGTCAAGGAATTTTGGCAGGTGTCCATTTTTCAGGAATAGCGTAAGGAATTAAGAACTGGCAACCAAAATTGTATAAGGGGTCGTCTACATATTAAAATAAGTACCAACTTTTGAAAATTCAAATAGCAACACCCAATTTTTTTACATAAAAATGTTCAGCAACTTCAAAATACCCCAGGTATAAAAAGAATTATTCATTTTGCATTATTTGCTGAGATATTAAGCATTAATTTTCATTCGTTTGGGGGGAAAATCTCCAAATTGATAAAGTAAATATTTAGGGTGTTTTTTAGAAACGACAAGCTAGCAAAAGGGTTACCATAATCTCGCCAAAGGATCAAGAATTAAACCTTCTCACTAATATTGTGATTTTTTTTTAATGTTTTTACCTTTTTTTTAAATTTTGGATTTTAAAAGTCAAATAAAATAAAGGGTTAGACGAGAAAAAGTTTTAATTTTAAATTAAGTCACATATACGATTATTTATAACGAACAGATATTCAAATGCGATTAGTTACAATCAGATAGACAAACATGATTATTACATTTATGTTTTACATTTTATGCAAATTTTTGTTTCATTATATTGCTACAAAAGGTTGGTTTAAAATTCGGCACACTGGGTCTGGGACATATCCCGACAGCCGAAATCCGACAAGCCAAAATTAAGACAAGCCAAAATCCCGAATGAGTCAAAATCCCGAATGAGTCTAAATCCCGAAAATAGATTTTTATCCATTTCTCGATTTTTTTTTAAATATTAGAGATTATTTATTTATTTAGTTATTTAGTTATTTAGTCAGTTATTTAATCAGTTACTTAGTCAGTTAGTTAGTCAGTCAGTCAGTAAGTTAGTCAGTCAGTCAGTCAGTTAGTTAGTCAGTCAGTTAGTCAGTTAATCAGTCAGTTAGTTAATCAGTCAGTTAGTTAGTCAGTCAGTCCGTTAATTACTAACTTACGGACTGACTAACTTACGGACTGACTAACTAACGGACTGACTAATTAACTGGCCGACTAACTAACCGACTAACTAACCGACTGACTAACTAACTAACCGACTGACTGACTAACTGACTGACTAACTAACGGACTGACTAACTGACTGACTAACTAACGGACTGACTAACTGACTAAATAACTAAATAAATAAGTAATCTCTAATAATTAAAAAAAAATCGAGGAAATAACATATTATTGGAAATTTTATAATAAAATAATTATAAATAATATTGGAAATAACATACATTTAAAAACATAGTAATCGATATAATTTAATGTTAATTATACAAACAAAATACATTGTATGCACTTGAAACAAGAAAAGATTTTTAGACATTTGATAGACATCAATAATTTGAATAAACATTTACCAAAAACGCTTTTCAACCCACCAAACGATAATGCAAATTAGGATCCAATTTGCTAAGTAATTTTTTACACGGTCCCTAAAATTCGTTTTTTTCAGTATTTTTTTTGGATCTGGGGTATTTTAAAGATGATAAACATTTTTATATAAAAAAATTGGGTGTTGCCATTGGAATTTTCAAAGTTGGTACTCATTTTAATATGTAGACGACCCCTTATACAATTTTGGTTGCCAGTTCTGAATTCCATACGCTATTTCCTGTAAAATGACACCTTTCACAAAATTCCCTGATCAATAGCAGCCGAAAAACGAAGGGTGGATCGGTTTTTTTTTCCCCAGCTGTACAGTCTTTGCATGTTTGAGATTGGAAATTTTACAACGTAACTCACATAGTAAATCCTATTTTTAATGTAATAAATAAATCAAAATCGTGAACAAAAATATGTTTATGATCGCACTTTCAAATAACTTGCCTATATTAATCTAAATAAGAGTAATCAAATATTTAGAAAAGTAACTCCTCTCGAAAAACATTTGCTGATTGATAATGTTCATTTGGCGATATCAATGACGGGAGCGCTTAAACAGATCTACTTTATTGTGGCTCTAGTGAGATGTCAATTCAACCCTTGTTATTGAAATCTTAACAAAACAGTTATTGTTCTCACCATTTTTGGCTATGGCAGGATCCCTGTTGTCTTCTGATTTCAGAAAATAGGGAAAGACGTCTTTCCAACCCCAACCGTAGTTCCCAGCAGCTTCCCAAAGATTGTAGTCTTTCGGGTTGCCCCGCACGTATAGCATGTAGTTGAGCACGCTTGAACCTCCCAGTACCCTGCCTCTTGGCCACCGACTCCTCTGAAAGAAGAAGAAAATGGATTAATACATAGATCGTTTTGATATATTAAGTACTTTTTATGGTTAAATTTTTTTATCGTACTGAGCAATACAGAAAATATTGGCTCGGCAAGAATATTTTCTGTATTGCTTTGTGCTACAGGAAAATTCTGTCAACATGCGAGGACTGGGTTTTTTTCAACCTCCGATGGGCTGTAAAAAAAGATGGTTCAATATACAAAAAAAAGATTTTATTACCAAAAGTAAGGTACAATACAGCTTATTAATCTACATAATCACCTTGCCCATTACGGCATTTGTCATATCTGTTAACAAGCTTTGCAATACCCTCTTCCAAAAATGTAGCCGTCAATGATTTGAAGGGAGTTGTGACGGTTTCTTTGAACTCCACGTCAATTTGGAAGCATTACACTGTTAAAAATTTCGTGCTTGGTTTCACCATGATATTGGTTCCTAGTAGCTGCAACGGCTGTGTGGTGAAACGTTAAACCATATTTTTGGTATTCGGTTAAACATTTCTCAGGTTTTTGTTTCCAAACTCCGAGAAAAATGGTTCAACCAAAAACCGAAAAAAAGGTGAAAACATTTCACCACACAGCCGTTGCAGCTACTAAAACCAATATCATGGTGAAACCAAGCACAAATTTTAACAGTGTACCCTCCAAGCCACTATGCTAATCGATAACTCACTTATGGTGAACTTTCGAGTTTCCCTAAACTCTAGGTCAACTCGCTGAGCAATGTCGTCTGTAGCAAAAATTGCTTCCTGGGGTGGGTTGAAAATTTAAAAGTAGCCGAAATGATATTCATGAAGAAGGGGGTTCTTCATGAACATCATTTCGGCTACTTTTAAATTTTCAACACCATTCACGAACAATGCCATCACTCATAAAGGTGTCTCCATACACTCGAATCATTCTTCGATGAATTTCTATTGCACCGTTCCTTTTTATCTGCAAGAAACGAATAGCAGCTCTCAATTCTCACTTGGCGAGTACATTTTATGAAGAGGGTATTTCAAAGCTTGTTCACAGATATGACAAATGCTTTAATCGTCAAGGTGATTATGTAAAATAATAAGCTGTATTGTGCCTTACTTTTGGTAAAAAAAATCTTTTTTGTATATTGAACCGTCTTTTTTTACAGCCCATCGGAGGTTGAAAAAAAACAGCACTCGTATTTTGACCGTAACATTTCAGATATTTTTGGCAACTTTGCAAAAAATTGTGTGCAAAATTGTGCGCAATTGTAATATAACAGGATTTTTTTTACAGTGTAGGATATAATCCAGTCAGTCGAAATCGCAACCATCCCAAATCGTGCAAGGGTCAAAATCATAGAAATACACCGTAAAAATGAAACCGTTCCTATAATTTTAGGATAATTTAATTATGTTTTGGAGATGGTACATCGTTTTATAAACAGTGCACAAGACTTTATATGCCTTGACATTAATTCTTGAATTGCATAAAAAATATTGCTATTGTGGGGCCTGTACAAATAATTGAATATATTAATTTAGAGATTCATTAGTTTATGAGACTGACGAAAGTTTTGCGGATAACTTTGCCTTAATCAATGTCCTTTCTTGTAGTTGATTAACCTTTGGTTTGTGTCAGCTTATATATTGAGAAATATCAAATAGTCTATTTATTTAAATGAAAATTTTATTTGTTAGTACACCCAATATCCAGCAGTTTTCAAACTCTTTCATTGCACAAATTGCGTTATCAAAAGATTTTTTTTAAAAAAACTTCTAGTCAAAAGACGGTTTCATTAGAATCACTTAAATTTTTACTTTCCGGAAGTGATTGTAACCGACCATGCTTGAACTTCTGTTTGATTTTTTTTTTTTTTTGCATTTCTAAAATATTCAGCTTTTACTTTTGGGTTCAACGACATACAACAAAACATAGCTTAAAAAATTAGTTAACTTAAGTAAGACGTCATGCAATTTGCAAACCATTTACATTCTATTCCCTCTCAATTTAGGATGCCTTTATTTACTTTTTGTGAACAAGCAAGCACCATGACCCTAAATTCTATTATTAAGACTCACAAAGAACATTCTTTAAACAAATTGTGCAGTCAGAAATCGCAAAAGTAACCGCTGCTGTAACAAATTATCCAGACGAGTGACTTAGTTTTACTTCCTTAAACCTTACTTTAAGCTTGTTGTAAAGAAAAGTACGGTAGTCAGAAAGTTCCATGCAAAATTACAAAAAGCTTTAGCCTTGAATACATAAAATTCATTTACTTATGCTTACTGATGTTTATCCCTAAATAGTACACTAAATTGGATGACCTTTACACGAAAATAATAACTAAATTGTATTTTATTAGATGAATGTAAGTATAAAACATGTTTTTTATTAATATGCTTTAAATATAAAATGAGAGTCAAGCATCTTGAAATAATAAAACTTCGAAGACTTAACTAAAAATAAATTTAAAAAAGTTATTATACACACACACATAGTTCTCACATTTAGTTAAGTACAACAGTATAAATTTACTGAGAACATAGTTTACATATGATTTTTAGTTTAAAATAATAGAGATTTCTTTAAACAAATATTTAAATTTTAAAATATTTCGTATTAGAAGCCTAAATCTTGTTGCACAATAAACTGTTCGAATACTGACATCTATATTTTGTTGAGTTTCAGTAAAGTATTGCTATAAATTTCCTGAACATTAAATTTTATTGATAAGGAGAATCTTCATGACGTCTGTACTTTTTCCTAAGCATGTATATTGGGTCAAGTTAATTGTTTTCATATCTCTTAAGGCTCTATAAACTCATGCTTCCACAATGCCAAACTTATTTAAATCATAGCCTTTGAATTAATAATATCATTTCTTCACAAGTAATTTTTCCAAACCAAACAATATTTTTTGACACAATAAACGTATCAAATCATTTTATTTTCACGTAAACAACGCAGTTATATTCACACGCCTACCCTAATTTCCAGTAATTATAACCTCAACACCACCTGCATCTACAATCAATTGCAGTACCTTTAAAAAGAGGTGCCCTATTTCGTTTCAATTTCATTCATCCAACTCAATTTTGATGACGCTCCGACGACTTCAGAACGTCTCACGGCTTTTGTGTTTTAAAAACAAAAGAAAGGGGCATCTCAATAGCACCTGGTCCTCAAGATAAAGGCATGGTTTGAAAGAATGGGCTCGGTTCGGTCTGCTAAGTCCAGGAGATTGAATGACACTTATTTTTACTTTTTTATTTTATTTTCAACTTGGGAGAAGGTATAGTTATTATTCTTGTTGAGCTATTAAATGTTGTATAAAATGTGTGAATGAATTTTATAGTTTTTTTTATGTTCTTCTGCTTTTGATTTCTGCTTTTTAAAATGTCATCTAATTTTACTCGTTTTGTCATTGTCTTTTTGAATAATTGTTGACATAGTTTCAAAATTTTTATACCCTGTTAAATTATCCTACTTTTTCAAAAATCTATAAAATGCAATATACGAGAATCTCACATATCACAAGAATAAAAGCTAAATAAGAGGTTGTTTCAAAACTCCGATTGGTTATGCGTAAAGTACTAAATGCACTATTAACTGTATTTCTTCCCGCAGCAGTAGCCTTTACTTATTAATAATTTTTCATGTTATTAATGAGTGGAATGCTTTATCAGATTATGTTATACATTTAAAGGGAGTAGAAGAATTCAAGAAAAATCTCGATAGTTATTGGAGACTGATAAAAAAAATTAGTGAAATTTTGTACCAACCTTTCTGGGCCTCTGGCCTGTTGTTGGTCGTCAATTTTAATATTAGTATTGATATTTTTATAAGTAATAAATCAGTAATAGAATCTTAGTCTTCAAGTACAGCTTAAGCCCAATGAGTTGCCGCCATTCTGTAGTTTTAAATTACAATTTAAATTTTATCTCTACATATTTTAAACAGATTAATAACCAAAACAAAATTCTGCACCAAAAACTCAAATACCATTATCAAATTGAATACACTAGAAAGTTAACCCATTCACCCTATCCACAGAGGAAAAGCGACATACAAATAAATGTTTTTTGAACATTTTCTTATAGATTTTTCACTGGACATTTTCTACTAATATACATATAACAAAAGATAGAAGACCCTTACCCTGTTGATAAGTCCGAAACACGCGGCGTCCTGGGGTTCCGTCTGGTACGCCCAATCCACCGGTGTCTGCTGTAACATAGCTGCAGCCAGAGGTATATCCGTGACCAGGTTTTCTTTGCCCCCCGCTTCGATGACCAGCACCTTGACGTGAGGATTCTCGGACAGACGATTGGCCATCACTGCACCCGCAGATCCAGCTCCCACTGCAATTGACAAGGAATTATATTAATTGTAGGTTTTTGTATAGATTAGTATTTTGCAGTTGAGTTAGTATTTTGCAGTTGACTTAGTATTTTGCAGTTGACTTTAAATTTGCCTTTGCTGAGATATTTTCAGATAGGTCTTTTTTCCGCGTACAAAATCGTTCAAATTTGAACAAGAAAGAAAGACCTATCTGAAAATATCCCAGGGAATTCGAATTTAAAGTAAAAAATTACCACGTATACTGTTTGGTAGTCATAAAACGGATACCCATGCCAAATATTTCTGATCTAGGTCCATTTGGAACGATTTTGTGATCATTTGAATTTTGACCAAAACTTTAAACGGCTCTCCTGAAGAATGGTCTTTTTCGCAATAGGTCTCTTTTCCACGTACGGTGCGATATGAAAATCAATTCAGAAACTTAAGTTTCAGTAACAAGTTCTTTAACATTTAATAGTTTCTGTTTAAGAATTAAAACTTTGTACTATAACTCAATCCATAAATAAATATATAATTATACAAAATCATTTTGATTCATTATGAATGTATTGAATACATTTTCATTTAATTAAATTGGAAATGCGAGCTGCATTGAAATATGTTATTAATATTTTTTATAATGTTACTTATAGTCTTATGAATTTGTTACAATCACATATAAACACCAAATTATTTAAACAATTTGTGAACGTTAATATGTATAAACTAGGGGGCACGCCCCCTTCTCGCTATCGCTCGCCAACCCCCATGCCACGATAATTTTTAATAAGGAAATCTTTCATGTTGTCTCAGCAGACATTTTCAGTTTTGAGCAGCATTTTAAGTAATTATTTGTCGTCATTTCACAGACTTGGCAAACGCACGGTTTGTTGTCATTTTAACTTGGCGACATTTTTCGACTGGCGCCAAATCCGGAAATGGTCTTTTAGGTTAACCGCCTTTAGTATCCCTTTAAATTAAAATAATTACAAACTAATGCTTATAAATTAATGGTTATTATTGAGAAAATATTTCGCTGCTTGACTAAGATCCATTTGTAAATAAATTGGAAACCGTGGTAGCCGTCATTGCTTAGAAACTATATTTAAAACCAATTTGAATTTGTCCTATTTTATTAACAATTGTGTTTGGTAGTTCAGTCAATCGAAATTATAATTTAAATTTTCAAACATTAAACGTCCCTAATATTATGCATAGTTAAATTGAAACTTACTGATTCTATCCTAAACTTTTTTTTTTAACTAATAACGAATCTTATATAACGCTTAGAGTAAATCAAAATTAACTTCTCTTTATCGTAGTCGAAAGTGTATACAAACTCGATTGTGTCGCCATTGCAGAGTTAGAAATATAAGGAAATTTGGGAGCCGTATAAGAGAATTATATATATAGATGTTTTTCTGTCGTATCGAACTATGTTTTGTGCATAATATTTATAGTTATTTTTTCCTTTTTCAAGCCATTCCTGAAGAAACACTTTTTTGTTGTTTTCAGTCGGCCATTTTGAAATTAGTAGTATTTTTGTTCATTTCGATTGTTGCCATTTTGTTGAAATTTGGACGCCGTATAAGAGTATTATATATATAGATGATACTTTGCTAAATTTTATTATTTTTCAAGGAAATAGAAACAAAACTGAACGTCAAAATTTTTTTAGCTAAATTTAATAAACTTAACAATATTGACTAGGCATACTTGCATAGCTAACACTCAATTCATAGTTAAATGACTTTCTATGTCAAAAAGAAGACATCACAGGTAAAATGATTTCTCGCCAAATAATCAACACACGCAATTCTGGTTAACAATAGGAAGAAGGGCAAAAGGCGAACTATCAAAAGACAGTTGCTGAAAGTTCAAAAAAGTTCGTACAAACGCAATGTAACATGCAATGTGCTTGAGAACGCAAACTGAATAATTTTGTAATCGTTTAACTTATAACAAAATCACTGCGCTTTTATATTTCGTATTAATGTCGTAAATATATGGGGTTTTAGTTATAAATGTTTTCTTAATTTTAAGTTATTTAAACTTTTATGTTAAGAAAAGTATAAACATTGATAACCATTAAAACTTAAAATTTAAAATGAATCCATTCTAATAGTTTAATTTCTACATGAAAAAATTAAAATAACTACGAATTTAGTTCTCATAGATTTATTTTTATGTTAAATATTTTCAATTCAAATTTAAAAGGAAAATCGGAGAATCTTTGTTGTAATCAAAATAATTAAATTAAAATTCTAGTTTTTGCTTATTTTTTATTTCCATGTGAATTTTTGTTACGTGAATATCTTTTTTTTTTTGCTCAGGGAAGGTTTTTTCTCAATTTCGATAAATACTTTTATTCAAAATACATTTTTGACCAAAAATTTCATTTATAAGACTTAAAGTACTTACTAAACTCTCTATTGTTAATTTCAATGACAATTTGTCGATTAGTTTAATGTTTAAATTTATTACTGATACATTGCGTGAAAAAAAACATTCATATATAAAATAACAAACATAATATAAAATATCCAACAAAAGTGGTAAAACTACACTAAACTGTTAATGTCTGAAAAACATCAAAGTATTCATGATACACCTTACAAATCGAAATAATAAATATTTGACATGTAATACTCCAGAAACCTACAAGACAGTTACGAAAGCATGTATTTTTTCCCTCTTTTTATCCTAAAAACTTCTTTCTAGACCATCAAAGCGAAGAGTTTAAAGCACATAATAACACACCATTTAGCTTAACATCCGTCGAATATGGAGCAAGACATTTAGGTTTACGTTTGTCTGGATTTTATGCGACAAATGTTTTGTGTGTGTAGTTTTGTTCGGACAATTTATGTCATTATATTAAAATTTCGTCGTAACCTATCACGACGATTGGCAAGAAATTTTGCTACGAGAAAATGAGCTGTCTGATTAAGTGTATATAAATAAACAAAATATATAACCAATGAATATCATAGTCTTGTACGATTTATGTATAGGACAACCTTATTTACACGCAAACGAATTTAAAATGATAAAGTTAACTTTTTTTATTCGGAAATGAAGGCGTTATGGTATTTACAAAGTCGTCCTTAATGGGTTCATAAGCAAATTTCGATACTGATTTTTAATAAAATACAGCAACTAAAATGGGAAAGGGAAGCTCTGTTCTAAAATATGGTAATATTGTCATAGTAAAATTTAAATATTACAGATTTAAAACATGTTGAATAAAATATCGATTAAAAAAAAGTTTTACTTTAAACTTAACTTTGTAAAAAGGAGAATTTAATTCAAATATTTTGAAGTTATGTAGTTATAGATTTTTTAAAGAAATTTAGTTTTGATATTTCTAGAATTAAAACGAAGGAAATATTTTAAGAAAAATCCATTTAAATGGATGTTTTGTTTTTATATTCCTGTAACTAAACTCTTTACATTAAACCTTAAGAACTTAAATAGTTCGATTGAAAAAGACAATAAAATCATTTTTCAACCTTTGAGTACAGGTATCAGTAATTTATTTCTATAAAAATGTAATTGTGCAAGGGTCAACACGATTTCGGAGTTCTTGTAAAAAAAACAAGTTTCTTCAGCAGTAAATTTAAAGTTACTTTACATTAAAAACAATGTTAGAATGATCTACTAATTATAAATAAACGATAAATCTTGTTTTTGCATTCGTTGCACAGAAACAATGTTTATTTTTAGGGTAAAAGAACTAAAATTTCATAAGACCGACGTGTCACTCTCAGTATATATATATATTTTTTTTTTCAAAATTACTTTGAAAACTATTTAATATTTACTTGTTAGAAAAATGGACAGTTAGACATTATACATGTGTAAGTATTTTCTGTTGCCTTAAGAAGATATAACAGGGTAATATATAACCAAAAAACCCCAAAAATAAAGTAATATAATTTTAATTTGCTTTGTATGTATTTTCTTATCTATGCACAAATTTACTAAAAATACCATTCCAAAATAATTTTACATCTGGGCAATAACTTTATGACATTTTTACAACTAAACCTTCCATCAAAGTAAATTATGTTTTTCAAGTTAAAATAAACTGTCCAAATGAGATTCAAACAAGAAAAATATGTTTTTGTGTTAAAGTAATAACTTTGTCGGCGTCTTTTAAAATGGGTTAATGATCATACGTCTATTTTATGTCACTTCTATGTATTAAACTGACAGCACAATTGAGGCTTGAGTGACATTGAAGAATCGGGAGAATGCTCAAACGATTTGAAAGAATACCGTCATTTTCAAAAGTGTCATAAATGGTTAAAAAATGAAAATGCAATAGAATGACCTAGAATATTTGAATATATTTTTATTATGTTGATGTGTAAATTGACATTCAGTTGTCATCACCTCGTTAAATTGAAAATTAGAGTAATTATTTGTCAAAGGTTATTCAAAAATGTCTGTCATTGTCTTTCAAAAATATGCCTTTCAGCCATTTTGTATTTAAAGATTGAAGAAATGCTTTTATTTAGCTTTCGTAAGGATTAAAATGCATATTTTTAAGAAATATGGCATGGTTCCTAAACTACTATTTATATAAAGGATATATTTTAATTGTATCTCTTTCGGATACCTGAAATTGTGTATACTGTCTATACTTATGAAAGTAAAAGAAAAATATCAGTGAGTTTTAGGGGTTTGGACTAAGAGTCATCTTAAAGATATTTATTAGCAGGTCGTAGTGATCATAATTGAAATAAAATTAAATACACTGCTTAAAGGATGTGAAGTTGACCTCCATCAGTATAGAAAATAACCTTTGCATTTGTTATAACACTGATTAAGTTATGACTTCGGAAAGTGAGAAAGTTTATAATAAACTGGTGCAAGAAAAGATTTACAATATTTTCTCTTGTCATTTTGACACATACCTGTTGCCAAACGAACACTTTAAATTTCAATACCTATAACTTCTAATCAAAGGTTTTATATTGGTATTTAATGACTTATGTAGCTGCTGATAAGTTTTGTGGCGTGATATTAAAAGTTTTGGATACATTTTCCAATTTATGGTACATCCTTTCATCTTTTGACCTGTTTATTCAACTTTTTATTACATCATACCCCACATATACACCACATATATTGACAATAAAGACTGTATTTCATGGCAATGTATTATAACAAAATTTTAAGGAATAAATAGGAAAATATATTGTTCACGCAAAATTTCGTAACATTAAAACTCTTTAGTGTCATAAAAAAACAACTTTTACTTAAAGGTCACATTGCATACAATGCCCTTTAGTGAAATTTCTCAATCATCCATGCAAAGTACTATAAAACACTTTTTCTTGAGAAAAAAAAAACAAAATGTTAATCATTCAACTCTGTTTAAAAGTGTCACATCACTCCAGGTAATATGAGATTCACAAAAAGTAGGACGCAACAAAAAAAGATAAATCACAAATAAAAGCAGAAGTTTATTCGGTTGTAACCGATGAAGTATGAAGTCTTTAGCTATCATCTCGAAAGGGAACAGATATTGATCGTTTACTATTCTAGCTAGCTTTATTCAACGAGTTATACGGGATGTATTTTGAAATTTTAAATTCTATTTTTATAAAGTTGCTTGAAATGATAACAGTGCTTATCCATTTACTGAAAGTACGCACTGATTTCTACAAAGCAAATTGTTGGGCAGTTTAATTAAACTAAAAGTTCTCATAGATTTCTATTGAGCAAATTGAGGGCAAGTTTAATTAAACTGAAAGTACTTATGGATTTCTATAAAGAAAATTGATTAGCAGTTTAATTAAACTAAAAGTTCTCATAGATTTTTATATAGCAAATTGATGGGCAGTTTAATTGAACTGAAAGTCAGGTATTTCTATAGAGCAAATTAATTGGCACTGTTATCACTTCAAGCCACTTCATACTAAAAAGATATTTAACAATAAAAAATTCCCAATTTTAAATATTTTTTATTTCCTACTCCTGAAAACTAAAATCAATAATAATGCAGAAAATAAAAAGCGGAATCTTTATAAATTACTATTATGACGAATTTTAGGTTCAAAAAACTTCAGTAGTGCCAATTCTACCTAAAATAATGTTAAGAGATTAACTAATTTTAAGAGATTCACTCACTCTAGCTTACTGCAACAAATTAAAGCCACGTAGTTCCTTCAACAGAATTTCCTTAGTACAATTATGGACACTCTTAACAATGCGGTATCAAAACACTGTTAAAACTTTGGCTCTTGGCGGTTTCATTAAAAGTATGGTTCCTAGTAGCTGCAACGGCTTTATGGTAAAACATTGCACCAAACAGCTTTGAGAGATTAACTTTGTATAATCCGTGAAATTGACCGTGATGAACGCTTTTAAAATAAGAGTGTTAAAACAACATTTGCTGATTGTAGGAAAGATCGTCTTTCGTTGTAAGGGTTGTTGAACAATTAAAATGTTTAGAAATTAAGGGCGATACACTTGAAAACGCAAATTTGCATTTAGAAACTCATTTTCAAAACAAAACCTTCCTAATCCTTGTTAAGGAAAGTTCAAAGAGAAAATTAAGCCCCGTAAACAAAGATACTACATTAACAAGTCACGCTATTGACTAACATGACTTTAAAATGTATTTTAAAGGCGTTATAATAGTGGCCCTTGCAATTGTCAGTTGTCACCGTGTATAATGAATGAAATATATGATCCGAGGAATTCATATATGGGATCTGTTTGACCTAGGTAACGATGGTGTGAATCAGTTTTTCACTTTAAATTTCTGAATTTCTAATTAAAAAACTATTAGAAACATACTGTTTGAAACATTATTCGGCTTTAAAATTACAATAAAATAAACAGCTGATCTTTTTTTGGAAAAATCAAAGAAAAAACAGGAAGTTCTTAAAGAACTAAAATAGCCTACTTTCCTGTTACTTAAATACTTGCTGAAATTCTAATCGAGAAACGACTAGGTTCATAACAGTAAATATCATCAACAATCGTTTCTACACTAGATTTACACACATTAGAAAAAATCGCTAAACACAGCATCCAGCTGTAATTTAAACTTCTAAAAGCCAAAATCAACCATTTTCCTTAATATTCTTTCACAAATAAAATTATTATTTATTTATTTTAGTGTCGAATGATAATTAAGAATAATAAATTTATTAATAACAAAAATAATGAAACTACTATAAAATAAATGTAAAAAAATGAGTAAAAAAATAAATGTAAAAAATGAGTAAAAAAAATGAATGTAAGTTAAAACTAAGCAAAATTGTATGCAAAAAATATGCCTTGCCGCTTTCTTGGTGAACAATTAATGAACAATCAAAGAATCACATTGTGCTACATTTTATAACGTCATTCCAAAATGATTCATGAAAAAATTATTTTGATTCAAATATTTTTAAATAAAGTTTCTCATGCCATTGTTGATTTGGCAACAGTGATTTAAATGACTCAAAATTTAATTTCGATGCTAATTCAATGGGAAATTCGCCGACAAATAATAGATTTATGTCCTTCCGCACGTGCAGATAGACGGACAAAAAGTATGAAAGTTGGGTCTCTGAGGTTATAGCTTTCTAACAAAAAAATAATTTTTAAGAACCGATTGATAGAACCGATTTTGGAAGGGGGTACGGACAGACAGACGGACATCGACCGCCGCATATCAATACCTACTTTTTCATTTTTTTAATTCTTTCGAATTTAAAAATTGAAAAGTAGGCTAACAAGAAGCCTTTAAGCCATAAAAACAGAAGGTATATCTATCCGTCAAGTTGTTAACTATCATTACTTAACAAATTTAAATATATGTTACAGTACCTATAGTTCTTCCTAGTGTCACGTTTATACTGAGTAAAATATGCGAAAAATGGATTAAAATATGAAGTTGTTTTTCCCAGGCAATGGAAGAAACAATGACGTTCTGAATTGGTTTCTTTATTGAGTTCTTTAATAAGTTGTCTTTCCCTATTAACAATTATTAATACGTTTACTTTCTTTATTAATTTTTGGAATCATAATTAAAATAAATTTTATTTGGACGAGAATTTTGAAAAAAGTAATTTTAATTAAACAAAGAAAAACATTCTATTGTTTTATTTTATAAGGTCAAATGTCAAAGAAAAGGTAAAAATAATTAAGCCATTGAAAGAGATTTATCATTAGGTTAAGAAAAGTAATTGAACAAAAATTAAACCGCCTTATATTATCACTTGCAATAGTCACTATGCTTTATGTATGACTAATTTGAAGTATGTTAGGTATTTTTTTAGTTGTTTAACTAAGAGCATGAATGAAACAATAACGGAGTAAGTCGGTTTCCGTTTTTAAGACTTTTTGTAACCTATCTTATTATCTTCATAACATACTTAAATGCGAGTAAAAAAATAAGCAATTCTTTCTTTAGAAAGCGTCAAAAGAAAAGTATAATGTCACAATCTATTAAAAGAAAAGATTCTTCAATCTATAATTACGGTAACTAACCACAAATCCTACATATTATACCACTTGCGGTTTTCGCATTTTGTAATGATTAAAATTTACATGATTACAATTCACAATAGAATATAAAGTAGAATTAATTGAATATGGATTTTAGATAAATTAAGGCATTGTATTTCGGATGAGACAATTGAATAATTAATTTCTATTTGAGACGGATGTTATTGTGTGGTGATTTATTGCAATGTTAACGTGATACATTGTTTGCAACATAAGAAATTTATCTTAGTTAGGTACAACAGTCTGTAGACAAAATTACTTTCAATAATTTAGTATAATTAAGATTAGCCCATTTAATGGGCATTTCGTTCAGAAGCTATACAATGTTTCAAGCAATAGCACGAATTAATATATTTTATAATTCTTACACTGAACATTCAAAACTACCTGTCATAAGCATTTTAGTATTATAAACCTACTGATGGGCAATTTATTTTAAGATTTTTCGTTTCACTCAAAATGAAATTTTATATCCATGGGAAAATACTTATATTGTATAATATACCTTAAGTGTTTTAGTTATACCTTTAAAACAGAATCTGATTAAATAATGCTACTACAAGCCGCAGGGGTTGTCAACTATAATTTATCTCAATTTATACTTAAATATATAATATGCACTTGCATACGTTCGTAAAACTTCTAAGAAACTTAATAATAATAAGTTAAAACATAATATTAATCTTTCACGTCAAAACGCATAAAGACATTCCTAAAATGAAAGGGCCTATTTCTTATATGAAAATATATCTAAATAATGTATCTAATAAATCTCATATTTCTTATAGAGAAACATGACAACCAAGATACTATAATAAATTACATAAACAGCTTCCGAATGTAAATGTCTACAGGTTTTCCAGGAAGCTTTTACAAAAGACACATATGAATAATGTTCTATTCGCCGAAGACAGGACACATTCATTCTTATACGCCCCCCACAAAGCAACGCCAAGTTTGAGTTATGGCTGCACCCAATTTCGAAGTTGGCCAACTGTTCCGCTCACTCAAATGGGTCGAGCACTGGACCGTGTGGTCAAGGGCAAACTAAATGCATTTTTAAACGCCCGAGGTAATGATACAGTTTCATCCTTTAATAAGTCAAGTTTACATTCCTGTTAAAGTGATTTAGGATAAGGTTGCTCTATATTGTTTAATGACTTTAAATTGGGATACAAGATAGGAGGTTGAGTTTTTGAAATCTATACTATACTGTGTCAAAGAGTAGAAAATATTAAATGCAAGATAAGAGTTGTATATTTGAAGTGTAGACTATATTGTGTCACCGAGTATAAAATAGTAAATTGGGATGCAAGGTGAGAGTTATGTGTTTGAAATGCAGACTATACTGTGTTAAAGAGAAGGGAAAAAATTGTAAATTGGGTGCAAGTTAAGAGTTATGTGTTTGAAATGTAGACTTTACTATGTCTCAAAGCTTAGAAAATTGTAAATTGGGATACAAAATAAGAGTTATGTGTTTGAAATGTAGACTATACTGTGTCAAGGAGTAGAAAATAGTAAATGGGGTGCAGGTTAAGATATATGTGTTTGAAATGTAGACTATAATGTGTCAAGGAGTAGAAAATAGTATATCGGGATACAAGATAAGAGTTATGTGTTTGAAATGTTAACTATATTGTATCAAGGAGTAGAAAATAGTTCAGATTGTCATGTAGAAAGATAATGGAAATGCGGTAGTGTACCTTTTTAATTTTTTATGCAATCGATCTGGATAAATTATTATAATCATCTTTTTACAATTCATAAAAATGACATTCTGTAAGTTATAAATTTTAATTTTAATGAGTAATGTAGAGTTCAACTAAAAATGTTTGGTTGGTGAAGTGTCATAGATAAGCTTTAAATATAACCAAAGTCTTTTAAACAGCAACGGCGATCTGAATGAAAATATATCGTCCAAGGATGTTTAACTAAATTAAACGCGTTGTTTATGAGGCACTAAAGTAGAAAAAATACTTCAAAAGGGTTACCAAATATTTTATTTATTTAATTTAAACTGAACGCTTATACACTTTCACTAGTAAGTGTATTATAATATCACCCTTGTTTTAGACAAATGTTTCGGAGTCATCAGGAATTTTTTTTAATGTTATATTGCAAACAAATTAAGGGTTACGGAAAAAAAATTCTTCACAAACTGAAAAACTATTTCACCGTGTTGTACTTCCGGAATGGTTCTCTTTAAAATCTCCCTTTGAATACTGAGGGTTGATGCCCCTTGGTTGATTCCGGTTCGAAATGTTTTATTATTTGTATTGATCAAATAAAATACTACGAAACTTAAATTTCTGCAACTCACAAGTTCAAATACTCTGTGTGCAAGAAATGTTTACACATTTTATTTAACTACTTTTGATTTCTTACACATTTAACAGTCAAAATAAAATCACCCGTAACTACTCGCGTTTATTTGCTTACTCTGTTTATTTATTTAATAAAATGCGGACTTTGAAAATGTTTTTAATTTATTATTCTAGCGGATATAATTGATCATTATTTAAAACTACATTATTTATCAAGGAGAAAAAAAAACTCACATTTTTACACTGTATAAATAAATCGTACCATTTATCAAAATAATACTCACATTGAATTAATGATACAACGTGAAATACTTTAATTATCTACTCAAAACACAACCATGTTAAAGAGAGAGACGAATTATAAAAGGGTGTAGCTCACTTCTTGATCAGTTTTAAACGGTCAGTGAACGTTGGAAATAAGTTTTATAATTGCTTCATTATCATACAATACTGCTCCCTAATTCTCAGGAGCAATATATTAAAGAATTAGATCGAATTCTGATGGCAGGGCAAACTTTAATAGTAACCTAGTTCTCAAATTCTTGCTAACAGCGCTATGCTACATATCTTACACTTTTTAAGGCTATGAACTCGCCTCTAAACGCGATTTGATATAGGAGGCCGATTGACCTGTATAAATATCCATCCTTTTATGGTATCCCAGGTTTTATATGCAGCAAAGTATATGAGTAAAGAAGAGGTTCATTAAAATCAAAACAAAAAAATAAAATAAAGTTTACAGATTTTTTAAGACCATTAAAATGGTGTATCCAGCAAAACAAAACATGAAGGGATCGAGAAAAGTCATTACAACTACATATATTGCTATTTTTTTCAAATTTTATAAAAGGTATTATAGAAAATAGCTAGTTGAAAAAATAATAGTGACATATAGAATAGTGTAGAAGCCAATTAAAGATAATAGTTATTTAAGTAGCTTCCAAACACACCGGGTGACATACATTCTTCTTTATTCAATAGAAATGGAATAACAATAGTTATAAGAGTAAACTGGCATTGAAACCATTTTGATAGTTAAATTTTCTGATATAAATCGTAACCATTTTTTTTTAAGTCAAAGATTTGTTTTATAAGTCAACAAAAGCAATCATGCATAATGAGTGTGTTATTGTCGTTACGGGTAATCTGAAAAATACATCTGGTAGAAAACACAAACAAAAAATATTGATTTGAAAGATATACATTGTAATTCTAATTATAAACGTATTTTCAACCCAAAAAAAATTAAGTATAAAAAAACTCGGAACTTAATACAAAATAACAAGAGCAATCTAAACAATCTGTTTCAAAAATTGCAAAAAAAACTTGCTTGAATCTAGTTTTATCTGCAGTTTTATGATTTACAAATTTCTACCTTTCGAATTCTTACAATTTATAATAAATGTTACTTTTACAATGCTATAATTAGTTTTGAAAGAAGATAATTGGGCTGATTCTTGGTCAAAAAACCCACGAAAGATGTGTCTAGTTTCCAGTTCGTGCATTGTATTCGCTCTATATTACGAGATCCACATTTCTTTATTGCATTTATCAGTACATCTCATTTCAGACATAAAATCTTATCACGGTAGGCCACTACCCGTGTGATCATAATGAAGAAGCATATTTCACTGTCCTGGATTACAGCGAAGATTTCAGAGAACAATGACACAAATAATGCAAATTCTCAAAACCACCTTACCCTTCCCATCGCTATTTCGAACATCTAAGTCAAATAGATCATAAAATCGAGACAATGGTAATTTGCCATTACTTTTTAAAGGTATGTAAACTTTAAATTTCGGAGTAAAATGTTAAAAATAAGTTAATGCAATGATGAGTTTAGTATTTCGAAAATAATGGGATTGGGAAGGTTATGCAAAATTCCATTTTATGAGATTCTTGGCCTCCAACACGATATACTAGGTACTGATTTAGATTTCAAACTGGTATTTAGGTTAATGCCAAATATAAAGAACCCTTTCTTGAACTATTAAAAAAGTATGTATTTTTCACTTTATGATTGGATTTACAAAATGTTCCGATTCCCACACATGTTCAAATAAAATTACTTTTAGCTTCCACACTAGGATTAAAACGTAAAAAAGTAAAGCTATGTCCGTCTTACTGTCCATCAGTCTGTCCGTCACCCACTTTCATAACCCAAACTACAAATGCTACAGATATGTGTGATACGCCAAAAAAAATTCAGAGCATAGAAATTTGAAGACATAGAAAATCTCAGAAAAATACTTGAAATACTTCAATTATTAAAAAAAAATGCAAAATTAACTGCTCATTAAAAAGCATAAGAAGTCCATTATTATTGGAATTAAATCACCATTGTCACTCACAACAAACGCACGAGAAAGATTATTTCATTTACATTTAAGCAATTTTATTAAGGAGTTATGCCATTTAATTGCTAATTATTCCTTTTTGGCACGGTTTATCATTGCATTTTGTTTTTTCTAATGGTATTTAAATATCATTTTTCGAAATGCAAATAAATTTAGCAAACGATAAGCAATAATTATGGAATTTGCGATGAAAAATAGTTTAATTCTAAAGTTTAAAAGCTTAATACAGAAATAAATACTGTGTTTGGCGTTTTGTGTGGAAGCAGTAATACGTTACACTTTCTGTTACAAACCTACTTGTTTACATTTGATTTCGATACTAACAATCAATTCAATTTAGACGTCTCAGTCTTTAGAGGAAATTTGAGAGTGAAATGTATGAAAACGTAAAACCAAGGCTTCTACTTCTCTCTTACTTAACCCAAAACATAGCCACATATCTTTCACATCTTAGGGCAGGACATCTTTTCAAAATCGGCCTTGTTGGCTGAACACGGCACTGTAAGCTTCCAGTGAATTCCTTCACATTTATTCATATACGGAAATAAAGTCGCCGATTTGCTGGCCGGATAGCGGGTCGTGATCTGATTAATGCCTCTTCCGATAAACTACTGAGTTTCTGAGGTGCTTTTTAGAAAAAAACAGAGCAGTCTAGAGATTTTCGCCCAAATTCACTGCTCAAAACAATTAGAAGAGCACTTTGCGTACTTTTCTTATCCCTTTCATTTTTAATTTTTTTATTCTAAAAATCTAAAATTTGTGAAATCGATTCAGTGTCTTTCAAGAATGAAATGGTAAAAAACAGGGGGAATCTTTTTTTTACTAAAATTTAAGGGAGAACAATAAAAATCATAACTTTTAAATAAATTATAAAAAAATTTTCAAAACTTTATTTGTAAAAAAAAGTAAAATCAATTTTTAAACATCGTGAAGAATTTAGGGTCAATTTATTTAATACAATTTTTTGGAAGTGAATTTTATTTTACTATGTTTTTCATATTTTCATTTAATTAAATCAAACATTATTTAATTCTTCAAAAGACATGATTCTTCCATCTAACGATAAATAAGTGCAAGCTCAACTTAGTGAGAAAAAATAGCAAGCTGATGATTCCAAATGAAACCATTAGGGGTGAAAGGGTTTAAACAATGCCCTCCCCTAATTATTTTGAGCAGTGTATAACCAGTATGCTGTTAAGGTCCCTGGTATGTCACTTCATTAGCTACTGCCCAAGACCTGCTCAAATATCTCTGTCGAGGCTGAGATCAGGGCATACTAGGTTCATAACATTCAAGGTGGGTAAGAAGAAATATGTCCTTTGCCATTTTGGAGTACCTGCATCTACCTCTCACATCTAAGTTTGCATTGGTGCCCCATTGGGAGAGGGGGACAAGATTTGAGAACAAATTGTTGCGGCTTGATATTATGGACTTGGTCTAGGGATGCCTAAACTCTTAAAACAAGAGTGAAATCCATCCTATAGGAGAAGTGCATTTCGGCACCAGAAAGAAGTGGAAATAACTCAGACTGAGTTAAAACCGCTCGTTTAAGAGTAGAACGTAGATTTTTCTTTCATTCTTTTACCACTCCGCAAAAGAGGAAATCCTCTATACGGAAGTGCATTTTTCGCACGAAGAAGTGGAATAACTCAGACTGAGTTAAACGCTCGTTGTTTTAGAGTGTAGCTAAGAATAGAGAAAAAGACTTTAGTCAAAGCATCCATATTTTTAAATTCAAAAACATAGTAATAACAGTAGTTAGCAAGCTTCCGACACACTTACTGTAAACCACCATTACCCATCCCTCTCCCGAACCTCAAAACAACAGAAGAACAGTCCTATCAAAGTGGCACATCATCTTAAATGCAAATGGCGCTGCTTCAACGCCGGCCGCTTAGTAAGCCATCCTCCTCTGCATTGTCTTCAATGTCGTCACGCTTGTGTGCCCCCTCCTCATAACGTATCATTATCAGAAAACAACAAAAAGATCAGTGCGTTACCCTTGCGTAGTGAAAATGAGCCAGCGTGACCCGATTATGGAAGTATATTAAAAGGGGGTGCCGCGCATTCCTTACAATTTCCGACAGTATTGTTCGAGGTGTTAAAAGCCCGATACTTTGTTTTGCTGTCTTGAAATGGATTAAGATGACAGATGATCGAATTTAGTTATGGTTTGTTTGACAAGATTTCGGTATTTGGAGGTCGAATTTGAGGTTCTTTAATTGCTTTATTATCGTAATTGTTCATATTAAAGAAGTAGATAACAATGCCATGGGATGATAAGGTTTGTATATCAATGAGCTTTGCATATTGATCAGATTGTTTAATTTTGGTATATTGATAATTATCAGAAGTTACGCATTTCATTAACGCTTCTTATGGGGTTTATCTTGCTATATATTCCCATAACTCCATTGTTTAGTTAAAGTTTTAAGATAATAAACATAAATCTAAACTATGCTCAATTCTTTTGAACCCAGTCATTTCTTTCTTCATGTAGGCTAAGTGGAACTTTGGAACGTCTTATTTGTCTTTACAATTTAAAGAGTTGCAATTATTTTACGAAAAATATCGGCGATTTATTTTTCTAGACAGATTTGGATCTAGCTAAGCCACGGCCTACTCAACTACTAAGCCGAAGAAGCTCTCCCAAACACGCTCGGGGACGGAAATTTTGACGTCATAGTTCCGAGTGACGTTGTTCCGAAGATAAAGACAACCTGTCTCGAAACCTGTTCGGAACCACTCGTTCCGGCTGACCAAATTTTTAGGGCTCCGAATGCGTCCGAACTAGTTTCTCGATCTTCGGCACTCGAAAAAGTGACGTCAAAATTTCCGTCTGCGCTCATGTTTGACAAAGCTTCTCTGGCCTTGTTATTGAAGTTGGCCGTGGCTAAGCTTAAAAATTTTAAATACGCCACTTTTATTTCTAAAACACAAAATTATTTATAAGAGTAAGACTTAGATATTAACTAAGATATGTAGTAGCAACAGTTCCAGTATTTGTTTGTGATGAGGAATCGATATTATGAAATACGCACAATTTTCACCGTTTCTGCTTTTAGTTTTTTATTCTTCTTTACTCTTTTATTCTTCTTTAAATTTAAATAGTTCTGAAATTCAAGCACTACTTTGGAAATCATGTTAGCAAATAAATTAAACCTGTATTTTGATATAAGAATAATCAACCAATTTTTCAAATATAAATGAATGTATTAAGAAATCGAAAAGAATAAAAAAAATTAAATGGAGAAAATGGAGTTAACATAAATAGCGACTCATCAATACAGTACGGCCTTCAGTTGCACCAAATTTTCTATAATGATGAAATTTCCCTCTGTGGCTAATGCAGAATATATCGCCTGAACACTTATATTTTATAAGGTATCATCTAGTTGGCATTAGGAGTTGAATATTACACTTATAATCATATTTGAGTTATTTTAGCATCAGTAACACTGTATCGACACTATATTACTTAAAATGCACACTATATCACTTAGAAAATTCAATGAATTCCAGATTATATTGCTTAAAAAACCATGTTATGACCTAGAAATGAAAATTATACGGACACACGTTTCAAGTTAGACGATTCTGGGATTTACTTTTGAAATTGCTAAGCACTCACAAATCCGAATATTTCACATTTAATCTAATAAAAAGTATATCAATGCTCACGAAAGTAGTGTATGTAGGCCATCTCCGCTTCCTTAGACAGCTATAACTGAGGAAGATATCATGAGCAGAGTGAAAATGATTGTAAAAAAACTAATAGATGAGCACTTTTATTTCAATATATAGTGTGTGAAAAAAGGAATCTTTCTTTACTCTTACATTTACGGTACGCCTCATTGATGTCAAACAACCCGTGCGAACTGAATTGCTCGAGAAAAAGTATAGTAAGTAAAAATTCAATGATATGCGTCGTATAAAACGAATCAAGTGTCCAAATACAGCACCAACCCTCACTTTGATACGTATCTTTTGAGACATCAGATTAAAAGCAGAAGTGGGACAGCAGAACTGTCGCTGAACTGTTCCATTGCCGGGAGGTTCCGTTTTCTCGAATGCAAACAGTAAAAATACTTGAGTGAAATTGAATAATAAACAAATATATTAGCATTATGTAAATAACTTTTATTTTAAATCTTTTTAAAAATCGCTAAATATAACTAATGGAAATTTAACAAACGCTTACAATTGTTATATTTATTCCAGTAGAATGTTATCTACCCTTTATTATGTGTATGATGGATTCCGATAGCACAATTTCTGTTTACCTTTTATAACAGTCCTAGCTTTATGTAACCGGCGTTTAACGGGTGTACCCTTAGTGACTTATACGTTATGTAAACTTTATTTAGTGTCAATCAATCCCCCTTCCCACCCCATGAGGATAATATAATATGATATTCGAGAAATTCGCGAAGGTGCAAAAGCTAGCTGCCATTGAACAGTTTTGGTTTTAAATGTATTGCTGAAATTTGAAAAGAATTATGGACTTTAAATTTCTTGTACGTTTAGTACGTTTACGTCCTAGTACGTTTCATAAAATACTGGTTTTCAAAAAAAATAGCGCATGCTTAAACTGACTGCCATAAAAGATTTTATTTTTTACATGTATTGCTGAAAAACAAAACCTTCTCGGACAAATCTTTGACCAAATTCAAGCTTATGAAATATCTATTATTGAGTGGAAATTGAAAGTTATGCGATGTTTCCCACCCCCTAGTTTTTTAGTACAAATAAATTTAATTTTAAATGTAACAAATACAATTGAATTATATTTTTTCCTAAAAACTAATTAAACAAAAATCAAAATGTGCAAGCTATAATTAGTATAATAACATAAACGAATTTTTCGTATCCGAATAGTTTTCGCTTCATACTCATCAACTAACCCGCAAGCTAAACCTTATAATACTTCATCCAAGAATGACCACTCTGACTCCTCTCAATCATTATTGTTTAGCCTTTCGGCCACAGAATTAGGCGTGAACCTCCGCTGCACTGAAAATCTCCATATCACGAGCACCACCCACTGCTTCCTGACCTTTGATTGGTCAAGCCGAGAAAACAACGCGATTAACAAAGCAAATGCGCTGGAAGCAGCTTGCTACCTACCGATAGTACAAAACATGTGGAAAAGGATGCGAGAAACTAGTTCTTTTAAAAAAATGTGGTCTTTTTTTACTGTTTTTTAGCCAGCTGAGATGTGAGTAAAACCACACAGAATGTTTATAGTTAAATTTTTAATTTAAATATAATGATTCTAAGCAAACGAAGATTTTGATTACATGGGATTTTTCACAATTGTTTCAAGGGTTGTCATTTTTCAAGGGTAAGGGAACTAAGGTTGAAAAGAAATAGGATTAAATGCAGTAGTTTGGATCATATCCAGGTAGATATTCTGTATGGATCCACATGAGACTTTGTTCCCTAACTAGCCTGACCAGATTTGTTTCAATGATTAACTTTTTGACTATGAAACAATATTTTATTTACGTAGCTTTTATTAAAAAAAACTAGAGAGACTATTTGCACAGTTTTAATAGCTATATTGTTGAATAACAAATTAAACTGCACTGCGAAATCCAGTATGTATGTGTACCCTAACGTGTATACCTAACGTAGCACGGGTATCCCTAACGTGACCTTAGATTTTTAGATTTTAGATTTTTTTTTTAAAGATTTTTTTAGATTAGATTTCTTATTTTTTAATTTTAAAAATTCAATTTCTATAGAATATGGTAGTAAATACACCCTTCATGATTTGTATGATGATTTTTATGAAATGTAATTTTTTTTTTAAAAAAATATGTGTTTCTGGAAAACCTGACAGTCAGGTGACAAGTTCATACGTCTGTATCTCTCAAAAGGATAATTCCTAATCTACAGCCATTATACATCAAAACATAAACAACAACTCTCTCGTACTTTTATATACAACAAAAAAACAGGTGAGGAAAATATAAAGGAGCTTCTTATCTTCCATTTCTTGTGGCGAAGCATCGCCAAGTTTTGGCTGTCCGCTTACATGGGATGTGGGTCTAGGCCACAGAGAGCTAGGTCAGCCTCTGGCCTGAAGATTCTTTTTGCTCGAGTATTCAACTCTCGCTTGGTGGAAAATTTTCTACTTAGTTCGTGGTTGATTGGTTCCTTTTTTGTGCGTGTGGGAAAATTCTGTAGGACAAACCGTTTGAATCGAAAGAAATGTCGAGTTTTAAGAGTTTATGTTGTTTGTTGTTGGTCAGTCTATTGTTTGTCAATGAATTTTGTGGGATTATTTATTTGATTTAGGCAAAAAAGGGGTATTGTTTTTTATGACAATGGTTTGGGGTCGTGGGGCATAAAAAATGATAGCGGAAAGGATAAATAATGTGAAATAATGTGATTTTGATAGTAAGAATTATTTTTGTTGTAATATTTGGGACTGTTTTTAACGTAAGAAAAAGTATTTTTATATGAATAGTTTCTTGGGTTAAAACACACAATTTTAGTATCGAGTCTTCATTGAAATTAATGTTTTAATTCTAACAGAATAGACTGTTTCTGGTTAGATACGGGAATTGAACAACTACAAATCAAAACCGAGTAGAAAAATGCACACTTTTAGTTGCAAAGTCGTCATGGAAGTACTTTCTAATAAGCAATTATAGTATTGTACTTAATAATGGTACCGTTCAAATTAAATATTGCCGAACTGTTACATCACGTTTTGAGAGATCTAAAAACAGATATAAAAAAGCAGTTTTTGAAAGTATTCTGGAAGCTACAGCCTAATAACAAAACACTGCCAATGCATTTATTTTTATCTCATGACTTTTTTTAAATTCCATTTGGACTATTAAATAAATTTAAATATAATTTTTCGGAATTTTTTTAGTGTTCATAACAAATTGCATTGTATTCTTCTTAATCAACTTGTCACGATATTTTATACTTAAAATTTTTAACTATAAAATTTCCATTACCACTTTTTAGCATTTCTATTTCAATTTCTTTTTACGCGAATAACTTATCACCAAATAAAATTGAAACAACATATTTATTCCACTCAAACAGTAATCAACCCATAAATAGTCAATAAAAATAAGCGACTGATATCAAAGATGGAGATAAATTTATTTCTTCTACTTCCTGATCCCCGATCGATTGTAGTCAATCTCTTTTTCATAACGATTCGATCACCCTTCGCTCAGCTCAATCAAGCATGCTGTTTTAATTAACCTACTTCAACTGCACTTAAGATAGCACACTCTTTTGGCCTCATATATTTTCCCCAAAAAGATAACTCAGGGACCACAATGGGGTCAATTAAAGGGCATTTTTTATGATGCCACGAAGTTGTAATATGTGTGAAAACGTTTTATTGTATCATTCTCACACTAAGCATTGTCAGGGCAACTATACGTACTACAATACTACGAATTCGTTAAGGTCTTAACCTTTATAAATAGAATATTTTGTCTTTTCGATTTCCCATACGTGGATATCATATCAATATCTCGAATAAATCAATTGATTTAATCATTATTTTATTGAGGCCATTTCCATAAAGATTTGTGGATTCTGAGTTGCTTCAACTTATGTGATAAATATCTTAATCTACTTTTGGATATACGTACTGTGCATGTTCGGTTACACTTACCAAATTGTAAATTTGAAGTTAATTTTCATTTAATTTTTGGAAACAACGTTTATGAACGATACAATATCAAATGTTAACTTAACTTGAAAATGTACTACTACAAACTGTTCATTGGTAGTTAGGTATTAGCTACATCTTACTTTCTTAACCCACTGAAGTATACGCAATTTAATGAAAGTGTAAAGCCTTTTTCACCTTATGACTTTTTAATTTAAATTAATAACTTATTATTTAAACTTTTTACCATTCATCTCATCAGTACTTAAAGTTTTAAAATTTAATGAAATGCTTAAATGTTATTAAAATTTAAATGTAATTGTTGTTGTCGGCAAACCTGTCGCACAGTTGACGAGTTTACGTGTCTTTATCTCTTTAGTAGAAGCTCAAAATGGACTTGAATCTGAAAAATTTAATTGTTCATCGACTTCACGCTAGCATACGAACTTCGGTTACAAGGCTAATGCATCATTATCATTGCATTAATACATCAATTATCATTGAGACTAGTTTTTTCAAGAAAAATATGTATTATAGAAAGTATAATAATGACATGTAAATTAATCAAAGAACTATTCGACAAATTAAACTGCTACCACACAGGAATTGAATAATGTATCTATCAGACGAAAATCCAATATCATGTATTATATCCTCGGGCTTGATAACTTGTTCATATTTTTTTTATTAAAATATGATTATAAATGAATTTAAATAAATCCATTGAATATTTAACTTCTAAATGTTAGATGCAGGTATCTCTCTGACTACTCAACAGTGGACTTTATGATTACCCAATTATTTAAAAACAAAATGACATTCGATTAGTTAAATCTTTGAATAAATCTTACATAAACCTCATGCATAAACCGTTAGTTTAGAAATGATGTATTAATACGGTAAAAAAAATTATAACTAAAATATTATAATAAGAAATTAATTTCAGCCGAATATAGGTAGCTAGATATTTTTAAAATTTGGTTTAATCCCAGGGCATCTATAGAAAAGAAAAACTTGAGGTTCCACCCAGATTTCAGTGGTAGAATCTACCTACACTAACGGATCTGGTCCAGATTCTGATATCCCCCTTTTAATTAATGAAATATCGTACTTTCTTCCGTTGCAGCCAAGCGGGTTTTCTGAACACTGATTTCATCAATTATGAGATCCGTTTGACCCAAAATCATCGGCTCGAGTGTGCGGTTCTAAATTTGATCAAAAGGTGTAGCAATCAACCTATTATTGGCAAGTGATTCTATCTTCTTACTGAGCAAGAAAGTATTTGTTTTGCGGGTAAAAAGCTACGGTTTATAAAGTTTATAGATACACTATAAATAGAGAGTAAGAGGTTTAATGATAGTGTTGAGTAAAGACTCTGAAATCGTTATCACTTGGTACAGCTTTAAGGAGATACGGTACCCAAAACATTATTTCTAGAAATAATAACATAAACTTGTAAATTATAGTGGTTTTATATAATGTTAACTCTAAATAAAAAAATTCTAGCAATAAAAACAAATATTTACAAGTAGTTTTTCATTTATTTAAAAAAAAGTCAAAATTTAAAACGCTACTACTCTTTCAATTTCAAAAATAACTTCACCAAACTTTTATAGTTTATTTTTAGTACTATTTGTTCAAAAACTGTGCATGGATTTTAAAATGTGAGCTACAGTTAAAAAGTAACATGCATTTATACTGAAAATCACAAAAAAATTACAAGTTATTGAATTCGACCTTTAAAAAAAATACATAGTAGACCTTATTCCATGCACAATTTTGTGCACTATTTATATAAGAACACAGGATAAAAATTTCACAATTCTAACTTAATTAGAGAAAAAGCCTTGGGGATTTATTAAACACAAGAATTGAAAAACGCGAAACAGAGAAAAAAAAAGGTTGAAAGCAGACGAAATACGCATTCAAACTTATAGGAATGACTCCAGAAAATATTTAATAACTTTTTTTCTACAGGAGATATCATTATAAAACTTTCAGTAAATGTTCAGTAAAATATTGTAAATAATAAAAAGTAAAAACTGAAAAATCGATATTTTGACGATAAGATCTTTCTTACCCTTTGCTACCAAATAAATATTTTTCTTTAAGAGGACGTAGCCTTTATAAAAGAATCTTTTTACGTCTTAAACGTGGTGTGGAAACTAAAACTGGTTTTCTTCAACGCATTATATGCAGATAAGCTTTACTAAAATCTAAAAGACATGTACGAGAATCTGTTAAAAATAAATAATTCATTTACCAAAAATACATTTTGCATCTATCCACTTTTAATTTTAAACAAACTAATAGGTTTCCTATATTTTTCTGATTAAGTACTATTTTATTAAATACTTTTTCTGATTAAGTAATAAAATATAATAAACTAGGTGGCACGCCCCCTGCTCGCTATCGCTCGCCAACCCGAATTGCCATTCTTCGTATCCTCTAATTTCGTAGTGCTTTTCAAAAAAAAAATATATTCAATGTTTTCTGCCGTATCGAACTAGTTTTTGGGCATAATATTTATAGTTATTTTTTACTTTTTCGCATTTTTAAAATCATTCCTGAAAGTACACTTTTGTTGTTTTCAGTCGGCCATTTGAAAATGGGTAATATTTTTGGTCATTTCAGTCGACCGTTTTGAAGAAAAGACGCCAATCCGACAGGGTCCTTAGGTTAATAAATTATAATTTAAATTTTTATACATTAACATCCCTAATATTATGCATCTTAAGATAACTTACTGATTATATCCTAAAGTTGTTGTTTTTTGGCCATATTACAGCCATTCCCGAAATTGCCAATCCTTGTGATATTTCGTAGTGCTTTTCTCAAAAAGTATATTAATGTTTTCTGCCGTATCGAACTATGTTTTGTGCATAATATTTATAGTTATTTTTTCCTTTTTCAAGCCATCCTGAAGAAAAACTTTTTTGTTGTTTCAGTCGGCCATTTTTGAAATTTGTAGTATTTTTGTTCATTTCGACTGTTGCCATTCCAGAGATAGAAATATAAGGAAAATTGGGTTCCGTATAAGAGTATATAATATAGATAATAGAACATCATACTTTTATGCAAATTAAAAAGCCATTATCTTTAATACCGTTTTATAAAATTACTCTTCGTACAATGTTTCTTCTGTTTTCAATTACCAAATTCTTTTACCGGTATCTTCAATGGTCTCGTAAACTCATATGAGTTACTTCTAATACACTCAGAATTGGGCCCACATTGCGATAAACCAGTTTATCGATCTTACAAAAGTAAAGCTCATTCCCAACATCAAAGTACACTTTCAATGGATCCGTACATGTTGATATCCACGGAAATGAATTGGCTGACACTCTTGCAAAGAAGGACTAGTCCATCCAGTCCCTCCACCTCAGAGCTTACTTACCCAGAACTCTTGCAAGGCAAAAGCTCAGAACAAACAAACGTGGCTAAAAACCTACTCACTACTGGTACAAACCAAAAAGACCAGGACTCTCTCTATCTCTTCCTGGTGACAGGCAGACCAACACTTGCTTGTCCGACTTGCAGTGGACACCTGAAAAGTCTCACGCTTTCAGCTAATCAAAAGATCTTCCCCCTATGCCTTAATGTCAGCAAAACCAGGCATCACCTGATCATATCCTGAACTGTTTAGGACTGGATGGGAGGACATTCATTCTCTCCCCTTTAGTTTCGGACTTCTTAATGTCAACGGTTTCAATGATCTGGTCTGACTCCGTCAGACCAGATTGGAATTAGTAACAACAACAACTTCTAATACAAAGGGCATAAAAAGGCTAATTTTAATCATTTAATTAATTATAATTGTTAATTTATATTCTTCGTGACTATAACACTTTTTAATGCTGATATAATTTTAATTTCGCTTAATTGAAGCACTTTTGTAATCAAAGAAGGTTTATTGTAGTTTGTAACTTTGCTTTAATGTTAAATATGATAACAATAAAACTAAAGTTAATTGTCAAAGGACAAGATACTGTGAATTCATATAATTGAATACAAAATAATTAAATTTAAGTACAAGCTAATTGATAATGTGTAAATAGTTTGGCTTATTAAAGGAATTATTGTCTACAGCTTTGTATATTATAGTTTCTAATTATTTGTCGACATAACAGAAGTTAAATTTTAATACAAATTATTATTTATTTTATTGCAATTTTCTTCAATGAGTCACAATAAAATAGGTTTACCATTTCTATCTCGATTTTTTGTAGCTCTGAAAACTAATATGGTTTCGCCATACTTATTTGTATGGATAACTTCAAATTTGACACTTGCCGTCATTTTATTTTTTAAGTAATCGTATGAAAAAATTAACTGAACAGTTTAATGACATTTACGTTATTGAGAAAATACATTACAACTAGGTTTTGGACTATACTTTAATTTTACTTTTCAATATAATATACAATAATTGAGAATGCATATTTAAAAAAGTTCTTTGAAGTGCATTTGCTCAATATCAAAAATATACTTCATTCAAATAATATAAATAATTTAACGAAAATAACTCTAAGCAGACTGTTATAATATTACTAACGCATATCTTCGCTTTAAAAATAAATCTCACTTTTCTTTTAGGAATCAAAGAGCAATATTTTTATTTCAAGTAACTCTCACCAAAATTGAAAAAATAAAACTTTTGACACATCGACTTTTGTAATTTGACATAAGAGAGAAACACAATATGGCTCATTATTTTATCGAAAATAGTTACAATTATTACTAATACGTATCTTCGCTTTAAGAATAAATATCACTTTTCTTTTAGGAATCAAAGAGCAAATATTTGTATTTCAAGTAACTCTCATCAAAATTGAAAAAAATAAAACTTTTGATACATCGACTTTTGTAATTTTACATAAGAAAGCAACACAATGTGGCTCATTATTTTATTGAAAATAGTAAAAAAAAAACCAAACAACACGTTTTGACACAGAAACACAATTGGCGAGTAAACATTCTAAAAAAATTCTCCCTTTTTGTCCTCCTACAATCGAAGTCACGCAGTATTCTCACGCTAAAACAGCTGGAACTAATAGCAGCTAGACATTCGATTCTGTCGTTATAGGGACTTTCGTTGACATTTAAAGAACATTTAGTGACTGCTTTGGAAAATACTTGATCGCTTGATAATCGTTTAAAATGGCCTAATCGTTGTTTAGAATGGTTAGAGCGTAACCTAAATAGCTGCTTTGTTTATTAATGGGTGGTGATGGTTATTAAGATTTTTTTGTCTGGTTTTGAATTGTGAATATTAAAAAAGTTAGAATAAATATTTTTTCCTACTGTTGAAATATTGTGTTTTAAAATATAAGAAATGCGTTTTAAATTATAAATTTTTTTTTAAAGATTATTTTTATTTAGTATTTTAAAATTTGTTTGGAAAAAAGAATTATTTGTGTATTTTAAAATCTTTGGCTTTTCTAACATCACAAAACACAATTGACCAATAAATATTGCTTCATTTGTTACTCCAGTTGTAGAAGAGTTACTCTATGTGTCTTCTTCTTTTAATAAATAAATGCCTTTTACAAAGAAATTTACATTTTTAAATGCTTTTAATCAAAATTTTCTAGGCATCCACTTCTGATTACTTTATTATTGCGTGCTACGAATACTTACATATAATAGCATGTGCAACTTGTTAAATTCATATTTAGTATATAAAAACTTACAGAATAAATTAATAATTACATCGAGGTTATTATATTACAAAACCTACCACCTTTATAACTTAATATACTTAATTATAGAGCATTCAACTTATTTCCCAATTTAAAATATGAATAAATGGATCACTCATACTAGCAATTCAGTTTATCTTTTGCAAATTCCTCTCAAGAAAGATACCGATTGAACATTGAAACTAAATCTTTAACTGACCTATCATTAAAGTTACGTTCTCTTTGATACATATTTCCTACTTCCTCTACAAGATTAAAAACCTTTCCTATAATCACATTTTTTTACTGTAATCTTATTATAAGTAAGGGCAAGGTTAAGGTTTTAGTTGTAGATTACTGGAAGGGGGAGTTTACAATGATTTTTTTCCTGCTACTGTTCAATGGAAAGCTTATAGCTCTTAAAAAACATTGATTCTTAAAGTAAAATTATTGATTCTTAAAGTAAGTTTAATGCACTTTAAATCACTTTTATATTTAGTTTCATTTATCTTTGCAATACACAATTATTTAATTATTAGCGAAGTTTTGAAACTTTTCACTCTGATGGAAATGTTACGAAAAACTGTAGTATAAATTTTAATTTAGTGTTGATTACCGTTCAATATCGCAAAATTAACGATTGACGTTAAGGTTGGGGGATAGGGGTAGGTACATATATATTCCGGCTTGTGTGCTTGATCAGAGACCCGCTTATATAAGCCTTCGTCAAGTAAGACAGACACAGAAAGAATTTTTACTGTCACAGAGAAAGGAAATTACACCTAGTGCAAAGGCGGGAATCGAACCCGCACCCGTTACAGAGCGCAGACTACTAGCGTAATGGTCTAAACCACTCGGCCATCGGGGCCCCTGACGTTAAGGTAGTATTATGTATTTGTATTATTTACAACATTTGTTCTGTATCGCAACATATGAACTACACGCACTACAAGAACACACGAAACCTTAAAAAATTTTCTACTTTAAAACTTCTCCTTTTTACTAAAACGTTAGTTTAATACTGAGTCTAATGTTATAAAGGTATGATAAAACTCTCAAAATATATTTGCTTTAACTATTGATTTTGGAATAGAAACTATTAAGTTTATTATTAACTATTGCCTCATTATTTCTTTACAGAGAACTAGATTTATATGTCGGCTTATTTAACTACAGGACTAACAGAATTTTTTTTTATCTGACATCTTCTCTTTCATAAGCATAATAACTGCATTCCACAAAAAATCCCATGCCCAATGTTGTAGAATTTGACAAATGACCTTTTTCTACAAGAATATTGGCATATGAACAAACAAATAACTTAATAAGTTATTTTATCGATTAGAAAATACCTCTAAACCCTTGAACCTTGAACAAAAAGTCTTCCAGTTCCGTTCGAACATGAAAGTCGAAAAAAAACTACTTGTTTTACTACAATAGTTAATTGTTCGTTTAAAAAGAACGTCGTACATTTCCTTAATGACTTAAAAACCTAACAAAATAACTTCTGGTCATTGGTAAGTACAAAGAAAAACATTTGAACTCGACGATATTCCAATTACAGAAACAAGAATGTTTGTTCTTTTAAAAAAAGTAAAAAATAAATCGATAAGTTAGGGTAAAAATGTCGAACAAATACTATATAAATCACTTCCTATCATTAATATTTGTATTTAGGTCACTGTACAAAGACATTAAGTTTGTGTTTTGGAAATGTTTGGTCCGTGTAATTCAACTACTAAATTTAGTTTAGTAACAAACGTAGAATGATGAATCAGCTTTATAATTACGATTGTTTATAAGAGTTTGTTCACGTTTTTCATGAAATGAATGGATTTATTGACAGAACTAAATTATCGGGATCATTATATAACCATTTATTATCTGCAGGAATTATCTGGAAATTAATCACTGAATAAAAAAAATCAGGATTATTTTACACAGTATTGGATCCGTTACTTCACTTGGTATTGACAATGGTTCAAAATTTACGAGACCTGACGTCAATAGCTCTAGTATATATCTAGTGCGAACTTAACCAAACCAAAATGTTTGAGGATCTCATAAATTGTGGAAAAATAAATAATAATTTATAAAAGTCTTATAAACTAGTTCAATGGGCTTGTTTCACGAGGGATCTGGCAACAGCTCCGCGGTCTTGTTTTAATTTTTCTCGAATTACTTTGGTAGATCGAATTATTTTGGTATTCCAAATTGAGTTTTCTAAGAATATTTTTGTTGTTATTTTTTTTTAATTCCAACTTCTTTCAATACAAATTTTCTTGATAAATGATTAAAACAACCAACAGCACAGCAAGAAGTTGTAATTTTAAAAAATAACAACTAAAATAACTATTCTATGAAACTAAATTCGATATCAAAAAATAATTTTAAAAAATGAAAACAAGACGCAGAACAGTTGCCAGATCCACTTGAAACAAGCCATGAAGAATGTCAAAATATGACGAAGATAAGCGGTCGCTGACCAAGACACAAACCTGAATATATATGTCTACCAACCAACCAACATGTCAAATTGTTTTATTTAAAAGATAAAACAAATAGTAGGTGTTTAGAGTTAAGAACTTTCAAAAACAATGTTTATTTTTTTTTAATTATAGAATGAACAATTCTGAATTCTGTAATGTATTGACACATACCGACACATAACTCCGACAAATAAACCTATATCTGTGCAAATTTTCTGAACTTCTATAACGAAGTTTATGAATTAATGCGTTACAAAAAAAAAACATTTTCCTTTATATATAAAAAATGAACACATTTCACAGATGTTACAATTTGGAACATGTACTTTTATTTTAATTTCAAAAATTGAGGCATACATCAATAATATTTTTGATCGTCATACATTATGAAAAATTGTATTATTTTTAATGAAAAATCTACGTGTTGTAATGCAAATAATAAGTTTGGAAAAAAAAGCCTCGTCGATTCTCGGTATTTACTAAGGCAACAAGCACTTGGGAACTTTGTACCCTTACACGTACGGCATTTCCTTAGGCAAGAAAAGAATGTGTTTAGCATTCGGATGGCTGATTCTCGAAAAATATGAACGTTTGTAATTCTTTTAAGGTTTTGACTACAGTGTATCACAAATATTGTAGAAAAATGGGAATTTAACATAATTTTTAAGGAAATTTACAAAATTGTACAATTCTACATAACGTACTTTGGACTTAGAAGGACAATTTCTATAATCTGAATGGCAACAGTATAACTCCAGTACATATTTGCCACCACGTTAAGCTTAAAGCAGAGCTATTAATTTATCTCGATTTACATTTGTTTAATTCAGCTATATTTTATTAGAAAAGTAATTTACAAAAGTACTTAAAAGAAAAATTCGGCAAAAGAAAGATATAATTGGATTTTCTACTGGTGATTTCTTTTGAAATAAATAGAGAACCAAGGTTTTGATTCATGACACTTAGTTCATATACAATAAACATAATAAAATTATGATTCTGTGCGCTAGTAATTCTTTTTAATAACTGGTGTAATAATTTCTTTTTGAAATAAATAGAGAATATAGGTTTTGATTCATGTCACTTAGTTCTTATTTCTCGAATAAACTCAATAAAATTATGATTATGTACATTAATAATTCAGTTAATAATTCTTGTAATAATTCCTTTTTGAAATAAATAGAAAACCTATATAGGTTTTGATTCATGTCACGTAGTTCTTACTTCTACCTAATAAAATTATGATTCTATACGTTAATAATTCCTTTTAATATAATTCCTGAAATAATTCATTTTTGAAATAGAGAACTATAGGCTTTGATTCATGTTTCTAAGTTCTTTTCGAATAAACAGAATAAAATTATGATTCTGTACGGTATTCTCAGCGTAGGAAACAGGTTAAAGGGTTTTTGAACCGCTTGTAGGAAGAGTCCGCAAGGAATTGCACCTACTACCATTTTCAAGATCGCGAATTGCAAATGAGGCTGCATTCAACATTTATCATGAGATTAGCATTAGAATTCATTTGTTTTAGTGTTAACGATTATGTTTGTGGGTCAGCGATGTTAGCAGCTTCGGATATGTGAAAGTTCTTTGCGTTTTCCGAAGGTTATTGTGGGTGGTTTATATTATTTTTAAAGAAAAAAGCATCCAAGTAATGTGCCACAGTTATTCACATTTTAAATAAATTTTCAATTAAGATGGAATGTAATTAATTGATTAAAATTTTTAAAAGATCAAAAATTTTGACAATCTGTTATATATATTGACGGTATATTGACAATAACATTGAAAGAAAACTGAAAATAGTTGAATGTCAATCATTTGACTAATGAATGTAGAGAAATAATTATGATGAAGCAAATATATCTGTACAAAATGTACCAATTCAATAAACAGCATTGAAATACTTAAATTTCAAAATGTGTGAATTAAACCAAATGAGCTGAAATCAAATTTAGGACTACGCGAATCGATTGAATTTCATGAAAAAAACTAATACCAAATTATCTAAAATCTAATAGTTTCATTCAGTACCGTTTTTAAATGAAGGTTCAAGTTGCAAAACTCACATTAACCAAAGTTTGACTAAAACATAGGGTCCGTTCAATGACAACTTCGTCCAATTTAATTTCAGATCTTATAAAGTTGGCAACGAATGTACCAGGCCTTATATCTTAGTTATACTTTAGAACAGTGGTTCCCAATCGGTGGTACGCGGGAAAATTTCAGGTGGAACGCGTGAGTGGTGTGAGAAACATGATGCTATTAACTTCTTGGATCTTTAATTAACTTCTGAATCGGATGTAAGACCAGAGTACCCGTTGATATTCCTGCAAGCTTGTTATTTTTGAGGCCATTTGTTACTATAGTACTATAGTTACTTGTGTGAGAGTGGATTTTCTGAACTCTTGTACATAAAAAAATAAATATATAAGCAGAATAAGTGTTGAAGAAGACTTAACAATGAAGATAAGTGCCATCACTCCTAATTTTGATATTTCAATCACAGGCAAATAACAACAATTTTCGCACTAAAGACTATAAAAGTATATTTTGTATGATGATTAATTTTTGCTGAGTTTGTACTAATTTTTTATTTGTATGGTTTTAGACCTATAGGTAATAAATAAAACTGTAAACGAATACTATTTTAATCTCTTAATTTCTCCTTTATTATAAGCATGTTATAAAGAAACAAATATATAACCATTAAATATTCTTAGGAATTAAATTTAAAAAGCCTTTGAACACTTTTTGAAGAGTTGATATTATACGTTTACTAAAATATTTAGGTCTGGTGGTACGCCAAAATTTCTCAAAAAGTCAAGTGGTACGCAGGTGCAAAATGGTTGGGAACCCCTGCTTTAGAAAATGCGAGTTTTGCTACTAGACTCTTCAAATATAATTACACCGCATGTACGCCTAAAAGTGATTCTTGCGTTACATTAAACCAATCGGAGAAGAGTCACTTTCCGGCTTATGGTGGGATATGACCTATAAAACCAATTAAGAAAAGAAAACATTCGCGAAATTAATAATAATTAAAATAGGTTTTAACTTCAAATCATCATTAGTCTTAATTGGTAGTAAATAAATGACTTAGACATTATTTATCGTAATTGATTGGAGCTTGAATACAAAAAAATATTAATGAAATTCCTTGTCTAGTTCAGCATCAATAATGAACAAATGACTTGTACATCCTTTATCGCAATCGATTGGTTATCGAACAAATCAATTTTCAGCACCATTGGTTGTTTAGTTTTCCGTCATTAACACCTAGCTTTGCAAGCTTTGTTAAGGTAAATCGACCACCTAATTTGCCTTGAAAAAGATTAACGACTCTAAACTGATTGGATCCATCTAAATGCCACTGAACTTTTACCAACCCAAAATCTCCAAATGCAGTGGCTTTGTTTCGCAGTCCGAAGCATAGATTTTGCTGATTTGACACAAATTTAACCATTTTTGTCAATAATTAGACATATTTCTGTATTGACGTTCATAAACACATTCAATTTATATTGAGGTAAAAATGCGTTAGTAAATCGTATGAAAATAGTGGAACAAGCAAAATATTTATTATTTATTATATTTCCAATAATTCTTTTTTCACACGCTTTTAATCAAAATTCAGTGAATTTACACTTCAAGTCAGTTACAGTTTTTACAAACCAACATATAGACGAGAGCCCGGCAGTTGATAAAGTTATTCAATTGTTATTAAGCTATTGGTTTTTTGAATAGGTCATATTTCATGAATTATAGAGCTTTATTTTTATTTTTGGAGGTTATTGTTTATTTTCGATGAGTTATTGATAAAGTAAAGAGATTTATTTTAACCTAGGTGCTCCAAATTCCTCTAATTTGATATTAATAAGAAAAATGAAAAATGTTTCGCGTGGGCTGATTTGCATTTTATAAGCTTCTCATCTCAGAAGCAATAGAAAATTATGTTGAAGAAGAGTGCTAATTTTATGTGAAGTTTTTCCATAAGAAAAAGGAAACTTAATATCAAGGGGAATAAGTCTAAACTTTTATTGATTTTCAAAATGCCAAGTGCAACCCTTGATAAACTGTTTTATCTCTTTAGTTAAAAAAAAAAAGAAATTACTCTTGAGATTGTAAGAATAACAATTTTAGATGGTAGTCCAAAACTTGTGTATGATAATTGTTCAAACTGTGGTTCTTTTATTTATAATATAGAGAATTTAAACTACCCGCTATAACAAAAATAATTTTTAAAAAAGAACGTTAAAATATACTCTTAAACTTCTGAATTTTCCTCTCGACTCATAAAAACGATATAAGATCCATGAAAATTGTTTTACATAACCAGAAATACAAAGTAATGCGAAATGAAAACACAGAAAGTTCTTTTTTGTTCATTGTCATGGCTGAATGCTTTTGACTGTTTGTAACAGCTGGCGTCAGTAGAACACTTAAGGGGATACGGTACCCAAAAATTGGTCAAAATATCGATTTTTCAGTTTTTACTTCTTATTATTTACAATATTTTTCGGAATATTTACTGAAAGTTTCATAATGATATCTTCTGTAGAAATAAAGTTATTAAATATTCTCTGGAGTCATTCCTATAAATTTGAATACGTATTTCGTCTGCTTTCAACCTTTTTTCTCTGTTTCGCGTTTTTTAATTCTTGTGTTTAATAAATCCCTAAGGCTTTTTTGCTAATTAAGTTAGAATTTTGAAATTTTTAACCTGTATTCTTATATATATGGTGCACAAAATTGTGTATGGAATAAAGTCTACTATGTATAGTTGTTTATAAAAAAAATTGAATTCAATAATTTATATTTTTTTTGTGATTTTTAGTATAAATGCATGTTACTTTTAACTGTAGCTCACATTTTAAAATCCATGCACAGTCCTTGAACAAATAGTACTAAAAACAAACTATAGAAATTTGGTGGAGTTATTATTAAAATTGAAAGAGGAGTAGCGTTTTAAATTTTTTCAAATTTTTGACTTTTTTTTTTAAATAAATGAAAAACTACTTGTAAATATTTGTTTTATTGCTAGAAAATGTTTATTCAGAGTGAACATTATATAAAATCACTTTAATTTACAAGTTTATGTTGTTATTTTTAGAAATAATGTTTTGGGTACCGTATCTCCTTAAAGAAAACCAATCCAATTATCAAGAAAGTAATAATCAATAGACACCAGTTATCATCATTAAATAATACATTGATACAATTGTTTCAGGTATCATTCTTAAAAGATAATTTTTTTATCGTATCTAGAATTATGTCGTTACATACTAACCTAGTTGGAAAGCCTTTCCAGAATTGAAACGCAAGCATTGTTATTTTGTTTGTGGAGATTTACCACAATGTATAAAATTATATATATTTTTTAATTTCTTTCACTAATGCGTATGGATATTCCTTATTTTTCCCTAAATAAACGCAATCACCCGTTCTTTTAAATAATGGACAAAATAGTTTTTGGATTAACAAAATAATAAAATTTGTCGATTTGTCTCTTTGAAAAGTAAATATTTTTAATATCAATTTAATTTACAATTTAAAATACTTTTCCCAATTACTTTTCACAAGCAGTACTCAAGAAACAACTGCTGTAACAGATAAGTTTAATATTCAGATTAGACAGTTAAAGGAAATTTTCAAATGGACTTAAGAAAATGTCCTTTACGTTTCAAAATGAAAATTTCATGTATTTTTGAGTCAAAACTAGTAACAGTTTTATACTTTAAAATGTATGAAGAAAATTTAAAAGTTAGTAAGTTATTAAACGGTACTTCTCTACTTCAAGCGTAAATATTTTTATGAATACAGTTAAACATGGCATAAATGAAGTTGATTTTGTAAAATAGGTCGTTAAATTTAGTAAAACTTTCCACCTATATTCCTCTACAGTTTAGCACATTTAAATTTCCATAGAATGTAAAATCTGTTTAATTACACACTTTCCATACTAATTGTTAATAAGTATTTCTGAAAAACTTTTTAAAAAACAAGGTTGTTGATCACCGAATTACTGTTTCAAAAATATCCATCTATAATGCAAAATTTAAAAAAAAATAGGAAACGTACTTTATGGACAACGTAAAAATTAAAAATAAAAGGCATTCTACTAAAAACAAAAAAAAAACATACTGCCGTTTCTTATATTTCGCTACACATTTCTTCCGTTCATTTATTATTCAACTCACACATTTAACCAAATCATCACTTTGATGAATAGGTAACGATAATTCTAGCAAATACAAAAATCGACCCAGTCCTGCCAACAACGGACTGTCATAACTTTTTATTCAAAAAAGAACGCGAGAGTTACATGTGATAAACAGGACCAGAACTCGTTTAATCCAATAGAGAATCCAGACTAAAATTAGAAGAAAGAATTGTTCCAATGACAAAAATGCCCTGAAAAAATGGGTCTCGAACACAGGTGCGTTGGTTTATCAAGTATCCTCGAGCTTTTTGGCGACATTCTTGTTAGAGTGAGATAATTTTAAAATGGAACATTTCTTATTTTAAAACAATTTTTATGACATATTGAATTGTATCTAGAAACTCGAATCGTATACAGAATACAGAGTTGTGTCAATAAACAACAAAAAGTTTATAGATAAAACAGTTGTGTAAATTATATAGAATTATATGCGCACAAATAAAATATCGTGAGATTGTTTATAACTTGTTTTTACAAATTTTATAAGTTAAAAGACAAAAGGTTTGGATTTTAATGAATTTGATTTTTTTTTTAAAATTTTAATCTCATCATTCTAAATAATTATAGAAAGAATTCTTTCTGTATAGTTTATATGGTTTTGTGTATTTTCGAATACATACAATTCGCAAGCTTGATATCATATTTTTTTTTCTGCACAAAAGTAACTGTTCTAAAAGTTTATTATTGCATTAAAGAAACTATGAATGTGGTTGATATTTCCAATTTAAATTTACCAAGCGGATCTTTAGACACATTAAATATTAAAATAATAAGTGGATTCAATTATGCTTAAAATTGATTGCATTATAAATTATGCTACATAAAAATTTAAATTTTGTATATAAGTATCAAAAAATAAATTCATAATATATCAGAAATGACATATTACCAACCATTATCATAGAAATTGTGACAATTAAATAAAAAAAATGGCAAACGTGTGTAGGCTTAGTAAAAATATAATTCCATTAAACAAATACATTTCATAGTTACCCATGTAGGATTCTTCAGAACTCCCACATCGAGGTTACTCAATTACTATTTTTCCCCAAGCTGGATTTCACTCCTAAAATAATAGAACCTGCTCCAGAATCATGAGTTTAATTATCCTACTCTACAACGTCCAGTTTATGGCCCTCTCTCGTAAACCCTCCCACTTACAATGAACACACGATCTCTGTAAATAAATGCAGCTACCCAAGCGCAATGGTAACACACCCAATTTGAAACATTGTTAATTTCCAAGAGGTAAGTTTGATAAACGGTTTGTACTATGTGTCCTTACGGTTGGATTAAGATGTTTTCAACATTGAGTTTGTATGTATATCATATATTGTGTTGAACGGATGAACATATCATTATTTTAAAAAAATTATTCGAAGAATTTGGGAAGGGTCAATACATTGCATAGCTTATGAGTATTTGTTTATGAACACCCACAATTTGAAAGATTGTTAATTTCCAAGACGGGTAAGTTTGATGAACGGTTAGTACTATGTATCCTAAGGGTTGGATTAAGATGTTTTCAACATTGAGGTTATATATGTATATCATATATTGTGTTGAACTGGTGAACATATGATTATTTTTTAATGTATTCGAGAATTTAGGAAGGGTTAAATTGATTAAATGTTTGTTTCCATGGTAATTCGGGTAAGTTTGAGGAACGGTTTGTACTATGTATCCTTAGGGTTGGACTAAGATGTTTTCAACATTGAGGTTATATATGTATATTATATATTTTGTTGAACTGGTGAACATATGATTATTTTAAAAAAGGAGTTAGAAGAATTTGGGAAGGGTTAATACCTTGCATAGCATATGAGTATTTGTTTAGGAACACCCAGAATATTTTTCGTCGGTTTATCGATAGATATAGGAGGGTGTCCATAATAATGCCAGGAAGTACGTAGGGTTTCTATAGAGCAAATTAATGGGCGCAGTTATTTTTAATTTGGTAGGTAGGTTATTGACGACATGAAATATATAATCATGAAGGTTTGGGTAATATTATTTTAATAAATGTATAGGAAAATTGGGAACGGCTATTGTTATTGAGTAATTAATAACATCCAAAACAAATACTCGGGACAGTTTATCAATAGGTGCGGTAGATTAAGGGTGTCCATAAATAAGCTAATAGGCGGAATTAATTTTAATTTGGTAGTATAGGAAGCTTTTAGCGACATGGAAAAGAAAATCTCGTTAAAAATTTCATTTCAAAATTTCTGTTAGTGGAATTTTGTTACACTGCTCTGTTTGCTAACATAAAACAATTATTTCATAAAAGCAATTTATAAAAAAAAATAATTTTTATTTAAAGCAGTATAATTGGTTTTGGATTAGGAAATAGTATTAGAAATGTAAAGTTGAGTATTAAAACTGAACGTTCGTTTGAAGGCTTAGCTAAAGACCTTGACTTAAAAGGGCGTAGAATATTATTTCAAATATATAGGACTTAAGCATTAAAAAAGAGAAAGAGAAATCACCTATATAACAAATTGCACAAATATATATGCTATGATAAAGTTTTATACTATAGAAATATTTCATTCAAACATTTTTCTTTTATTTTTTATAAAACTTTTGGATATTTTTACACTTCATAAAACTGACCCTGCAATTATTAAGTTTAAGGGGGAATGGGCGCGCTGAATCGCGGGTCTCCAAACTCAAGTGCCTCAGTGTTAATCCAATGGGAAAAAAACCATTTTCTCTGCCACATTTCTCCGGCTGTATTGAATATTTTTACAAACGTTTTTTTTTTAATAATAAAAGTAGATAACTTACAGGTCTCTATTTCCACACTTTTTGAAATTGCTTCGAATATTTTTTGTAAAATTATTTATTGAAAATTAAAAAAAATATTCGAACCCATTTCAAAAAGTGGGAAGGTCGGGACCTGTAAGTCAGCTACATTTATCACACAAAAAAATCCGCTTGCAAAAATATTCAATACAGCCGGAGAAATGTGGCAGAGAAAATATTTTTTTCTCCATAAGATTAACATTGATGCACTTTGCTTTGGAGACCGCGGTCCAGCACGCCCATTCCCCTTAAAACTACAAAACTTTCCCATTTTGTATGAGCAATCTTCTCCTGTACAAAGCATTCGTTACTTACGCGTCACAATTATTTAAATTAGTTCGACTTCTTTCTTGACCCAAAGTTGCAACAGCGATTTTAAACAGAGAATGCTTCGCAATATCATAAACAATTAGAATAGTAAACTTGGATGTAACCCCGCGTTCTGAGGACACGGGCAAAAATCACCGGACGCTACGATGCAAAGTAAGGGCAAACCTCTTATTTCGTCAAAAAAAACATTGGAAATTGTTACAAATCAGCACTTGTTAAGTTGCCAATTTCCGTACAAAACGATATGCGCACTTACAAAACGCTGTTATGACTCTCAGAAAGGTCAGATCAGAAGAAATCGTACTCATAGAGGCGTGGAATGCAGTGTTTTCGTTCGTTTTTACACTATAAACTAATAGTATCTCGTGTCTTTGATGATGAAACAAGTCCACTAGTTATTATAGATGTTAAAGAAACTATCACGCTGTTAGTAGTAACCAATTTTTTTAAGATCAAGAAAAGTATAGATTGTTCTTTATGCTATAAAACATAACAAAAAAACGTACATTTGATGTTTTTATACACAATATGCAAATTGTTATATAGTTTGTTTTCGTGCAAAAATTTATGAAATAAGAAAACTACCTTAAAAAGGGGGAAAAAGTAATTCAACGCAATACTATTTACAAAAACCACCCAATATTTTTTTAATTTTTAAACTTAAAGTTTATAAGTGCAATACAGTTCAGAAGTTAACACAGTTTAGAGTTACAGTTTAGACAAATTTAATCTACATTGCAAATAAGAGGTTACTCTTACTGAATCGGTATCATAGCACATAAGAAATATAAATTTTTATTAATTTTTGTCATGAAATTGTTTTAAAAACAAGCTTACAAACAAGAGGACTTTTTCAGTAATTAAAAAAATCGTTCTTCAGAAAGGAGGTAAGAAAACTTTATTTTTACAATAGAGTTGTCAATGAGTGGAATTCTTTAACAGATTATGTTGTTTATTCGAAGAGAGTAGAAGAGTTCAAGAAAAATCTCGATAGTTATTGGAGACTGGTAAAAAATTAGATATTTTTTGGACCAACCTTGATGGGCTTCTAGCCTGTTGTAAATTTTTGTATTTGTATTTGTATCAGTTATTTAACAAGTAACATAAGAACTGTTTCTTAAAAATGCACATGTTTCCTGAATCAATTCTATTCGCGTCTCCTACCTGCGACCGATATAAAGAGGCAGACGCAGAAGTTAAAGACGGAAGCCTGGAGGCGTGGAAGTTACGAGTCAAGGTTGAATAAGTCCACTCACACTGATGGGAGAAGGTATTTGGAAACAAACAGAAAATGTAAACGGAAATATGTTGAGTCAACTAAAATAATTAAACTTTTAAAAGTAATGGAAAGAGATGGTCTATCAAAAAAAAAAGATTAAAAATTCAACAAAGGGATTCAGTCACGTTAAAAAAATTTTTATGTTAAAGCATTTAACGTTTTTAAGAGCCTAAAATAATTAAATTGTTCGAATGTACTTAAAGAATTAAACTGTTAATAATATAAGGCATTGAACTGTTCAACTGTGTAAATTCGAAGTTGGGCGCTTAGATGCCTATCAAACTATTTTTTTTAAATATCTATATAAAGAGAAGTTAGATCTTTTGAAAAAAGCACATATTCTAAAACAAACGAACCCATATTCCCCGAAATGATTTCATTCCTTTGAAAATGAAAAAAAATTATTTAGATAAACTCAAATTTTAGATATTGAATAACTTTAATAACTGGACTCTCGAAATATGATTACAATTAATAAATTACAGTTATTTTGAAAGCAGAGAGTGGGAGATAGAGCTTATATGAAATAATTCTATCCCAAATTTAAAAAGGTACCAAGAACATTTTCAATCTTAAAATTTCCAAATATTTACAACGCCAATATTTTTTAATATTATAAGTAATTATGTTACATTTACAAGAGTCTGTTACGTGTTTGTTATAAGTAATGGAAATCTAAGAATAATATATATCTGTGATGATATATGTCCCTTTATTCGGTAAACATAAGCCATTAACAGCAATGCTCAATCTGACCTTATTCTATAAAATCGCTCATCAGATAACTTATCCACACAAATAATATTACTATAATTTATCTAATCGACAGCTACCGTTATTGAAATGTCAATATACTGAGCAACCTTCAAAAATGGTAAACCGTTTCGTTAACACATTAAATACAGTGTCCGAATCTTTCAAGCACACACCCTGTTAAACCCGCTAAACCTGATAGAAATGCAGGATTTCCCATTATATATGCATGTTCTAATTTGTATGGATTCCAAAAGAATTCGTTGAGACAATCAAATCATATATGCAGTCTAATGTGAATCTTCGATCTAACATAATAAGGAAAATCTTTGAAATTGAAAAACTAAATAATTCCAAATAAGCGATAAAATAAAAGTTCCAAATAAGCGATAAAATAAAAGTTCCAAATAAGCGATAAAATAAAAAAAAAATAGTTCAAAATAAGCGATAAAATAAAAAAAAATAGTTCCAAATAAGCGATAAAATAAATAAAAAAAACAGTTCCAAATAAGCGATAAAATAAAAAAAATAGTTCCAAATAAGCGATTTTGAACATAATATAATTCATGAAATTTATTCATCTACAAAACTATTCGATTATCTGTTATTCAAACATATTTTATACAAAATTATTGTATGCACAATTCGGGGGTTTGCATCACCCTTCCGAAAATGTGTATTGCATTCAGTTGAAACTGGTTTCTATGCTGCATTTCAGAACTATTTTTAAATTGTACTTAATATCATTTACAGGTGTTAATCTAATGCATGACATGACATTTTTAAAAATTCTGATAACCATATAATCGAAGATTTTGTCGTCTTTTCAGTCCATTTATAGCATTCTATTCTACTGTTTAGATAATTAGACACGTTTCCTTTCTTAAAAACATTGAGTTCACAAAACATGACCTAACGGATGGACACCTATGATAAAATCAGCCGTTTGCGTGCATATCAACATGAGTTAGGTGTCATTATAAATGTCAGATTGTGTATCTGGTTTGATTTGAATAATCTTCCTGTTACCACCTTGTTATCTTAATCCAATCATCTTAACATAATGAGATTGTTTGCAAAGTTTTCACGGAAGGCTCAATAATAATTGGAAATTGCTGAACTATTATACACACGTTGAAAGGCGGCAGTTTTAGTATTATCGTTTAAAGTTTACGATGATAGATGGGAACGATAAGTCATTCTGTTGCTTTAAAAGTTTCCGCATTAATCTTTCAAAATTTCTAATTTTTTTTCTTAAAGCAATATCATATACACTTAACATTGGAACCAAACGTTTTCAAAATGTCTTTATGGTCTTGTGAAATAATAAATTAATATTAAGTATGAGTGCGTGGGTTTAATTTTAAATTGCAATTTGGTTATTATTATTGAATTTTATTTTATTTAACGACTACCTAATTTTCCGGCTTTTCTTTTCTCGGATTTACCAAACTTAATTTAATTTGGTATGATGTTTATAAATGTAAGTAAATGAAAGAATTTTTAGGCAGGAATGTTTGTACGTCATCAAATTTTTCCATTTACAGTAGACAGCACGACTGTTTCATTTCTCACTCTTTTGTAATGTAGTGCACACACTTGATGTCTAAAGAAGTTCGGTAATTTATTGTGAGACATGTTGTAGAGAATTGGGTGAGATCTGCACCTGCCCCTCGACAGGAGTGGAAATAACAATTTCACCTCGGCACATCTTATATTTTCACTAGGATATACGGAGAAAGCCCTCAAACTCTTAAAAATAATGAAGTTGTACATCCTATTTTAAAATATATATAAAATGCTGACGTCAGAAACAACTATCTTATACTTGATAAATGTTTTTTTAATATTATTTTTTTTTATAAAAGTTTAAATTTTATTAAGATATACAAGCTTTATATACTCTGCGTTGCACGGGTGTACCCTTACTAATGCTTCAAACAGCTACAATAAAATTTTATTTTAAATAAATGAAGTTTCTCGTGCAATTGTTGAGTGGCAACGGTGAATTGTTTGACATTGAATTATAATTTTAGTTTAAAAAGTATTAAATATTTTAGTTTTTTAAATTTTAAATGTACTTGTAATTCTAATTCTAAATGAAATTTAGAATATCGGCTAGCCTAATTTTTTGCTTCAGTTTGACACATTACACATTTTTGTGGTATTTGTGGTTCATCCTGTGCAAGTGAGAGACAGTAAATGAGCAGACAGACAGAACTATTGTAATACCTTCCACTTTGTACGTTATAAACGTAGTGTGGAGTCTAAACCTTGACCTTGTTCACTGACCATCAAAACACATTAAAGAATTTATAAGAAACTAAAAAAATAAACTCAATGAAACTGCAGGTGACACACATTTACTCTTGTTACAATTCATCCACGTAATATAAACACTTCAAAAGAAAGTCAGATGTTTTCAAAATGAACAACATCATAAAACGAGAATCCGACAATAAACCATTCAGAACAATACTCGATAATAATGGTTCTCAAATCTATTAAAATGTAGTCCATGAATGTCTCCATCAGATAACCGAATCACAATCTAAACTTTTCTCTTACAACCATTTGTACTTTTTACGATATGATGCATTCAGTTCTTAACAATGGAGGCAACAAGACTGTGCTCCATTAAATCGATTCCCAAAAGGTTTTTACTTCTTTTTTTAATGTTCCGTTTCGCTTTTACTTCTTTTCGCCAAACGACATACAATTGCTCAAAAGGGGTGCTGGTGTTTTGAGTGGCTTTACAGCTAAACTTTTTATTCTTCACTAATACAGAGATAGTTCGTCGATATGGCTAAACAATGTATGCCAAATTCCTATTTTAATACAGATTTTCATTTCAGAATGAGTCAAAGTCACAACTAATAGTTGATATTTTCCATTGCGTCGAGAGATATTTTTATACGAATAATTTGAGTAAAACTAAGGGGCTACGCCCCCTGCTCCGATAAAGCTCCGCGAATTCGGGATTAGGGATTTTCAAAATGGCACAACATTAGCATTGCTATTAGAGGCTCTGTCAATGGAACAAATTCAAATTTAATTTAATTTATTATGTATTTGTATGTGTATTTTTCATTTTGCTTATGAAAAAAAGTCAACTTAACAACACATTAAAATGCTATTGCAGCATTGGAAAATCTCCATTTCAAGAGTTGAATTACTTTTGGCGACATTTTAGAACCTTGGCGTAAAATCCCTAAACATCAAACCAGGAATTCTCGACCTTAGGAATAGGATTTGACATCCATTTCTTCTTACATCTCTTCTCTGTGTTATTACAGATCTAAAAAATGGTTTAATGGAAGTCAGACGTGGGGAGGAGGGTTGGGGAAGGGAGTGCGGCAAGTAGAGCGGTAAAGCACGGGATTCGTAGTTATGGTATAATTTGGACTTTCTGCTAGCTTCAAGTCTCCCATAAGCGTTTTAGAAGCTATAGAGAGAGCAATAAAAGTATTTTTAAATGTAGTTGCAAAAGAAAAGAAAGAATTTCGGCTAGCAATGCCGAAAATATTCAGATTTGGTCGATTTAACAAAACAATTAAAAAAATTACACGGAACTCAATTATACATAGTCAAAAAAAATAAGGAAGCATTGTACAACAACTTTCGAAACCAATGAAAGAGATTTAATCAATCGATCTAAACAAAATAAAATATCCTAACTAAATAACAACCGAAAAGTTATAATAGCCCTCGTGTAGCTCTAGTGCGACGATAATTCAAACCTAATGTTACCAAACAGAAAAGTTATTGGGAGCGTATCTTCGTAACCTACTTATTAGCTACTATAAATTCGATTTCCAGATACCGTATATTAGCATATTCAGTTAACACGAAACTACTTTAGCTGGATGCTAATAATGCCATAAACTAGTTTTAGCTTCCACACTACGTTTATAACGTAATAAGTGGACGGTATTATATAATCGTTCAGTCAATCGTTCAATCGTCGTCCGTCTGTCACCCACTTTTATAACCCATACTACAAATGCTACGGAAAAGTGTGATATGTCAAAAACTTCAGCGCATCGAAATTAGAATACATTGAAAATTTCAGAAAAGAATTCGAATTCGAAGTACTTCAATTATTTAAAAGACTGCAAAATTTAATGCTCATTTAAAAAGCATAGGAAGCCATTTTTATTAGAATAAAATCACCATTGCCATTCGCAACAATCGCTCTAAAAACTTTAATTCTTTTAGACAATAAATTAAAATAAATTTATTTTTGCGACATTGTTCAGTTTGAAATTACGTCAAATATATTTCACTGCGAGATTCTTTGGATGATGATATGAAATGTTTTTAATCTATTTAAAAGGCGAGGAATATTACATATTTATTCTTTGAAATATAAATTAATTTTTGCAAACGATAAGTAATAATAATTGAATTTGTTAGCATGTAAATGTTTAATATAGAATTAATGCTGTGTTTGGCGCCTTTTTACCTATTAAACAGAACTGTTGTGTGGAAGCGGGTTAAGTGACAGATTCTGTTACAAACCTATTTGTTTAAGGGTTGATTTAAGTATGCATTTAATATGCACGACATAATAAGATTGATAAAATTGATATCCATTTCTATCAAACTTCATTTTAGATTTAGCATACATAATGCAAAACAATCTGTAATTTTATAAAGATGTAAAGATAAAATCAATCAATTGCATTTCACTTTTAAAAAAAAACATATTTTCAACTATTCCTTTAATAACAGCATTTACGTAATATAATCAAAATGGTAGAATAAAAATTAATATTGCAATTACAAGACAATTGTAATTTTGGCATGTGAAAAAAAAATTATTGTTGCAATTTGCAAAAAATCTGTAATATTGTTAATGGCAAAAATAACACGTAAACAAGTAGGTTTGTTACAGAATCTGTCACTTAAACCGCTTCCACACAATATTTGTGCTCAACAAAAAACGCAATATTTATACACCTCAGAAATAAATTCTCCAAACAGGGTCTTTAGACAATAATTTATTTCTAATTCAAACTTTTAAACGCCAAAATTAACCATTGTCATTAATCTTCTTTTTCAAATTAATAATTACACGTTATCATTTGCTAAATTTGTTTAAAATTCGAAGAATAATTATGCAATTTTTTTAATAAATATCTTTTAGTCGCCACAATTTTTCATATTAATGCACTTTCTTTCGAAAAAGAGAAGAATAAATAATTAGTAAAATTGATGCTGTAAAAATAAAAGCGAACTTTCTTATATTTTTTTTATTCAAAGTTAGAATTCGCTATGCATCTTTCCACATACACATATATTGAACCATCAAAATAACTTTATTGTGACATTACAACAATCCAAACTGAATCATATTACATAAATAAATATTTTTCAAGAGTTTTATTTTTATTTTAAATAAAGTTTCTCGTACGTTTGACGAAATTGCAAAGTGAAAATATTGAATGAAAATGGAATGTGCATGTTATTTCAATGTAATTAAAATTTTTAGTTATTTAAATTTTAAATATACTTCTAATTTAAATTTTTTAATGAAATTTGGGATGTAACCTAGCCTGATTTTTTTGCTTTAAAATGACGTATCCCACTTGATTGTACGACTTGTGGTTCGTTCTGTGAAAGTGGGTGACAGACGGACAGACAGATGGACGGACAGACAGACGGACGGACTGAACGATTATAATACCTTGCACTTTTTACCTTATAAACGTAGTGTGGAAGCTAAAATGCGATTTACAAGAAAATAACAATATTATAATGTGCAAGAAGATTATAGCATTATCTGTACAGGAAAATTGAAACATTGCAAATAAAATTAGTTTTATTAATATTGCAATGTATAAAAAAAACTTTCACATTTAAATAATAGTCTTAACAAGAAATGCATTTCAACACATAGAGTATTTCTAATAATATAATATTCTTCGAACTAAGTATGAGGAACATAAAGGTAAAATTTTGCCCTTTATATTTTTACCCGAAACAAAGCAGGTAATTTTTGGGGGAGAAGGGGCTTAAAGAAGGTCATCACGAGCCGATAAGCAACTGGTATGAGGTAAAATTGAAAGGTCAAAAATGTTGTATGTCTAGTTTTTAACTGGTCAAAAAGCCAACTTTTAACAATTTTGTGCCTCGGAGGGGCATCAACACAATTTTTCTAACTTTATAAGAGGCATCATGAAAGCTGTAGGAGATATCAGTGTAATCCTGTTCGATTTTAATATTTTATATTGGAAGTTTATATTTTATAACTTTACAAAATAATTGCTTTCGTGCCTAAGATATAGGACTTATTAGAGGTACTGAAAATCATTATTATTGGATACATTCTCAGTTTTGTATTGAATAAGTTTCGGGTTGATAAAATTTGGAGAAATCAGTGTAAATTAAGTTTATTGTTTTTGGTTTTCACTCTAACTCCTAACTCGAGATATCCTACTTAAAGCTTGAATTTTTTAAACATTTTATTGTATTTTTTTTAAATTGTGTTTTGAAATAAATAATACAAATAGAGCAGATATAATAAGTTTCATACCTTTAAGCTAAGTGATTATTTTTATAATCACTTAGTTAATTATAATGCACCGAAAAAAGTTTACATATTTTTTAGTCGAATAATTAGGTTTGATTTAATTCTTATATAAATTTTGTCAACAAAGATTTAGCTCAATTTTTTTTGTGTCATGATATTCAAAAATAAATTACTTTCTTTAGCATTGTAGTAAAGGGGATATTTTGGAACCTATTTGTAGTCTTATTTATGAACCCGAACTGAATATAAACAACGTTGGAAAGCTTTCTTATCTATTTCAAAACAAGTGAAATCAAATTCTTAAAATAGAAACATAGTAACACAATTCTTTTTCACTTCCATTACGCCTTTCTCTTAGATAAAAAAAAAACACAATAGAATATATCTTTTGAGTCATAGGATCTACCAAATAATAAACACCTCAACAATATAATAAGCACTTTAAACAAACACTGGGATGGCTCCGTTGGTCATTAAGTACAAACATAATAACAACTTATACGACGGGTAAATTAGAAAGATGCGCTTGGAAATGGAAATCCGTGATGCCCCCTGTGACCTTTTAGTGAAAATTCTTAAGATTTGTGGTATCACATGGGTCTAAATGGCCTAATTCATGGTAGCCTTCCACCGTTGGAGTACCGTGTTTTTGGCGAAAAATTAACCCCTTTCCTGCCTAACCTGAATGGGGTGATGTCAGAATCGTAAATTGTTATTTTGAGGTTGCAAAAGGTATGCGAATTATTTTTGTGATTATTTATTCATGTTTGTTACAATTCCTATAGTATCGAGTGATGCATGTTTATACAAATAAAAAATTAGATTTTGGTTCAAATAATGAATTAAATAATTTTAAAATGCTTTAGATTCCAAATAAAATATTAAAATAAAGAAGTAGTAAAGTACAGTAGGAGTAGTTAAAACTATAAGTAGTTCACAGTGATAATGTTAAGAGAAATTAATTTAAAACGGCTTTTGATTCCAAATATCAAATGTATAATTAATAAGAGAATTTTAAGAGGCAATAGATGAACAAATGTTAAAACAAAATATTTATTAAATTTTGTTGAAAATGATCTTAATCAAAAGGAGATATTTATAGAACACAATTTTTATCTAAGAGCACACCAATAGCTCCACGTTAATATTAATTAAAAATACCTTTTTTCCAGAGAACAGTAAAAATCGGCAAAAGTTCAAATTATGATTATCCTTTCTTTAAAAAATTCCTTTACACTTTCCGTCCAAATCCACATATTCAATGGCACTTTAAAAAATTCCCCCTTGGAATTCTAAAAACACTAAATACATAAATAAATTTTATAAGACGCACGCTTTCAAATATTTTACAAACAATTCATATTAACCAACACAGAAATGAGGGGAATGTACGAGTTAGATTGATATACAATGCCTCTTTTAAAAAACGACTTCAGGTTAATATCTATAAACACTTCCTTGTAGCGGAATTGTATCCGTATGGATGACTAACTCTTTAAAGTTATAAATATATTTTTTAATTCACACTGCGTATAAGCATATATATAGTTGCGAAGGTGTTTTTCATAAAACTCGATATTTAACCTTATTATGTTATTTTGTAAAGCTTTGGTTAGTTTTGTAAAGTTTTAATTATAGCTGTAAATTTTATTAAAGTAATGAATTTTTGCCTTTTTTTTCTATAGAAATAGGTAAAATGATTTTAATATTTAGGTAACAAATTAGTAATTGTCAATACAAATATTATTGAGCTATTAATTATTAAACATGGGATTTATGAGACATTCCGAAACAGAGCAAGTTAAAAGCAACAAGCTTTTGATTAATTGAGTTTAGATTTTTAATTTGTCACTATATATTGTTCATGTTTCAAACTGCAAATTTAAATATCTAAGTAACTAAAAATTTTGGTTAGTTCATGCTTTTTCAACTGTGTATAAATTACTTAACTATCTTGTTTACACATTTGTATTCAACAAACTATAAAAACTAGTTTTAAAACAAACAAATCGGATTCAATAACTTTAACTTTTTTTGTCTCTTAATATGCACAATAAAAAAACTAAAAACCTATTTCTTTAATTAAAAAAGTTCAAACCGGTATAGAAATATAAAATCTATAGATTGGTATCATAATAGGGTTAACTTTGATTTTTAAAAGCGAAAATAGTACCTGGTTCATTGTGCAAAATTCGAACAAACATTGGTTAGGCCAGTTTATAAATAAGTATTAATTTAAAATGCTATAAAAACTCAAAACTTCTGTGAAACAATTTGGTGGGTTGTTAAATGTTTATTTATTTTTAAATCTAAAAGTGGTCAATACTTAATTTCCACTTGTAATGGCCACAAAAAAATAATGTTTTGTAATTAGATAACTGGTTATAAAGTATTTTTTTTATTTAAAATGATGTTTAACCCCTTAATGGAAATTTAATGAAATATAAAATAAGTTGAAATAACTAATACCAAATATCTATGCAATTTTTAACTTAAAAATACTCTTATGCATATATAATCTGTATAACTTTTAATGTACGATTATAGGGAATATAAATAGCACTAAATAATAGTTATATGTGCGTGTTTTTGTTACACCGTGAAAAATAACATTTTATCGCATGTTGGCGCTATAAGCTTCATTATTATTCGTCAAAATATGCTAGTGTTATTAACGTATTAAAAAACGGTATTTGCTTCCATACATGACATCAAGAATTACAAACTAATTTAAAAATATGTCGATTTTGTTTTGGCATAAATTTCTTAACTTTCACCCAAAATGAATTCTTTAGATAATTTGATTTTGTATAAATACATTAGAAATTTTTGCTTATTTTCATTATTTAAATTGTAATATTCTAACATAAATACGTGTTGTAGAGTAATATTAAATAAGAATTTTACTAAAAATTATTCTTTTTTTATTGTCTGAATAATGTAAACGGTAATTTGAAATATATTTAAAACACTTTTTTTAATTTCCAATTTTTATTATAATAAAATGCCTCTGTAAGTCAAATAAAACAATAAAAAATAAACATATTTTTATTTTATGATGTATTTGGTTTTATATTTAATCATGCCTAATTATCTACCGATTCCATAATATATTTAAAATAAACACTTACCGACTATGTAATCATATTCAGAGTCCACTTTATCAGTCGAGATTGGTACGAGGTATTCCGATCCGAAAACGTACAGCAGAGTAGCCAAAGGCACCAGGGCTGGTAAGATAGGAGTGACATCCGGCATATTGCTGATTTTCACAATTCAAATATTCACTAAATTTCTAGACAATTGAACTTCTGGTCCCTCACCCGTGTTCATTAACAGTGTCCGGAGGATTCGTAACTTGCACCAACAGCATCCTCCTTCACGGAACAAGGTGACAACGTCCGGATTTCCACTCTTTTGATGGATTAGAAGGTAGGCTGAGGAATCCCTTGATGTCACCCCTCACGGATGCGATGGTCAGATAGTTGCTGTTCTTCCTGTAACTAGATACTACCACGGAATTTCCGCATGATGACTGATTATCTCGTAGTTCCGTTGTTTCTAACCTTAGCTCAGGTTTGGTGGTCTTTTTAGTTGCTGTAGCAATTTTTTAGTTCTTTAGTAGTTCTAAGTTGCTGTTCTTCTTGCAAGTAGATACTACCACAGAACTTCGGCACGATGACTGATTCACTCGTTGCTCTGTAAACTTAGTTCGGAGTGTTAATGGTAAAATATGAAGATTATTTGTTCAATTGGGGAGTTTCTAAGCTTTCATTCAATCTAATTCGCTTAACGGCATCGTTCAAGGATTGCATCTTTAGCTACTTTTCTATTAACATAACTTTCTTGCAATGGTTAACAACAGTTCAGATTATCATTTAGTCTCCTCATGTACAAAATAAAACAACTATACATTTACTCGAAGATCTTTCCGCATCCGCAATTACATCAATTCTCAGATCCTCTTAAATTCCAGATGCCTTCTCGAATCATGAAAACATCGCCTCCCGGTCCTTTCCCATGCCGTTTCGCGTGCCGAGTCGCACGTCTTACCGTTCCAGTTACGCAACCCGACGTTGAGATAGCAGATCCCGCTTTGAAAGAACTGAAAGAAGAAGATTCTTCTTGAGGTATATTCCTCTTTGCCTTCTTCTTCCCTCTTTTCTTGAACTTGACCGAGTCTCGCGCGACTAGGCCGACGACCGGTTTGTTTGACGTGACGTAACTGAATCTTTTCTATAAGGGAAAGGTTGGAGGAAGAGTCTGTTTATGATGCCTCTGGCGGAAGAGGTGGAAATAGTTACTTTGGGATAGCAGTAATGGAAGGAATGAATGTACCCAAATACCAATTGTTACATTTCTTATATTTGGAAGGCCAGAGACCTTTTGAACAATTTAAATTTTTGATTTCTTTTTTCTGTTTTAAATTATAATTCTTTATTCAATTACTGTGTTTGATGTTTTGCTAGAGTTTTTGTATTTTGTATATATTTTTTCTTGTATTTTGTATTATTTTGATCTCTGTATGGCGATGGCGATAGGATAATGTCTGTATCGCCTGCTGCATTGGAAATAAAAATAAAAGCATTTTTTATATTATTACTGCTACCCTAACAAAAACTGACGAATTACAATGAAAAAATTTCAGAAATCCTATTTGCCTAAACGGAAATGTTTCTGAAAAAATAAGAGATCTTCTATCAATTGCATGTTTCCGATCAGTTGGGAAACTTTCTTTTTTCAAATTTAAGTAGTTGAATGCCTCTGACGCATGCTGTAATGATTCAGTCCCATCTCTGTCAACACGAAGCATAGCAGAAAAGAAAGTTCCATGTTGGCTCGTACGTGGCCAAATCGTTAAGGAGTCTGCCCCGAGACTGAACCTTTTTCAGAAGAGCAGAGTTTCTAATCCCAAATAATTAAAGTCGTTCTCATAAATCTGATATGTACTGGGAAAAAAGTAAAATAAAAATATTTTTTCAAATTGAATTAAACGAATTTTTGAAATGCTTAAATATATTTTGGAACATTACAGAAAGAGGTTTCCGAATTACCCAAAAACGTTTTTGAAATGTTCACTGTGAAACGTTGTTTATTTTGCGGGAAATTTGTGTGCTTGACTTTTGCGGATAAAGTAACAACCAATTTCCGACTAAATAAGTCGGTGACCACTAATGAAATTTTCGCAGTGCAAAATTATTTGATGTACGCGAATTTGTGCTTACTTGTAGATAGGTAAGTGAAATACTGAGAAGTAATAGCATTTTTTTTTAAATTTTTACCAGAAATAGTTATTTTTTAGCAATTTTAAAATCCTATTCGTTTTGAGAAGAATGCAGATGAAGGTTGCCATTTTTTTTGTAATGGTTTGAAGAAAAAATTAACTTTCTAATTAGCGTATATAGTAAAAACCAATTTCATTATTTGCATAAAAAGTTAAGAGCAATTGCTTCTGATTAATTCTAATACATTAACAATGAAAGATTAATTGCTACCAACATTGATTCATTAGATTTATTAAATTTTAGACGTGTATGGAATCGTTAAAAAAATTAAGTCTAAGGGTACGAAAATGATAAAGGTTTTACTCTACTATGGTAGGGTCAAGTGGGGTAAGTGTGATCGGGGGTAAGTGTGATAAACAGCTCTTGTAACTTTGGGAATCATTCTAAAAATCTGAAAGTTTGCAATATATAACATTAGACCACTTATACTTAAACTAAAAAGAAATATTGACTTTAAATAATAGTTTAAAGATAGTTTTGAGCTTTTGAATTTAAGTGCAACTGTCTGGGTTTTTTTCAAATTCGAAAGGTTTTCTTCCAAATTCCATAAGTGTCATATTTTTATAAAAATCCTGTTGTTTTATCTTTCTCTGTTAGTAAAAAGAATAAAGGTATATAAAACTGTTTTGGTTTAGTATTTCACATGTTGTGAAGTATGGAATAACAATCACAGTTACCCCTCAAAATATCAGTTGTGGGTAACTGTGATAAGTGACATATGGGGTAAGTGTGATAATCCAAAACACCCCATTTACCTTGTGCAAAACATACATAAATATAAAAAATTATTATATTTTTATTAAATTATAAATTATTATTAAAAAAATGAATAAAAGGAAATGGCATTTCATTTCACAATATGTCAGAGGATTTTGAATTAGAAATACCAAAAACTGACCTTTATGAGGGATGCTACATTCTTGTTGCCTTTAAAAAAACGCACGGTAAAGCACTTTTTGGGACAAGTTCAGTCTGAAAATGAGGTGAATCGAGAAGGGATTACTGTAAAATTTGTTAAATATGATAGCATAACAAAGAAATTTTCATGGCCAAATATGGATAACGTGTGTATAATTGATGAGGACGATATTGTTTTGAACCTCCCATGTCCAAATATGGTTCGAAGAGAACGTCTGTATTTTTCGCAAGATTTTGAAAATTACAATCTGTAAAAAAAAGCAGTCTAACTAATAATAAAAATTGAATAGCACCATAGGTATTTTGACTTTAAAATTGTTTGTTTCTTTTACATCCTGACTTAAGTTTATTATATCACAACATGAACCAAAAACGAAAATTCTCAATATTTTTGATTTTTCTTATCCGCATATTTCTATAATAAGATGTAAAATGCTAATAAATTTATGTTTATATTAAATTGTTACGAAAAATGTATGCTAGGTAATTTATAAGGCTTGAAAACACTTATTGCAACTGAAATCACACTTACCCCTTTGTGGGGTAAGTGTGATAAAACAGCAATGGATTTTGAAATGCAAATTTTATTCACTTAAATTTGGAATTCAAACATATAAATTTTTTCCTACATAGGTATGTTTCTTATAATAATTCACTACCAATTTTAGGATTTGCAATTTACTTGAAGCAGAACTAATTTTTTAAAGGAAAAATGCAGAAACCCTATCACACTTACCCCACTTGACCCTACCGCTTTTTAAAAAAATTAAATCCTTCAGCTGTTTTAAGGCATCGGCTTGTTAATCTAACTATCCTTAGAGAGGTAAATGATAGATCTAGCAGGCCTAAAATATTTTATCAACCTTTTCTTATAATTTTAGACGCTGATAAAATATTCTAAAAATTTTAGGATTTCTTTTTAAAAAATTGTATGAGGAATTATCGTAGGAGAATGATATATAAAATGGGTATAAGAATTGAAGAGCTAAGTGGAAAAACGTGCTAAGTGACATTTTTGGAAAAAAAAAGATTTTTGTGTCAATGAACATATAAGTGAATGAACATTAAGTATATTTTATACCATTTGCGATTCCCGTTTTAAAGAATTTAAACGCAAACTAAAAACTTTAAAATTCATTTGCTCGTTTTCACTATTTTTTCGCTTAGCACGTTCTTCCACTAAGCCCTTCAATTGTACGTTGCTGTCCAATCATCTCGCGAGGGATACAATGTAGCTATGAAGTTTTGCAGGATGCTGGTTCAGGTGTTGGTATCAACCCTAGGAAATTAATTACATGACACCAATGGCTCACTGATACGTTCCCCTGTCAACCTTAGCACTTACAATTTGATTAAGAACATGTCCAAATTAACGCGAGGATCTTTTTATTTTACATCTTAACCGCGAAAATTGGGAAGCCGGTGTGGTCTACGTGATGTACCACCAAACCCCAATGGGGAAGTAGGTAAAAAAAAATGGGTTGGGATGCCCCGCTAAGCTACATTCAAGGCTGTCCCATCATCGAGATAGGGTTGAAGGGTGGACCCCTTTAATTTTTCAAGATTTGACAACCAAGATGCATTGATAAAATCTCATTTATCATTTACCAATGCGCCCTATTGTGGAGTGCTCTGAGGTAGATAATTGAAGGTGATTGAAACAATTTATAAAATTTTATCTTAATGAAGTAATGAGGTTAATACGGTTGAATACTGTTTAGTAGATAATTATAACAACATAATTTGAAACAATGCAGGAATTATTGGATATTGTGTTAGTTGAATACCGTAATATGCTTGAAAATAGAGTTCAGAAGAGGGTAAGGGAAAAGTATACAATTTGCAAATGCATGGAGTAATGAAATTGTTGGATTGTCACATCTATAATGTTTCATTAAATATAAAAACATTTTTTTACTTAATAGAAAAAGAATTAAAGAGACTTTCATTACTTATGCAGTTATGAAGTTTCAAACATTATTTTATTCCAAAATTGCATCGACGTATAAGTTAAATTACGTTAATTTCATTTATATATTCAGTTATAATTCTAGTAACCTAAATAAAAATGTTTTAGCTACCACACTACGTTTATAACGTAAAAAGTGAAAGCTTTTATAAAAATTATGTCCGTCCGTGAACCACTTTTACAGAAAAAACCACAAGCCTCCCAAGCGTCATATCGAAGCAAAATACCAGGCTAGAATATATCCAAAACTTCATTAAAAAAGATTAAATTAGAAGTATATTTAAAATTTAAATAACTAAAAATTTAATACACATTCCATTTTTATTATTATCATTTTTATTCAATATTTTCACTGTTGCCAGTTCGTCAAACGCACAAATTTTTTTTATTTAAAATTAAAATAAAACTTGAAAGAATATTTATTTGATATAAATCAGTTTGGAATGACGTCTTGTTGTATACCATAATAGCGTTCTTTTATTGGTTCATTACATGTGTATTAAAAAAGATGCAGAGAGAGTTTTAAATTTTTTACATGAATAATCTGGTCATTTTTAATTTACTTTTCAGCATTTATTAATGTACAATTGCAAAGAAGCGTCAAAATACAAAAAAAAAATATTATTTATTAGAAAAGTGTAAATACTTCTTCTAAAAAAATATAAAGAATAACCATATTATGATAAGTTTTGCTTCCATTTCTTAAACATTAATTTTACTACATACTTAGTATTTAAACTGCAAATTAATTTAACAAACTATAAAGAATAATAAGTGAATTGCGAAAGAAAGTTAATAAAAATTAGAAATTATGACGACTAATTTCCTTAATAAAGCTACAGAGAACTTTTATTAAATAAAAATCTAGTTATTTTTAATTTTCAAAATAGAAAAAGTTAAATCATGTGTTATAATAAGTTTGGCACCATTTTTAGAACAAAAAAATTACATCATTTTTCTTCCAACTTAAAACAAATTCAGCAAACGATTAAGACTATTAATTAAATTTGAGAAAGAAAATTAATGAAAATTGTTGATTTTCTTTCTAAGGTATATAAATAGTGTATGGAAGTGGTTCTAAATAACCTTTACTGTTACAAAAACCTAATTGTTTTTTTGCAGTTATGCTTATGATACTAATGGTTCGGTTGGTGACTTCTGATGATCAAAAAATATTAAAGTAAGCTTGCTATATGTATGAAGTTTTGTTAAAGTGGAATAGTTATTGGATTTATACTGCTTCGTTACTTGGCAACATAGAGCAACATCCCTTTTGGACTTGTTTCAACACTTTGTCAAAGAAAACAAAACAACCAATGAAATCGAAGTTCGGAGCGCGTGACGTTATAAAAAAACTAATGAGCTTGTTTCAAGTAGTAGTCAAAGAAAACAAAACAACCAATGAAATCGCAGTTTGGAGAGCGTGACATCATAAGAAATATTCCCATTGAGACCGGTCGTGGTATTACAGCTGTTTGTTGCACTATTAAGGGTACGCCCGTGCAACGCCGGGCATTTACTGCTAGTCCTATACGTGAAAGTACTAAAAATCTTCACTCAATTTAACGCAATTTTCCTCATACAAACATAAAAACAACTAAATGATAACGCCGATGCTCACACTATACATTATTTTAACAACAACGAACGCTCTTAAATGAAAGTTACTAGCAATTTCACGGTCCATAAACTTGCAAAAAGTATAGTCAAAAACTTATGTACATATTCATGTGGTACAAAACAACGCTATAAACAATTTCTTTTGCGACGTCATGCCCTAAAGGAAACATTGTAGTAGAGAAATATTATACAACTTTTCTTTTCTCTGGGAATTTTTTTTCTTTTCGGCAATTTCCGAATTATGCCAAAAGTAGGGCAGAAAATATTAAAATTGGCGACAAAATTCATCCTCAATAAAATGCGGATACCATTAGTTTGAATAGGGAATATCTGCTAGTTATTCTATATGAACATGCATTTTGAAATCAAGAGCAAATGCTGTCATTTTATTAAAGTATCTTCCCTCTAAAAAAAATATTTAATATTCTTTTTAGTAATTTAATATAACCATAGCTATTCAATTGTGTCCAGTTACCCATACATAAGGCTTTATGCATCATTGCAACTGACGTAAAAATTCGAAGTAATCGAACTGATCCTGACAGTAAAAATGTTTTAAAGATGGATTATTTATTGGTTGTGTGTTGAATCAGATAGTAAGGTTTACTATTGTTACATTTGTATCACGTCCGTGACATAAAAAAAAAGTACGATGACCACTGGTTTGATAATTTATAATAGGGCATTATAAGAGAATATATATTATATAACCAAGACGTTTATCGTTTTTATGTAGGTTCCCTCCATGATTTTAGAATATAAACGTATTGGTGCAAACCAAAGTAATGGCACTAACACGACTTAATTTTAAAAAATAGTGTATTGCGCATTCATAACTATCCATAGTATTATGTTTATGATACTATTACAGCCATACACAATGTAATACGGAAATTCCAATATTGTAATAATCTATAAGATATATTTAAACTTAAATATAATATATTAATTAGCAAGCACGTTGAGCTGTAAAACGTGCCCCGTATACGGGGTATATTTTCCCAGACTACCAAAAATGGATGGGGCAAATTTTCCAACTATTTCAAAAAGATTTAACCCACTTAAAAAACATTTTGTTGTTTTTAATGTACTTTTTATTGTAAACTAAAATATCCCAAAAGATTATACCCAGAATATAGGTAAAATTGGAAAAAAAAGTCAGTTTACGAAATAAAATTATTATGTTAAGATCAATATCATCTGGATCATTTTGAAATCAAGCAAATTGTGTAACTCCCCCTTTTGTGTATTTATAGTCTGGTGCTCCTTTCTAGGTTTTTTTTTAAGTATTGCTAAATATTTTTTTACAAAATCATATCGCATGCTCTAGCCATGCTCATGCATTAGCCAGCCATTTACTTCTAATTTTTGGGTACAACATATGATATATTAATATTTTATGGTGCAATTATCCACAATCAATCAGGAATATTTAAGTTCTTGGATGCTTTTACGCTACTAAATCCATTCTTGACAGTTATTAGAGCAACGTATATTGCTTCAGGAATGGTACGATTTCTGCCAGCTTTCTTTTTAGTACTATGTAGACATTTTTTTAAAATCAAAAACAAAATTTTTTACATTAAGATTTTAATGTATGATTATATAACTTGGTCATGCATTAAAAAACGATTGAATTTTTTTTCATATTATAAAGGTTGGATCACGTTTATATACTAGTCATTGTTGGAATTCTTGCCCCGTGAAATTTTGGAAAACCTGCCCCTTGACCATATTTGACTCAAATAGAGCCTTGACAATTAGAGGCTTAAGTTATTTTAAAAACAAATACATATTTAGGTAGAGAGAGGAACCACTTTTTATCATACGCAATGATAAAACTATAAGTTAAATGCAAGTACGTTTAATTTAGGTTTGAATGTAAACATAACAAATTACTCAACGTTGAAAAAATCATAAGAACAGTTCCAATGAAAATATTACAACACCAACTCTTAACTAATATTCTTGTGAGGGACATAGGCCGTGTTGCTTCATAAACCAAGCAAACAGTTGGTTCCCCCCAACGGCTCATTTCCAATATAAAGCCTGGTGGAAAACTTATAAAATGGGAAAACTAGCCCCGGTCTCCCTTATGTTTGCATCTGTTTCAGAAAAGGGATGCTATATGGAAATGAATGCTTCAAGGTATTATGATAACAAGAGAGACGTATTATGATTAAAGAAATTCATGTTATAATCACTAGCGTTAAAAATATATTTATTAGATTGCATATTTGTTTTAACTAACGTTTTTTTAAAGACATTTTTACATATTTTAGAATTATGAAGTTTTTCGAATGAAATTATAATTTCGAAATTGAGTAATTCATTAAAAAGACTCTCAATTTTAAGAATGAAAAGCTTTAAGATTGTATATGAAATTGTAAAGTTAATTTGAAATTGTTAATTTCAAATGTAAGTCAGATCATGGAAAAGCAAATACTTTAATGAGGATTCTATTCGTATTTAAATTTTTTAACATTTACTGCTATTAAAACTTAAAAATTCCTAAACAAACTTTTTTTACCTTTAGCTACTTGCATAAGTATGCTTGCCTTATTTTTTATCAATTTTCGAAAAGTTTTAAAATTGCACTCATTTGGTATTATTTTTAAAAGCAATACTATTGCAAACAATTAATTTAATTTTCTCAACAAGAGTCTAGTTCTAATTTTAAATGTGAATGTTTTTTATGATGTCACTCTTTCCATTCTGCGATTTCATTGGTTGTTTTTTCTCTTTCCGTACTAAGTGAAACAAGCCCATTGGTTTAGTAAGACGTCACGCTCTCTGTACTGCGATTTCTTTGGTTGTTTTGTTTTCTTGGTGTACTACGTGAAACAAGCCCATTGAATTCCTTTTTTTTTGTCTAAATGTGTTATTTTAAAGGTTTCCAAAATCTAAAACATAACTCCCACCAATCTACCACATTTTTTAAAGTCCTCAATTGGTGTTCACTTTGTATAAGCTTTCTATAAAACTCATTTAATGTCACCATTTCACATCATATTATTAAAGGACATCATATTATTAAATTTTGTGCTTGCATACAATGTTAAAAATATGACATTTGGTTTCATCAAAACTGTGGTTTGCTAGTAGCTTCAACGACTGTGTGAAATATTTCAACATATTTTCGGTAATCAGTCGAACCACTTTTCAGGTTTTCTTCTGTCTGGTAAAATTTTCGGTAATTGGTTGAACAATTTGTCAGACATTTGTCATACAAAACCTGTAAAATTGTTCAACAGAATACCAAAAATATAGTCACCACACAACAGTTGCAGCTACTAGGAACCATTCTTATAGTGTACACTCTTAAAACAAAAAAGTGAAATCCACTCCTATAGGAGAAGTGCATTTTCGACACCGGAAAGAAGTGGAAATTAACTCTGGCTGAGTTAAAACCGCTCGTTTTAAGAGTGTAGGACGAAGATTGTTTTCTTTTATTTCTTTTTCACACTCCGCAAAAAGAGTGAAATCCACTCCTATAGAGGAAGTGCATTTTCGGCACGGAAAGGAGAAGAAATTAACTCAGACTCAGTTAAAACCACTCGTTTGATTTAAGAGTGAAACCAAATATAAATTTTTGACATCATAGCATACAATGCTGATTATAATTTCATTTTCTTAATCTCTTGAAAACAATCACTTAAATAGGCTTCTATGCATTTTGAATTCCGGATCATGGGAAGGTTAAAAGTTTCTCATAAACAGGGTAAATACGCATTTAGAATTGCAACACCGTCGTGTAAAGGTAACAATAAGGTCCCCGCAAACAGGGTAAAAAAAGTAGGAAACTAGTGCAAAATATATCAAAGAACTTCGCAATTAGTCACTGATGGAAGTTATAATTACTCATGAAATTTGTCTACTGCTAATTACTCGCTTACACTCTATGTTCAAGGTGCGAGTCGTGTTCAAGGGTTAATGGTTAAATAGAACGGAGGAAGGGTTAAAATGGAATGTAACCTTTCTCACAGCATTATTCTTTATCGTAAAACAGATTACTGCACTTTTAAGGGAATTTAATGGGAGTTGTTTGTTATACTTTTATTTTCCCATACTCTATTTTTTAAAGAGTTAAAAACAAACTATTGCCTTGGTTTACCCCTAACCGTTTAATGGTTTGGTTTTAAAATGTTTTTGTGTTATAAGTAATTTGTAAAAAACTAACCAAATACGCTTTTATTAGTCGTAAAGCTTCAAAACCATATCCGACCGTGGCTTAAGATATTCGAGCGCTTTTTTATTAGTATAAACAAGCAAAAATCTTACAAAACATGAAAACAACTTGCCAAAAGGCCAAGGCTTATACTGGCAATTGAAAAAAAAAAGTTTAAGTACATAATTTAATTAAGAACAAACAAGTACAATAGAATTCATAAGGAGCTCTTCTTTAAGATTTTGAAGCTATTTTATTTAAATTTGACATTGTTCCTAACCTTCATCTCAAAATAGCTAACCTTCATCTAATATTTATTCCATATCATTGGAAAATAAAAGTTTAAATGTTTATTCTATGTGGAAACAATCAACTAATAATTTGATATTCCACCCCAATCCCCGCATACCTTACTTTCATTAATTCATATTTCGAAAGAAAAACTCATTATTTAACATTACACACATTCTTTATAAATACAAACGGAAAGATATATCATTTTTATAATTATCTTTTTTTATTTTTTAATAAAATAAAAAATTAAAATGAATATAAAAATAAAATTTGAATTGTTCTCAAATTCATAAAATGTTTTTATGAACTTCAAATTCATCTGAAAATAATAAAATATCGTGTCATTAATATCAGTAAGTAAAAACATTCTTTAAAAAAATTAATTTTTTATTTAAATTTTCGTAAGTTTTTTAATTGTCTAAAATTTATTTATTTTAATGTAAGCCATTACATAATCAAGTTTTTGCTTATATCAATATGTTATAAATTTACTCTCAAACCTTCAAACGAAAAAGAATTTTTTTTTGATTCATGTTTATTAAGTTATGGTAACATAAATTTGCCACAAAATTAGAGAACGGAGCAGAAAAAGCCCTGACTTACACTAATTTTGTTTTTCTCATTTTTATAGTTAGATTTTAATGAGAATATGTTAAAACGTGAGCATATGTTAAAAGTTTTTACATACCTGAGTGATTAAGGTAAAAACCTTTGAATAATATACTACATTAAACTTACGTTTTAACTAAACTCCTGAGCAATTACATATGTGACGGAATGACAATTTTGAATTGTAGAATGGAAGTAAAACAATTGCCACGAAGCTATTTTCGAAGGAAAATTGGTTTTTCAGTTTATATATTTTTGTTAATGATTAAAAGATAATAAAAAAAAATGAATTTTTTAAAAAGAATTTTATTACTTCATTTTTGACTAACTTCTTTTTGTGTGATGGAATGACATGTTTGCAACCACGACTGAATCCTGGTACTTAAAAAGGAAATTTCTGTGAATTAATAATAAATTGAGTTTTTAAACTAATGCATATCTTAAGTATGATAGAGCAACCTACCTGTAACAGGGTTTAAGCTATTAACTGTCATTTGACTTGACGGAATGACCTTGACAGAATGACTAAAAGTTTCATAAACATATATTAAATTAAAAGTATGTAAAGTAATAAATGTAAAAAAAAATATTATCCAGAATGCTCATAAGATATTAAATATTACATTATATACATTTATTCACATGTGAAAGGCTTTTCAAACACATATCGAGGATGATTTCCAACTATTTGAAATGCTGGCTGAATTTGCAGAGCCAACAAATCTTTTTCTGTCCACAAGGCATCGATCTTCTTTTTCGGGAAATGTGAATACATGTCCTTTATCGTCCCTGCTTTCTTAAACCATAATTTGAAAGCTTGGAATATATTTTTAAACTTAATTAAAAAATTTCAAAAAAATTGTCATTTCAAAAAGTTGACATTTTTATGGAATTGCTTTCCAACGAAGGGGTTAGAAATGGTGAAATTACGGAAAATCTGAACACATGAATGTTTTTGTCGTAAATCGTTACTTTTCTAAAAAGAGAGATAGCTTATATCATACTATCGTCACATATACCAAGCTTCATTTAATTTACCTACAAGTTCATGAGATTTTTGCAAATTTTTTAAACATACATCCTTCCTTTTTTTACCAGTAACAGTCGAACAGCGTGGAATTTAGGTAATAGGAGTACTGACTACAAGATTCATGTTTACCAAACTCTGTATTTATTTTAAGTGCCATTACTCGTCATATTTTAACCTTCAAACTCACAGTTATTCCCCATCGGGATGTGACTTTTTAAACCCAATTAGCGTGTCACGTATAGAAAAATCAAGCATTTTGACCTAATCACTGCCTGACCTTTTTCTGCTTAGGTTCACATTCATTTACATTTAGATATCATTTAATTAGCGATTCCTATTGAGATTTGAAGTAAAAGGATTTAAAAGGATACTCTAACTAATAGAAAGTAATACATTGTACAATAAATAACAAACGACATCATGACATAGGCATATTTGGAATGTGTTGGTTTGGTTGGACATGGTTTTAAATGCATTTATATTAGCAAAAAATAGGTTCACCACTTGAACATTTTGACTAAGGATAGTCTAACTAATAGAGAGTAATACATTGCACAATAAATACTTTTTTGATTAAGTTCACAATCATTTACATTTTTATATCATTTCATTAACGATTCTTATTGAGATTTGAAGTAAAAGGATTTAAAAGGATACTCTAACTAATAGAAAGTAATGCATTGAACAATAAATAACAAACGACATCATGACATAGTCATATTTGGAATGTTTAATGTGTTGGTTTGGTTGGACATGGTTTTAAATGCATTTATATTAGCAAAAAATAGGTTCACCACTTTGGACATTTGGACATTTGGACAGCACTTGGACATTTTGACTAAGGATAGTCTAACTAATAGAGAGTATTACATTACACAATAAATACTTTTTTGATTAAGTTCACATTCATTTACATTTTTATATCATTTCATTAACGATTCCTATTGAGATTTGAAGTAAAAGGATTTAAAAGGATACTCTAACTATTAGAAAGTAATGCATTGAACAATAAATAACAAACGACATCATGACATAGTCATATTTGGAATGTGTAATGTGTTGGTTTGGTTGGACATGGTTTTAAATGCATTTATATTAGCAAAAAATAGGTTCACCACTTGGACATTTTGACTAAGGATAGCCTAACTAATAGAGAGTAATAAATTGCACAATAAATACTTTTTTTGATTAAGTTCACAATCATTTACATTTTTATATCATTTCATCAACGATTCCTATTGATATTTGAAGTAAAGGGATTTAAAAGGATACTCTACCTAATAGAAAGAAATACATTGTACACACACAATAAATAACGACATCATGACATAGGCACATTAGGAATGCGTTAGTTTGAGCATGGTTTTAAATGAATTTATGTTAGCAAAAAATAGGTTCACCACTTGGACATTTTGGCTAAGGATAGCCTAACTAATAGAGAGTAATAAATTGCACAATAAATACTTTTTGGATTAAGTTCACAATCATTTACATTTTTATATCATTTCATTAACGATTCTTATTGAGATTTGATGTAAAAAGATTTAAAAGGATACTCTAACTAATAGAAAGTAATACATTGTACAATAACTAACTAACGAGATCATGACATAGGCACATAAGGAATGCGTTAGTTTGGTTGGACATGGTTTTAAATGCATTTATATTAGCAAAAAATAAGTACACCACTTGCAGATTTTGGCTAAGGATAGTCTAACTAATAGAGAGTAATACATTGCATAATAAATACTTTTTGGATTAGGTTCACAATCATTTGCCTTTTTATACCATTTCATTAACGATTCTTATTGAGATTCAAGTGTGGTTCTAAAATACGATGCCCGTCGCCAATAGCCCTCGTGTAGCTATAGTGCGACGATAATTCAAACTAAACTAAACTAAACTGAGATTTGAAGTAAAAGGATTTAAAAGGATACTCTAACTAATAGAAAGTAATACATTGTACAATAAATAACTAACGACATCATGACATGCATAGGCACATAAGGAATGCGTTAGTTTGAGCATGGTTTTAAATGAATTTATGTTAGCAAAAAATAGGTTCACCACTTGGAGATTTTGGCTAAGGGATACTCAAATTGGCTAAAGTGTAAACTTGTTTCCACTGCGTAAGATTGAAAATTAAATTTTTAAATAAAGATTTATTTTTTTCATTTTTTTAAAATTGTATTTCTGCAGCATTTTATTATTAATGTCCACTCCATGCTTTAGATTTAAAATTTGGTCAAAAAATCATAAATTTAAAAAAAAAATTACGTGTGTTGCTGAAAAACCTGACTGTCTGGTGGCGGGTTATACGCCTGTATGCCTCCGAGGGTTAAGCCACAAAGTCATTTTTAAAATATCAATAGCACTTAATAAATTAAGTGAATTTTTCAGCTTTTCCCCTTTAAATGTACGCCATTTATTAAATTATATTGTCTTATAGTTATACTGAATGTCATGTTTTAAAATCCTTAAACGTTTACCTTAAAGTGAAAATGAGAAAATAGTTAAAATTATAAATCAGCAGAGCTTTTGAAACAGTACTTGAGGATAGTATAGTTTTCTTTTTGTTCGGTTTTAGTTCAATTATAGAATAGGAGTTTCCGCTTCTACTAGATCTTAGGGTTTTTGCTTTATTTGAGTTTGTTTTCATTTATTTAGTAAGAATTACAAGTTTGAGCTTGAGTTAAAGGCTTCAAGCTGTCTGTTTTTAAAATCCGCACAGAGTTTTATCACATTCATGCCACGCATTGTTATTTAGAACAGTGTTCAAATGACGGATAAAAAGTTATAAAAAAAATTAATTAAATTGTAGAGGCTAAACATTTCAAAAATGTTAAATTTAATGAACCATTGTATAATGTTGTTTCTATTGATAGGTACTGTTGTACCGTCGCCCTAATTTTGAGATAATTGTAAAACCTCACAGAAAGTTTACAAGACTATAAAAACAATCAGCCTGAAAATAGACCTTTGTTCAATTTTATTTAGTATAAAACTGAGGGTTTTTTTTTCATTTTAAATGGCATAATAACTCTCCCACACGTTGGGGTTAATGAATAGCTTCGTTTTCAATCCTGCAGAGTCGTTACCTAAATTGTAAAAAAGATAGGATTATAAAATGTAAAGTAGCCTATTGTATCCAGCTGCTTGAAAATGTAATGTTGTGTTCCATTTCTAGAACTAAGTTGTTGTTTTTTAAATTCATTTCAGATTGGAAGCGAAATTCTCCTACTCTTTTGAAATAAATAATTGTTTTTTCTCATACAATCCTGAAGCTGTTAGCCTAATTTTAAACTAAATTGTAACTAATTAACCTCATGGTATGATGTACACAATACATGGATAGTACTTAAAGCGGAAAAGTGGTCTAAACAACAAAATAAGGTTTTTAAATTAACACTTCATTAAAATAGACCAAAATTTTAAAGATATGTCGGTCGGTGTAATTATTATAGCTAAAATTAGCCGATACATCAATCATTTACCAAAAAAATGGACAGAATTACAAAAGGTTCGAATGATTCTTCTGAAAAATCATTCGAACCTTTGTAATCATCCGTCACTTTTGCTGGTAAGTAGCAATGCATCCAGCTGCTTCTAAACAATATTGTTTCCTTTATTGAGTTTATAATAGGGTATCCAATTTAATTTACGAAAGTATATTTTTTCTATCCCACATGTTTAACATTTTTGCTTCCAGGAAATAAAGGATGATAATTTAAAAAAAAAAGTCACCCGCACATCCTGTCAAGAATACCACCCTAATAGATGCCGGTTGTGAATAGGGATGTAAGAGAAGTATTTTCTTATTTATTTTTACCTGTTCTTAAGCATAGAAAAGAAAATTAATATCTATTTAAAATTAGATTTTTACCGTCACATATACTTTTGTGGAACTACATTTCGTTTTAATGTTCATCGTTTTTATAAATAAAGTATTCTTTGATTACTTTTTTCTTATTTATTACTAAAAAAGTATAAGTTAGAATGTATTGGTATTTGGTATTATAAAACAACTATTTGAGGAAAATTTTATATTATGATCGACAGTTTAACTATTCGTAATTTTCAAATAAATTTGGAGGTCTTTATTTGTATAATTGATGCATACAATATACAAACATGTATTTTATACACATTTATAAATTTATAAGCAATTACTACACATTTATATACACACATATAAATCTAAGAGAATTTCAGTTCTTTTAACAAAACGCCAACATTTTTTCAAATAGAAGTTTATTAAATTTTAAAAATTAAGTATTGAGGAGACACTTTTAAAAACACTTACAACAGAATATACTTTTTTAAAAAAACTAATTTTGGTGAAAATTCAAATCTTATTCAGTGAAAAAGCAAGCTTACACTTTCGAACATTTGGTTTACTTTGGTTACACAACTTAGGTACACTTATTTTAATATTTAATTTTGCTAACAGTCTTTCAGAAGTAACGCGTGTATTTTAAATCAGTGCCGTTGTGACTTCCGCCCCACCGTGTAGCAAACACGGAAAAATACCACTCGAGTAAATAAACCCCAGAAACCGATAAACCTCAGGGTGCCGCGAGATGTCAATGTACTACTTTGACTCCCTTTTCTTGATGAAAGGGTTAAATTTACAGCAGGTGTTTACTACGCATAAATTTTCATTAGAAAAGTGAGATATAACTTATCAATCTTCAATAGAACTAATTCTCTTACATATTGCAATGTGCAGGCTAATTGAATTGGTAGCGTGTTCACCTCTTAATCGTGGGCTCGAGTACCGGCCGAGTTGGTAGATTTTCAGAATAGGAAAATCGTAAACAAGCACGTGTCATATTATTATGTGACATGTAAAAGATATTTTGAGCAAATACGAGGTTTAGGACACTCTCGGCAAAATTAAATATTGGCAAAATTTAACATCCACAGAGAGATCCCATTAATTTTTAACTGAGATTCAAAATTAATATTAAGAGCCGCTATATGGACACAACAAATGGCTCTCACGTTTAGGGAATTCGCTGAGTCTGCAAAAGGCCTGATTTGCCAAACGTGGACGTATTAGGGAAAATGTTGCACTGAGAGATGAAAGAAGATTAAAGAGTTAAAAATACCCACAATGCGCCATTGCGGTAACATCGAAACGACCTAATGGGTACCAGGAACAAGTTCAGCATTTTTAAAACAAACTACATTCATTTTCAAAAGTTATTAAAAAAATTCAATGATGTGTTAGGAATTTCAAAATGATGTTTTAGCACGCACTAACGACAGCACACTCTATTGATTTTACTATAAATTCATTAACAATTGAACTATATTATTAAATTTTAATATGAATTAATGAAGTTAAAATAAATAAAGATTAATATTAAACCTCTAAAAAAACATCCCAGGTTTGCTTTCTTTTTGGATGTTCATAGAATTGAAAAAATAAATTCTTATGTTGTTAAAATAAGTACAGTATAGCTATTTAAAAAATTTCAAATACTCTGATTAATATGGAACAAAATAACAGAAAATACTTCGGTAAAAGTTTATTTGGATTTATGGTTTTAATTTATGTTTGAAATGCAACTAAGTAAGAAATGTTACAAACCGTAATAAAAAATAGTAATGGCTAAAATAATCCTTAAATTAAATTTACAAATATAATTTAAACACTATGAATAGAAACAAAACAAATGTTCTTTCGGTGCCTTATTTTATCTTAATATTTACATATACAAAAACATTTGCATATAGCTACGAATATAGAATAATAAATAGATTTAAAAAATTAATATTACAAATATTTAAATTTATTTACTCCTCTTAGTTTTTCAACTTTGCAGTGAATATATGCGTCCATCTTTTCAGATTTTATGTATTTAAAAAAATTAACGTTTGTTGAAAACAATACAGAGAACAATTTATATGTATAGTATTTTTAGATTAAAACTGAAAAGAGAAGCAACCGACGTCTTATGTCGGTTCTGTCTGTCCATTTCCTTTTATCATCGAGACAACGGCATCTGGATTCCACTGAACGATAATAATTATGTATGAAGCCAAAATTCCAACTACCGTTAACATATAACCGCGACTAAGTTCGAAAAATTTCCAACCTGTCAGAGACAAACGAGTGGATGATAATCGCATCGCGAAGAATTGCACAGATCTGTGCAATGCTGCATTTTTGGACACATCTAACGTTGATGTAGCTTGATAGAAGGACATCAAGCTTTTGTTTCCTTCTTCCATAGTTAGGGCAGCTGAAAATCCAATGCCAGCGAAAGCCAAAGTTAGCCGAAACAGTTTAAGCATGCTGTCCAAGAAAGATAGAGTGTTCATTTTGTGGTACAGCGCTATGTCAAACGTGCTATCGATACAGACACTGATTACGAATCCAACCGACCATAAAAAGACAAGTGGTGAAAATATTTCATCCATGAGGCACAACAAATCCGAGAGGTAAACAAATCGCTCTTCAAGGTTCTTCACGGTTGCCTCGTTCAGAGACTTCGCATCTTTAAATGTGGAGATGAGACTTGAGTTGTATGACTTGAAACATCGCCTCAAACAGTCGCACATAAAAATGTACAACACGATCGTGAAGGCTAGAGTGCCCCATGTAATGGAGTGCCTGATCAAAAACAGAATACTGCCAATAACGTAAATAATTTGGCCACTTAAAAACCCTAAGCGGACAGAAAAGAAATGAAGATGCAAAAAACTGTCCCTTCCCATTCTGTTAATTCTTATAGAAAGCACTATAACGTCGATTATCATAAACAACCATATCAGTAAAGCAATACCTTGGAGGCGGCATTTAAATATTTTCTCTTGTTGTCAAACGTTATCGTGCCGAAAAGTTTACTGATTCTTCGGATCAAAGTGTGCATTTTGTTCCTTTTCATGACATAGACGTCGGCACAGACAGTGGCGAAACTAGACTTCAAGAATGTTGAAAGCTGCATCCAAAAACCCAAACCCCCGTCTGTCAGGAACATGGCTAACACGGTTTTCAAGCTGAATAGATGGAGGTAAACCAAAGCGATAACATTCCACCATTTTAGTGGAAGTTTCTTGGCGTGCAGAGATGAAGGTTTGGGATAAGAAGATGTTTGGATTCCAATGATCATAAGAGAAATCAGAATGGGCCGAATCGCTTTTGTGAGAGATAAATTTCTCTTTAAAACGCGTTTTCTTCGCAAAGGAATCGAATTTAAAGAAACAAATATTGAAGAAGTAGATGCTTTATTAAATTTCAAACAGTCCATGATACAACTGAAGAATTTTTACTTTCTATATTATATATAGAATAATACTGTATAAAATTGTTGTGAAAAATATGTTGTTTGCATCATTTAAGTACAGGGAGATGTATTTCGTGTTTTCTTCAAAATATGAAAGTATAATATAATCACGAACTTATTTATAAAACTATTGAAACAAATTTTTTTTATTGATTTAAATTTTATTTTTGAATATTGCTTCATAAAGTACACCCTTGAAAAGTATAGTTCTGTCATTAAAATTAAATATTTAAATGGATGAATTTTCATTTACAAGAGAAAATCTTATTAAATACTTATTGGGGAAAAACATGTTGATAACATATTATGTATTGAATTCCTTCAAAGCATAATGGGAAAATAACTGCGCTATAATCAATCAAAGTCTTCGACAGAAATCCTTACTTTTCGTTTAAACATTTTAACAAGAGTAATACCAAAATATGGATAAAATGTACTTAAAATGTTTTAAAGTACAAATTATGTATCAAAACATTATAATCACTCAACGAAGACAACTTTAATTTGAAAAACATTATTGATTTTCAGTCACGATTTTTCACACATAAACAATGTATAAAAGGGTATTTTAAATAACATTTAAAATGGATATATCTTAAATAAAATATTTTTTTTAAATGTATTACCCTTTAAGACCAACATTGCGTGATACTGCGTGTCTTGTTTACGCAAAATGAAAATTTTCGAGCTTTTAAGGGATAACGATCTGTTGACAATATCGGTCATTTGATTATAATATAAGTATATTGTTTCAAAAAGAATAATTAAATTACCTTGAAAGCATAATAATTATTTTTAAATATTAAATTATTGATCTTATGCGATAACTCGCAATGCACAACAATACAGCATTTACAATTGCGATCATATTCCATTACTTCATCAACAATTGCTCATAAATTATTTAATCGTCATTTACTAAATCTAAGTTTATAATATACTATGGAAAATAATGCGCCATATATGTAAGGGGAATAAGCAATAAATGGAACATGGGACAAGGAGGTATAACTGTTCCTGTCGTCTGTCACACTCCGTCACTTTGTATAATTAGAAGATCTATTCTATACATCAGAACAAAGAAGATCGAATTTATTTATCTAATTATTTCATTTTTAAAATAGATTAGAGCCTCTATGGTATCTTATTAAGTGTATTATATATGGTCTTCACTCAAAAACAATGAAATAGAAAAGCTGTCACATAATTTCATTCATATTGTACTTTTTAATGAAGGTGCAAGTAGGTTAACGAGTGAAATTTAGTGTAGATATATCGTATGAATAGTTCGTTTACACATTCTACCACTGACAAAAATTAAAATAATTTTCAGTACAACCTCGAAATTAAAAGATGTTCTTCTATGTCATCCTTTAAATAATCCAAATGAATTCAGATTGCGGCAAACTATTTAAGTTTAACCAAGGATGTCGGACATAATACTGGTAACCAAAATATCAGCATCGTCGCACAATCAAAACCAAGAAATATTAATGAATTATCTCTCCCCGCTGCATGTTTTTATATGAGTAGGGGTTTCTTTTTCAATTTATTAGATATTTCAAGGCTACATATACAATTTAAAGTAAAAATTCACACTTTTGTTTTAAACAATAGGGTACTTTTGATTGTAAAATTGAATCATAAAAAGGCTGTAGTAATATTGAAAGATTGTCGGTATTGATAAAAAGATAATCGCTTCTAGTATATACGACGATATATACTTGTACTATAATGTCGGTGATGGTTTTTACCGTTTCTTTCCTAAAATTTGAATAAGGAATTAAAACTCACAAATAGCAAAATAAAACTGCAAAAATACATCACATCTGAATTAGATGGGGCTGCACAAATTTTACTACTTAAGTTGCCCGCGGAAATCACGGGTGTGGGTAAAAATATAATAAATGCTAAATTAAGCACACAAAACAATGTGGTGAATTGCTTTTTTTAACCTAGTTACTCAACACAGGTAAAAGTAATATTAGACTAAGTTCTGTGTAAAGAGTTTGGTGCAGTACATTGTATATTACTTTTCCCAGCATTACACATTATATTAGATCCCTACTTCCGCAATCTACGTTTATATCGTAATTTTAAATCATTATATTTTAAAGTAATTTCAACAGACATTTTTAATTTTCAAAACTTTTTATAATACTTAACACATAAACTAAATATTATATAAATCATGACCATTTTAAAATAAGAATTTATTTTAAATTTTGTTGATGAATCTATTTAATAATTGACAATTTTTCTGAGGTAAAACCTTCACAACACGGATATTAATTTCGGCATATAAAAACTTGCTATTGGAATTTTTAAATGCCTTATGCAAAAATAATAATAAACACTCTAAAAAGAGGACATCATTTTTAGCCTACTTTTCTTTTTTTAATTCGAAAGAATTTTTAAAAAAATGCAAAAGTAGGTATTGACATGCGGTCGATGTCCGTCTGTCTGTCTGTCCGTATCTCCCTTCCAAAATCGGTTCTATCAATCGGATCTTAAAAATTCTTTTTTTGTTAGAAAGCTATGACCTCAGAGACCTAACTTTCATACTTTTTGTCCGCCTGTCTATACGTCCGGACGGACATAAATCTACTATCTGTCAGCGAATTTCCCATTGATTCAATTTTGAGTCATTTAAATCACTGTTGCCAAATAAACAATGGCATGAGAAACTTTATTTAAAAATATTTGAAGCAAAATAATTTTTTCATGAATCAGTTTCGAATGATGTCATAAAATTTAGCACTATGTGATTCTTTGATTGTTCATGCATTGTTTACCAAGAAAGCGGAAAGGCATATTTTTTGCATACAATTATGCTTAGTTTAATTTACATTTCTTATTTTGTTAATGTAGTTTGGAGCAGTTTCATTACTTATGTTATTAATAAATATTGAATTATTCTTTGAACTACAAATAAATCGTGCAGACGATAAATTATATTAAGTTAATTTGAGAAAGAATATTAATGAAAATAGTTGATTTTGGCTTTTAGAAGTTTAAATTATAGCTGGATGTTGTGTTTAGTGATTTTTTTCCGAATGTGTATAAATCTAGGGTAGAAACGGCTGTTGATGATATTTACTTTAGGAACCTAGTTTTTTTTCCTAGAACCTAGTTTGTTGTAGATCAGGCATGGGATTTCATGATGAAGGAGTGATCTACTAAACTTTTGGAAATTAACCTTTCCAAAAACAAACGTTTTAACAAAAAAAATACTTTTTAATAATAAATAATGAATTGTTTTACATTAACTGAAAGATACACAATATCTTGTCTCGATTTAGAAAGATATTAGTTTCTGAAAATACCATAACTTCTTCGAATAGTATTTAATTATCATTTTCGAAATTATTATTCTCATTATTTTTAAGGTTCTTTCGGGGGAAAAAACGAATTAGGGTAACGAGTACAGTGATTGCCCCCCCCCCCCCCCTCACAGTGATTGGCCCCCTCATTCATTATTGAAAATAATAAGAGCCCAAATAATTAAAGCCCAAAATGTTGTTGCCAACATGACAAACGTTAATGGCGGGAATTTTAAAAACATTTGTCACACCTATTTTGGGCTTTAACATCTTATTATTTTCAATAATGAATGAGGGGCCAATCACTGTGAGGGGAGCCAATCACTGTACTCGTTACCCTACAATATTTCATTTGTCGAGGATCCGAAAATGTTAAAAATAAAATAAGATTTTATTTATCGAATAGAGCCATTTCGTTTTTCCGCAACAAATATCCTACTACGAGACGATTTAAGCGCATACCATATTTATTGTTGCAAAATCAGCAAGTAGTTTATAGGTTAATATTAAAACGTAGCGGAGTTGTACTTTAACTTATTTATATAATTTATACTCCTGCTAGTATACCATAGTGTATAATGTAGCTGATAATATTGTCTAGAGCTGAAACCAATAACTAAATGCTTATTACTGCCATTTTTTGTGACTTTCTCTGATAAAAAAAATATTCAAAATAAACATATTTTAATCAGTAAATTGCATTATTTTTTAGCGATATGTTATAATAAACTTCAAGTTTAGCCCACTAGTGCATACTGTTGCAATTTGGCAACACACACGTTAATCCATTTAAAAATTACTTTAAAATATTCTTGATGTTGGGCAACTTTAGCTATATGTCATCCATTAGACGCTATATTCATGTTTAGAGTAAATAAGGTAATTATTTAAATTAAAAAAAATATTTATGTTGCATACAATCAAAAGGATACAATTTCTCCAAATTTAATACATCGTCCTCAATGCTAAGTCTATGGCGATGCCAAAGTTAAAAAATATATATATATAATTAAGTTCCAGGGTAAAATGATTTTATTAAAATATTTTTCCCATACTGTATGATCATCAAAGATCAAAAAATATTTTTTAAAGCAAAAATTAAAAATCATACATTAAAGGGTTAAAAGGTATTAGTTATCATTAGTTAAGATTTGGTTTCAAAAGTTGCTAGACTTATAATTTCTATTTTCGGCAAAAATAAATATTATTTGTTTCAAGTTATACACAAATACGCAACAGCGAAATTTCCTGTGAAAGGACCAATTAAATAACTCACTGCCTTACAATGGAACGATTTCGCGAATAGTTTGATACAAACCTATACTGTCCTCCTATTATGAAATACTAGCAAATTTATACCCGTTCTTCGCACGGAATAAAAAATATCAAATAAATTCCAAATATGTGTACCATATACCCTGTTATAGGATCATAAACTTATTATTGTTTCCGCTCGTTATAAGTTATAAAATCCCGTTTCATTGGCTTAAAATTCCAAAATGAAAAATACGCTATAAAATGCACTCATAAATGTCATCACAATTCCCTCATAAATACACAAAACCTTTTAGCTCATTTGGCGCGTTTTGGGAAATAATTTGGCGAGAAAATAGATATAGCTACCCACACCCATTATACAGCTCTAACACAATGTCCTTCGAACAACCGACCAGCTTATAAATTATTTATAAAAGAAATCGCCTATTTGGCGAATTTTAGTTAATAATTTGGCGAGTTTGGCAACGTCTTTGGCGAAAAAATAAAGACATAAAACATTAATAGCTCTAGTGCGATGGCCTTTATTAACCATCATAGTTCAGTAATAGCTTAACTATACATTTATTGCTTAAATATGCATACATGCAGTCAACAGAAAAATCAATGAAAAAATCATCAAATAAACCCACAATAAAATCCAGGAATGAATACTGGCGGATTTACGACACTTGAAACATGTCAATTATTTTTCAAATAATGAATTTAGTTTCTGAAAGTAACGGCAAAAGAATAAAAAATAAACATTTTGAATTTTAAATGTTTTCGTTAAAAGTTTTATTTAATTTTTTCAGCCGATGGCATCAGGAAAGAGAAAAAATGATCGGATTTGAGCGAAAGTGGTGTATTTTTTTCAGAAAATTCGAATTTTCTCTAAAAATGGAACAAATATGAAAAAACTAAGCCTCAGGTGCACACGTTAGTATTAAAAGGAATCTATCTTTAAAATTTCGAATTCCTGTGGGCAGTATAAGTCGGTCTTTTACGATCCGATAACAGACACACACACACACAGACAGACAGACTCTTTCTTTTATTATTATAGATAGCATATTGATAAAGGAGGACTGAAATCACTGAATCTGAAAATCACAGTCAGTGAAACAAATATAGATATTTGAAAGTGGTGGTTTTGGGAATTTTAAACTTGTTTTTCTAAAAAAAAATATATGTTTAGCATATCGGTTTAAAAAGAATTAAAATGTTCTACAGCTGTTTAAAGACGTCATAGTGTTGCCGAATTCGGCCAATCTGAGACTTTTTGACAGTCAATGGAGCATGTTTCTTGAGTGGCAACAGTTCCTCAGGAATAAAAACATGGTCTCGATTAGCGCATTGTGACCACGTGACATCTTACTAATGTAATGAGCGGCGCTTACTCCGCCACACTACCAATCAATGAAATCGCCATTGAAATCCAGGAATATAAGCAAGAATGATGCGGCGTCACTTGAAATATGCCAGTGGTACCTTAAAAAATAATTTGTGGAAAATTAGACACTGCGTTTTGCCATATAGTTTTACCTATGTATCAAACCTTATCCACTTCTGAAATGTCAAGGTTAAGACAATTGGTTGATTTGACAGGGAATGACTGAAATCAATTAAAGAGTACATATCATCTAGTATTAAAATTAATAGAAGTCTAGGGATGAAAATAAAGATAGAATCAAGCAAAAAAAACACTGTAAATGATTTAGAAATAAATCAATGTTTGCAAATTTGAATCTAGAATATATGGAATTAAAATTATCATATGTTTTTTTTTCATTTATACAAGCTATGTCATTTCTATATTTGGTCTTTAATTGTTCATTATCGATCTTTTATGTTAGACCCAAAATGAACATATAATTTGAGAGTGTTAATCATTTACAACAAATAAAGAATTTTGAGCATTGAAAAGGCTAAAATTATCCCCAATCCTGTTTTTTAGCTTCCACACTACGTTTATAACGTAAAAAGTGGAAGGTATTATAATCGTTCAGTCCGTCCGTCTGTCTGTCCGTCTGTCACCCACTTTCACAGAAAGAACCATAAGTCCCACAGACAAGTGGGATATGTCATTTTGTAGCAAAAAATCAGATTAGGCTACATTCCAAATTTCATTTAAAAATTTAAATTAGAAGTTTATTTAAAATTTAAATAACTAAAAATTTAATCTACATTGAAATAACATGCAAATTCCATTATTATTCAATATTTTCACTGTTGCCATTTCGTTAAACGTACAAGAAACTTTATCAAAAATAAAAATAAAAACTTTTGAAAGAATATTTATTTATGTGATCTCTAATTTAGTTTGGATTGTTGTAATATCACAATAGAGTTCTTTTGATGGTTCATTTTATATGTATGAAGAAGGATGCATAGCGAATTCTAACTTGGCATAAAAAATATGCAAAGTTACGCTTTTATTTTTAAAGCATCAATTGCACTAATTATATATTTTTCGAACTGTAAATTAATTTAACAAACGATAAATGACTGAATTTTCGAAAGAAATGTAAATGGTAACTTGTGACGACACAAAGATATTTATTAAAAAAGATAACATTATTATTCTTCGAACTTCAAACAAATTAAGCAAACGATAAAGTCTAATTATTAAATCTGAGAAAGAAGATTAATGAAAATAATTAATTTTATCGTTTAAATGTTTAATTACAACTAGCTAAAGGCTCTGTTTGCCGAATTTCTTTCTGAGGTGTATAAATAGTTTGTTTCCTGTTGAACACAAATGTTGTGTGGAAGCGGTTTAAGTGACAGATTCTGTAACAAACCTACTTGTTTTGTTTAATAATAAATTAAATATTAATATTAATCCTTTATTTTAATATAGCTCTCTATTAGGGTGGAGTGAATTTTTTTTTTTTTTATTTAACATTTCTAATAGTGAAAAAAAGTTGTTTCACATCTTACTAAAACATGATATATAATTTTTTTAAAGTTAAAGTTAAATTATCAGGGTCCACAATGAATTTATAAATACGAATGTGCTGGCTATACAGTAGGGTGGGACGAAAAAATAATTTTTTGAGTACAAACTTCTAATAGGACTCAAAAGTTGCGTTTTGTTATGCTGATTACTGGAAAAATAATAAAAAAATTCCTAATTAATATTATGTGCTGCCTCAAAGCGGTTGAAATTTGAAAAAAATGCCAAAAATCAACTCATTTTAATTTTACCGCCAGAACTTACTGATTACGTTTCATACTTTGAAAAAAAAAATAATATCGTTCAGTTATATATCGTTATCATAAACAATATTTTAACAATTCTATTCAAAATTTTTAAATTCTCGAGAAAAAAAAAGGTAAAAATACGCGATTTTGATGAAAAATCACAAAAAAATTTATAGCTTTTTAAAGTGAACCTGTTTGGAATTTTAAATTATAGAAAAGTGCTCTTATACATAGGAATGGATGTTTTACATTATGTTTAACCTATATAAGCAGCAGCATAACAGTTATTATGAAAAGTCAGGGCCGTAGTTTGGGTAGTGGGTAAGTTTGCTCCATTATAGTTTAAATTGTAAAATGCATTCTTATTATTACTTTATTTGCCAACTGCATGGCAATGAATTGTTTTTAATGCATTTTTTTGAACATTTAAATGGAGTAACAAATGGACCCAGGGCATATTCTGGTCCGATCGGAAAGTCTGGCTGGTTGTGAAGAGCTTCCAATGTGCAGTTTTTAAAAAAATGAAGTAGTTTTGCCAAGTCGCTTGTAAAACATTACTAAAAGCCCTTAGTACAGAGCAAAAGTATTTGATGGATATTTGCAAGGGAATTTCTGCAGGAAAGTGTTCCACTGACCTGTTGTAAAGGACGCCTGGGAACATTTGTCATTCTAGGTGGATTACAACTGCTAACAGAATATTAAGGTTGTATGTTGGAACACCTGCACCTTCAAAAAGCGTGCAGATATTGGCAACGTTTGTTTGCAAAGTGTATGCTCCGAAGGGTTCCAAATCCGGAACAAGCCATCTTAAAAATATGGAGTTTGTCATCTTTTGACACCATAAATAAATGTCAATACTTGAATCGAGAACTCAAAAATATTATCCATCCGGTAATCCGACGTAATGGATACTTTGGTCATCCCGAAACATTATCCTCTGCATGATAACTGACGAAGGCCACATGCCCACATGTGATGAAATTGGCTTTAAGAAGGATAAAGCAAGCAATGAGGCTAACTAGGAAAATTGTAAGAAGAGTTGAGCTTCCCAAGTTTAACTTCAATGTCAAGGAATACATCGACATCATCGACTGGTCCAACACAACTGAAGAGCTTAGTGGAAGAACGTGCTAAGTGACTTTTTTGAAAATATTGAGATTTTTGTGTAAATGAACATATTACTAACTTCTTTAACGATACCCCCCTTTCGTTTCCCCACCCCCTTTTCATAAACTTTAAGTTTAGTATATTTTTTACGCTTTACAAGTAACGTTTTCAACAGATCTGAGTGAAAACGATAAACTTTAAAGCTCATTTTCTCGTTTTCACCTTTTTGTCACTTAGCATGTTCTTCCACTAAGCTCTTCAACTGTGACAGAACCTCCGATTACAGCATCTGTCATCAATTACAATATCATTCGTACTTTTCTCAGTCGGAGGTGCATCCGCCCTTTTTCAAATTTTATGTAAAATACTATATTTTTTTTTATAAAAAACACACAAAAACTATTTTATTCTCAAGGTTTATAAGTCCATTGCTTTTTGTTATTTGTAAGCATATTTTTTTTCGTATAAATGAAGCCATATTAGGTTCCCAATATAAGTCTCACTTTTCCTATGGGAGATTAACATAGGGATTTTTTTTCGTGTGTTTCAAACATTAAACCCGATTGTGGACCCTCAAGACATTAAACTAGAGTTCTGAAGTTTTTACACTTTTTATTCAGTATATCATAATACAACTTTTTCATGCTATTAGATATGGAAAAAAGACTAATTATTTTTCAGCATATGAAATCACTCCACCCTACTCTCTATATAAAAATTATTCTGTAATTTTTTCATGAGCTAGGTAAAGGCATTGAAAACATGCATATAAATATGGTTGACATATAGTAAAAAATTTCAATTCATTTGGAATGGTTTGGTTTTATAGAAATGGGGTTTTCGTGAGCAATAAATTCTAAAAACATGTAATTCAGAATGGGGCAATTATAAAAGCAGAGTATTGGTCAAATATCATTAAAATACCACGACGTTTTTGTAAATATTTCAAAAACTTGTTTGAATTTAGATGTATGATTTGTACATATGATATGATACCTTATATTAAGCAGACATGAGTGTGTTTCAATGCGAGTATGTTCAAAATACATATGTATATTTTTTCGATTAGAAATGTCTTAACTCCTAACACCCCCTACCCCTTAAAAACAACTTCTTTTGATATTATCGGCTTGTTAATTAGAATGTGTTTGAAGGTCAAGTAAATTTTATTTTGCAAAAAAAAATCTCATTAAATTACGCCGTGTATATGAGACTGGTGCACTTTAAATCTGCCGTAGTCCTAAGTTCTGACGCCGCGTAAGAAGTCGCGATACGGCTACATAAGTGCCAGTTCGGGTTTCGGCCTCGTCACTTGACCCTGATAAAATATGAGGTCCGTGGCCAATAGTCCTCTTGTAGCTTTAGTGCGACGTTAATTCAGCCCAAACCCAATTGTCGTTCGTCACGTATAAAAACTTCTAAAACTATATATATGGCTGGTTGTGTACATGCATTTCCGGCTTGTGTGCTTGATCAGAGACCCGCTTATAAACCTTCGTCAAGTAAGACAGACAGAATTTTTACTGACACAGAAAGAGAAATTACACCCAGGGCGAAGGCGGGAATTGAACCTGCACCTGGTACAGTGCGCAGACTGTTGTGCGCAGACTCCACGCAATCTTATAGAGACGTCGTACATGGTGTCAGAACTTTGAACGTCAACAGATTTAACGTGCACCAGTCACATATACACAGCGTTTATTGGTCCAAAACGGGCCGTTAATAAGATGACTAAGACGGATACAGAACATGCGAAGGTATCGACGGTGCCATGATGCCTTAACACAGCGCTTCACGCTGGCGTGGCGCTTTCAAGTAAATGAAATATTGACATATGAACTTAATACTATTTAAATTATGATATCAAAATCTGTTATAGACACAATTGTTTAAATATTAAAAATGCCCATCATCGAACTTTTATGCTCCACCCAAAATGAACATATAATTTGAGAGTTTGTCTTTTACAGCAAATAAAGAATTTTGAGGACTGAAAAAGTTGAACAAAGCACAAGTTGTTATGACAAAACAATTCAATTATCAGTGTAAACAGCGGCCAAGTTATAAGATATTTTAAAGTAATAATTAACGATACGGAAGTAAAGAAACGCAACTTAACTTTGAAACAATATATGTGTATATATATATCAATCGAAATAAAATAGTATAACAATTTCTCTACTTGCATTCAGTTTTTTGCTAAATGTAAATTACTAATTAATAAATAAAATGTTAATATTGATCCTTCAATATAGCTTTATATTTAAACATTATTTTGTAAATTTCTTTTACTGAGATTGGTGGAGACATTGAGAACAAGTTCAAAAGTTCAAACCATCAAAGTCCATCCTTTAAATGCCTGTTATCTGGTTATATTTGTCGCCTGAAACAGGACCCGTCTGAGTTCTTAGAACGTGGGGCCTTTTTTATGACTCCTGGTCTGCACGGGGATCGCATTGTATTCGCAATCACATCATGAGCAGGGGGCGTTCACCAATTGTACAACTTTCGACTCCGATTTGGCTTTGCAAGCACCTTTCGGTTGAATTCTTATCGCCAACGCTTTCGTAGGAAAAAAACAACCACAAACCCTTATCAGCAGAAGGGGATCTCTTCGCCAAGCCCAACCACACTTTTTCACCAAGTTGGCTACTTTTTGCGGTTTCGGCTGAGTTTCATTCGGCTGAGTGGACTGCCACGTTGCTGCGCAATTCCCATTGGCCGCTTGGCGATTGGCTCGCTGCGCTGGCTCACATAAATAAGATTACGTGATAGCAATTAAAAAAACAAACATGGAGCAGTACATAAATGCAAATGAAGTAAAAAAGGTATAAAAGTCACACACTAAATACAAACGATTAAAAATATGCAAACGAAACTTAATTATAAAACACGAAAATATACCTTAAATGACTCTAAAAATTCTTTTTTAAATGCAACAATCAAAAAGATCAAAAAACAGGCCGACACAGCAAAAACCGAATACGAACAAATAATAAAAATACGAAAAAAAAACGAAAAAAACAATGAAAGCCACCTGCCCGGCGCCAAATTAACAACAAAATAGATAAACGCGCCAAATCTGATGTGCCAGTAAGCGTCGATGGCAACCCGATAGCGACCAACAACAAAAAGAGAAAATAGTAGCAAATAAAAAATCGCAGACCTTACAGAGAACGATTTAACAACTTGATATGTTTTATCAGTTCTGAAAAAAAAACTTCGTTATCTTTGTTAAAAAAAGGGAAATTTTGTGATTCCACTTTAGCAGAATTAACCCAATAAAATAAGTTTGTTATAAAATGTCTATTCATTGAATTCTTCCACGTGTAAAGCAACTTTTGTAAAAAGAACAGGTTAAAGGACTGTTCTTTTTAAAAGAACAGAGCAGAGAGCAACTGTTCTTTAAAAAGAACATAACAAAATCACGCATTTCTGATCTTTTCCCCCTGGGTGTTATATAAAAAAGAACCACGATTTTGATTGCGTCAAACTTATTATAATTTTTAATTAAAAAACCGATTGGAAATTTAAAAAACAAACAAAAAAAGCATCGAGTCATAAGGGAGACACACACAGAAAAATTTTGGACCAGTAACATCAATATTTCATCCTGTTATGGCTGCGAAAACTTTAAAAGAGCTTTTTTTTTAATATAGAGAGATTTGTTGGGCCCTTTGAAGTGGGGGCCCTGGTGGAAATCAGGCTCTGTATCCGTCTTTCGCAAACAATAAAGAATATTAAGTGTTTTTGAGAAAGAAAGTTAGTGAAAATGGGCGATTATGCCGGCTAAAAGTTATTTATTAAGAAAGCAACACAGAATGTTCTTTTTTGCAATCGACAAGTCTTCAATACCTGATTTCGATTCGGGTCCCTCTCGTAATGTGACAAACTAATACACGACTAGTTTTTATAAATACGTGACCAACAGGTGAATAATATTATTTGCAATGTAGAACAAAGTGTTATAGTCTAAATTGAATAAAATTACAAATTAATTTATTAAGAATAATAAATGCTTTAGCTCAATGGTCTTTTATGAAAGTGACAATAAAATTTCTAGAATAGACATTTAAATATTTAATAATCTTTAAATTTTGTATTGTGACAAATTTGCCTGCAAAAAAAAGGGAATGAAGTGGTAACAAGTAGAGTGGTCTCGAGGGCCAAAAGACTTAAAATATAACTAGCACTTAAATGAAAGAATTTTGAAAATTAAGCTGTTTTAACAGAAATTGGACAGACAAAAAGACGAACGTACTGTACAGACAGACAGATCAACAATACATATGATGAAAGATAAGTCTCTGATGTCACAATTTTCAAAACAAAATAAAATTAAATTGTATGTTTAAAACGTAATTTGTGTGTATAAGAGGGGGAGGGGGGGGCACATACAGACGGACAGAAATTTGAACCATGTCAATAACCAACTTTTTATTTTTTTAAATTTCAAAAGAATTTAAAATTTAAAAAGTTGCAACGTGGTTAAGTCTAGCAACACTATATGATGGCTCCAGAGATTAAGGCCGTGAGAGATTCGTACTTCAATGATGGCTGCTCCCAGTCTTGTAAGTATAAGTATTGGAAAATCTGTCTGACCTTATTATTAGTTTTGAAGCCCTGTCAGTTCTTGCCTCAAATTTAATTATTGATCCGAAAATTTAAAATTCTAAAAATTAGTTCCATTCAGTTCTAAGAAAGGTTCTAGAAAAAAGTGTATATTTCATTGCAGGCCTCCCAACACTTTTTGAACCCAAAAATGGGAAAAATGGGGACCAAAATAATGAAATTGGGGACTTTTGGGTACCAAAATTATACAGATATTTGTTGTCTCAAAGGGATTACAAAATGTTTGCAATCCCTTGTTTACTTTAGACCTCCTACCCCACTTCTAATCCATTATATAAGGCTCTGATAGCAATATTTTTACAAAACTATCAAGACAATTTTATGAAAAGGTTTAAATGGTTACTCTATAAACAACTTTCGAATGAATTTTAATTTATATATTAAGTCAAAAATTGAATCATACCGATAAATATTCTTAATATTAATCAAAGGTATTTTGATCTTTGAACACAATTGGAACACATAACTTTCATATCATATATACAGCCATGAGAACACAAAAATATGAAAAAAGCTGAAAGCGCGATGGGATAGAAATCTTTTAGATATTAAGTAGGGGGGGGACTTGCAGCCGCAGTGCTTGGCGAACTTGCCCCCCACCAAGAAAGTCATAAGTAGGGGGGAGGGGGGGGGGGCAGTATTTTTTTTTTAAATATTTGCAAAATGTTAATTTGCAGTACCTAAAAAAACTAATCATAATCTCATTGTTTTTTAATCCTGTTTTTCTACAAAAACACAAAACAAAAAAAGCAGTATAATATCCACAGTTCACACACAAAATAAAAAATGATATTGTGTTCTTCTGTCTTTAAAATAATTACATGGTTCGTGCACTTGTTAGGGAAAAAAAATTTAAGCACTTTTTCAGTTATGGGGCAGTTCAGAAAAATTCAAGGACTAGAAGTTACTAACACCTTAAAACCTGAATATATAAGCTGTCTATATTCTTGTATAAACCGACTCCATTTTTTAGAAACAAAAAAAACCATCTAAAATTAGAAAAACGATTATAGGCTGTAGTATGAATCACCGAGAAAAAAAGTTTCCAACATTAAAAAAACCCAACCTAACATTCAAGCTGTTCTTGCCGACCCAAGGTCACGGACACTCGATTAGGAGAATCTGGTTGATCCTAGTTGGCCTGAACCAGAGCTACAGAAGTAACGAGACACTGCGTGATCACGCAGAGTCAATCATTATTAGGCGATGCGGCATCATCGGATGATGCGTGAAAATTACTAGGCAGCAAAATAAGCAAATTTTTTTTTTGATCAGGTGAAAATGTTACTCTTTAAAAAGGGGTATGCATTGGCGCTTGGTTGATATTTGAGGACATCTTAGTGTGAAATCTAATCTTAATTCATCTTCAAAATTTAAATATATTTTTACTTTTATTGTTAAAATTTATATTTTAAACTTGTTTTTTAATGAAATTCAAGTTTAGTTTTTAATAATGTAGACCGAGAATGGGTGATTTTTTTTTTTGGTGGCGTTAATGCTGTGGAAAATTTGACGTCCCGGGTATGAGTCTAATCCCTTTTTTAAGACGCTATTTTGTCCGAAAATTCTCGGCCTATGCTGCAGTATTTTTAAAAACTATGTTAAAAAATATGGAGTTATAAAAGTATCATGGTATTACGTAACGCAGGTTAAAGATGACGCGTAGTTATCAATCACATGCTTCAGAAATTACGTTCATAAAGTTTCTGCTCCTATACGATTTTGCTATCAATATTACTGCCTTCATTTATTTGCACTTTCAGAAAAAAAAGAAAATACACATTCATTTACGTAAACTAACTTATTTTACGAACCTAGCATTTGTTTTTTTTTCTAGTCAAAATCTCATTCAAAGTTATAACTTGAACTTTTAAATCTAGTACTTAATGAGCTCTCAGAAATATCATGAATATCTTTTTTGTGTTAGTATAGTTTCTATTTCATTTATATATTAAATTTAATATCTATTAGAATAATTTCTACCAAGTGACATCAAAACGGTATGATTCCATTTGGTGGTAACGTTTGTTTATAAAAAAAATAAACTGCTTCTTAAAAATATAAGGATTCCTTTGGGAACAAAGTTCTTGCTTAAAGGCATTTATCAAAGTGAAATAAATAAAAATAGTCTACTTTCTTTTTCCCAAAATTATGGAATTTTTTTTAAAAAAATCAATTGTTTTAAGATGTTTTTTTTCTTATGCATTGTAAAATGTACATGTAGCAATAATAAATAGTATTTAATAAGTACAAATAAACAAAATAATAGAAAGAAATATTGAATCTGAAATATTATAACAGGTTTATTTAAATTAAAATATTTATTACAATCAAACAATGTATATTATACAAGGTTCTAATAAAACGGAATATGTTTACTCTTGTGTAATGCCTTTGAATTCTTCGAAAGTAAAATCGAGAGTGGTATTTATACAGTTTTTAGAATTTTCGAAAAATCTCTGGCGTGGGAACATCTACCATCAGTGCGGAAGGTTGGCCTTTTCGCGACACTTCTGCATCAGAGCCTTCAGCATGAACTGCTTCCAGGAAAGAGAACGAACATGCTGCAAAAAAATCATAACATTAACAGAATTATTAATTATTTTTAAAAATAATGATGTACATAAAATCTACACATAAACAAATAAATATTAACAATGAAACATATGTAGTCAAACCACATTAACATGAACTTAATTTTAAAAAAAAAACTTCTTACACTAAAAGGATTTCACAGGTAATTAATCTCTAAAATAAAGCTATAAATTATGCTTATTGTGATTTTTTTTAACAAGAACTAAGAATTTTGTACAATTATAATTTCATTTAATAATTAAAGAGTTTGGTTGAAATTTTAACGATATCATTGATTAGCATTTTAAAAATATTCAGAAATTGGAAAATTAAATTTTATGATATTAAATTTTATTCTTTAAAAGAACACCATAATAAAAGAGTATCGATAATATTAAGATTTCTTTTAACAATTCATTAAATGAATTCCAAAAATTTAATGATGGTCAACATGAAATTCGGATAGCATGAACTATTTCAGCTCTTATTATATTCATCTCTCTTCCAGTTCATGTTAAATGGGTTCAACTGTAAGCATAAAAACCAAAATTGTGTAAAACTAGTTAAGATTTTTTTTTACTATTTTTATCAATCATAAAAAGTACTATATATTAAATAAAGCAATATATTGTAAGTAGACTGTAGTAACACCACAAATTAAAATTGGTAAATGTTAAAATTTTGTATGTTTATAATTGTAAATCAAATCTGACATTCTCAGTTATTTGTTAGTTAACAAATTAGTAATTAAATAGATTACAAATAGATTTGTTAGTTACAAAACATCTGGATTTGGAAACAATAAAGAAATTTCAATTGATATTAACTATACACTATTTTTATATAAGCTAATATGTAACCTTGCATTCTTCACTTCATTTGTTTTCATATTTGATGTAAATGAACCAAACTTTTTAGATCACCATACAAAATTGTAGATTACAAGCACAATTTATTTTACAAACTTGCAAATCCTTCATAAAATTGCTTTTAAAAATATCAAACTTAACAGTTAATTCAATAGGTTATTTGTCTAAAGCGGGAAACTGCCTAAAAAAAGTTATAAACATAATATAAGGCTAGAAAACTGTGCCTTACTTTTAAGAAAAGATCTAGGCTAATGACTCCTTTTCTTAATGCTTCACCAAGGTAGTAAACAGCGTCTTCAGTAGCATTTTCTTCAGCAAAAGAATTTAACAATCTGAAAATTAAAAAAGTTTTATTAATAATCAAATCCATTAACCTTAACACAAACTTAAGGGGAAATGGGCGCGCTGGACCGGGGGTCTCCAAAGCAAAGTGCATCAGTGTTAATCCTATGGAGAAAAAAATATTTTTTCGGCCACATTTCTCCCGCTGTATTGAATATTTTTGCGAGCGGATTTTTTTGTGTGATAAATGTAGTTGACTTACAGGTCCCGACCTTCCCACTTTTTGAAATTGGTTCGAATATTTTTTAAAATTTTCAATAAATAATTTTACACCAAATATTCGAAGCAATTTCAAAAAGTGGGAAGATAGAGACCTGTAAAGTTATCTACATTTATTATTTGAAAAAAAACGTTTGTAAAAATATTCAATACAGCCAGAGAAATGTGGCAGAGAAAATAGTTTTTTTCCCCATTGGATTAAAACTGGGGCACTTGAGTTTGGAGACCCGCGATCCAGCGCGCCCATTCCCCCTTAACAGCTGAATCAACATATTTCATGTTAACAATCTAAACTCAGATGAAATTAACACAGTATCACAACCCTTATAAGAATAGTTATATTATGTAAGTTCAAAAAGTGTAAAACTATTTGAATTAAGTTATATGAAGGTACACATACTGTTTGTATAATGGTGCTGGAGCAACAACAGCTTCATCTATGTCGATTTGTTCTTGTTTTTCCACTTTAGCTAAAAGTTCGTCCATCTCAGATTCTTTCGATCTCAGAATATGGATATTTTTCTCCAATTGACTCTATCAAACAAAACAAATATTAAAAAACATTCATTTACTTAAGTTATTAAATAAAATAAGTTTTTTTAAAAGTTAATAAAATATGAATTCTATTAACTAAAAATTATTAAACAAATAAAGTTTAAAAAATTAATACCTGTTCTGATTGCAATCGACTAATAATATCTTCCAATTTTGATTTGCCTTTATTCAAATCTTCTTCTGTCTTCTTAAGCACTTCCATTTCGGCCTGTAAAAGCCATTAAAATTAAAAATAATTGTTAGTAAATAGGTAATTTTAAAAGCAGTGCTAATAATCATTTACAAATTCATTTTCTATGTTACCACTCAAAATTTTACTGAAATACAAAGTTAGCTTAGTTTAGGTGTAAAATAGAATACTAGAAGTTAAACGCTAATATAAAAGCTTAATAAGAGGTAAAACTAATAAAAATATATCAATACTAAACAGAAATTTTTTACACTGCTTATATGATTTTGATATAATTAAACGTCATATTAGAACTGCACAGGATAAATGAAGTTGGGTAGCATTAAATCATTGGACCACAACAGTTTTAATGTCAATGAGCCTCTCCACACAGATATCTTATTCTTTGAGCAAGACAAGTTGCATACTTAATGAACAAAATAAAGCATTTTTCTTTTAAAGAAACAAAAAGAAATCTTACTAAACAAAGCAAAATACGGCCTTTTCTACAATTATATTATGTAGAACCATATTAATGATTTTTAGAGGCCTCAAAGCTTAATAATTAGAATTATGGTCATTTTAGAACCAATTGCCAACTTCGTTTGCTTCCAGTTATATAAATTACCTATAAAATATTTACACCTATTCTGGAATAAGAATTTTGCTAGCTCCAGTTTAAAGCAATATTTGGAGCAGTAAAATGTAACTTTTTGAGCAGAAATTAAAGAAATTGCAACACTTTTTGTAAATATCAAGATTATAATTAGCACAGAATTCCCATGTTGGCGCTCTCTGGCCCAATTGGGGCAAATTTTCCATCCCTCACCATATTACAAAAATCTACTATCCAACGATCGATAAGATTCCACATTTTACAACATCAATAATTTCATTGAAATCCAATTTTATCCGTTTACATTCCCCACATTCAACCAAATAGCAACTCAGGGGCTTAAGGGTAATACGGGTCCGCCTCATAAGCCCAAGTTTGCGGGTTCAAGCTCCAGCTAGTCGTCAGATTTTCTGGATGGGACAATCGAAGGCATGCAAGTCATATGATTATGTGGCATGTAAAAGATCCCTTGAGTACCCATTTGGCTTGGGTTCTCTCGGCAAAATTAAATCTCGACATACTTTAACATCCATCCACAAAGAGCTGAGATTCATTGTAATCTGAGCATCAATATTGGTAGCGAGAGTCGCCTAGATGGTGCCAAAAAAAGGCTCTCAGTTCTGTGGAATATGTGAGTCTGTCAAGGTGCCACCAACAAAGCAGCCCCATTGAAAAAAAAACATTCCACCCAACAAACCAATATCCCAGTCATCCAAACCTACCTGCGATTGAGCCAGCACCTCTCTCAAGTGTTTCTTAACCTTATCTTCAACAGCCGAGTAGAGCGATGCATGTATGTGCTCTTGCGTGATGGTTCCGCTGTTCTGTTGGCTCAGACTGGATGCAGTGGTAGGAGGGTAAGGGGTAGTGGAGGTGGGTGGGTAGCTGTTGGGTGCTGGGCCACCTGTGGCTGTGTTAAGGCCACCGTAACCGGATGGGGGGTAACCACCGCCGGTGGCTGCTGGGGGATAACCACCTATGATGGAGAGAGTAATTTGATTAAAGAACATGAATATTTCGGAAAACGAAGTTCGCCAATGTTAACCTATGGAGAAATTGGATAGAGTGCTCCATAAGTAGAATCCACAATTTGTTACCTATTGTTTTCGAACCAGCTATTTTAGGTTTTGTAAGCCCCATGTTTGTTTTTTAATAAGTTGGACAAGCAAAACAATGCTTTGCAGTTGATTAAAAAGTATTTTAAAGATATTATCAAGAATTTTGCTACAGACAAATGTAGGGCTTATCAATACCTAAGCATACATATGAGTTCAGAAACGATAAAAAATTGGGGATTCTAATCATAAAAAACTATACACAATTTCTTCATTGGGAGAGTAGTTTTGTTTAAGCAAATTCACATCCCTTTAAAGCCAGGGTCTGTAGCTTTTCCCATCACGTTTTTATGCAAGTTAAAAATCTGCTTCACTAACTTAGATCCTAATAAAACATAAGTCACAAGTTACAATTAAGATTTCTCTGAAAGTTAATAATATTCTATGTTTATGGCACAGGATAGCCCATTTTTTTCCTGCTTCTGTAAAATTTTATAAAATGTTGATCACAGTGGAGATATAAAAACCAGGCAAAGTATGCATGAAAATGTGGACTTCGGCAAGAAAAAAAATATGGATTTAAGTAAAATAGTTTGAGCATTTTGAAAATACTTTTTTTTTCTAAATGCAATATTTATTTTCAATTAAACTGTACTTTCTACCAATTTGGCCAACTACAGGCAGACAAAGAAATAAGAGTTATGATTTACAAGTATATGGTCAAAATTTTAATGATAAAGATATTGAGGTAGTTAAAACAGACTGATGATTTTCAAAAATATAATTTCTGAAGATATTCTAAACAGCAGCGATTTTTTTTTGTAGTTATGTCCCTTATCACACGCAGAATGCAAACCATAACTACTATAACAGGCATTAGTGAAATATTTGTATATCTTCCTAACAGACATCTTTTTGTTTAATCTTTATTTCTTTTCATCGTCAGCATTTAATAAAAAACAGAATGCTTAACATAAAAAGTATTGTCTTTCTAAAATTAAATGCAAAAAAAATGAACATATATTTATTGATAATTAATAGGTAAAATGCCCACCCTATTTGGTGCATCAAATTACATGCAGACTAAATTCAGTAAAGAACTACTTTTACCTGTGAATGGCGGAAAAGCAGAAGACACTGGAGGATAAGGTGTTGGACCTGTATTAGCCACAGGATTATATGGTGGGTAAGTAGTACCGACATTTGGCATAGGCATAAAACCTAGAAATAATTTTAAAACAATACAACAAAAGATGTATAACATTTAAGTACTGCAAACCAGAACACATATAGCATAAAATATTCCCCAGGAATGTCCAAACAGCAAAATATTTACAACAGTCAGTTTAGGTGCATGAAGGCTTCTTGTGAAAGCATGTTTCATCATATTTTCCAAATTTGTTGGATCTATTAAATGGCCAGATTTAAGTCGTCAAAAACATAAATTAAACTTCACCCTGCTATATATTAATATTGTCAAATGAAAAAACTTTTTTTTTCGTTGTCTAATGCCTTTAACAAAACCAAGAAAAACATTCACGTCTATTAACAATATATATATTTTTTTAAATATTATATTAGTTTTATATTGCCCTTCAAGAAACGGAAAAAGTTTTTTCATTATTTCAATAAGACAAAATAGGGATTTAATATTTAATTTCAGTTTCCAAAAAAATGTGCTTTAGTATTTTTAAGGCACAAAAAACAGAATTCAAATGCATTAAATAGAGCTTAATTAGCTTGTAGCAGCAAACCATTTGATTTAGCAAAGAAAATAACAGCAAAGAAACCAAGATTAATGCTGCAATAATTAAAGGTGCAAAAGATTTGTTGAATGAACTCATTTTCAAAACAAAACTTACACAATCCTCCATGATAAACGGACATCACTCCTTTAAGCCAAAAATCAAAAGAATGCAAAAATATGTAAATGATCACTACATCTACTATTAAGAAATATATGCTGCAAAAACCTTAATTACAGTAGCTGCAAAATGAATTTCAAAAAAGAAAAATATTCGTCAAAAACAAAAATCAGTTCACCATTCATTAAAATCTTATTCATCACATGATAAATGTCAAACCTAGAAAATCGTAAATCTTAAGAAACCCAATATCTTAAACAATCAAAGCCCAATTTGTCTTCGTAACGTTTAAAACATTTTTAAATATCAAATTTTATACTTTCATTATTTGATAAAGAAACAGTAAAAAAAACAACAATTATAGTCTCTTTTGAAATTTTTTGGGATATCTATAGCCTGCAAAATTACCAACCACCAATTTTATATCATCTTAATTACTTACATAAAAAATTTGATACGAAACCTCTGATTATAAAAAGAACCTTATAAAAAGAAACCTCTTTATAAAAAGAACCTTACACACCATATCCGTTTCTTAAACATACAGCAATGTTAAAATATAGACATCATGATGTTTTTCTTACCTTTTCAGACACAAAGACCCTTAAAGACGCAATTCTAATATGTATCTTAAATTCATAGTACAGTATAACCCGTATCACGTATGGCGTCACTTAAGGGACCATGATATTTTTGGGGTTATAAATGAGTAATGTTATAAACAAGATTAAATATTTAGCATAGAAGTAAATAAGTAAAGCAAATCAGGTCAAATATGCATTAGTATGTACTCATATTATTAATCAAAATCATAAAAATATAATAGTTTTATCATAGTTTTAAAATAGTTAATAAAATAGTTAATTAATTTAGTTAGTTAATAGTTAGTTTTAAAATAGTTAATAAAATAGTTAATTAATTTATCATAGTTAATAAAATCATAAAACTACATATATTGAAGAAATGTTAGCCCCATGTGCTATTTGTAATAGTTTTATCAAAATAATTTGTAAATAGTGAGTGAAGAATAATTTTTTGAAAAACAACTGAACTATTTGAAAATGTGCATTTTGGATTTTATATAAACATATATTTCTAGCGTTATAACTATAAATATCATAGTTAAAGTATTAGATTGGCAGATCACGTGACCTCCAATGCTAACGACGGGATGCGCATGGAGGACCAGAATAAGAGGGCAATGAAGCCAGTGTTGCCACCAGATTTAGGAGAAAAACACTACGAAAAAATACCATTTAATTCTAAAATTACAAAACAATACCATAAAAATTTTAGCTGAATTTTGGAACCTTTTTAGTGACTTTAAAAAAAATGTAAAACGCTTAGCTAGTATTTTTATGGTATGTTTTTGTGATTTCAGAATCAAATGGTATTTTTTCATAGTGTTTTTCTCCTAAAACTGGTGGCAACACTGGCCCCATTGTCCTCTTATTCTGGTCTCCATGCGCTTCCCGTCGTTAGCATTGGAGGTCACATGATCTGCCAATCTAATACTTTAAATATGATATCTATGGTTATAACTGAGACAATTAAAAATTGTCATTACAAGCTAGATATTACATTATTTAGGTCTATGGCACATTCAGGGGACTGAATGTTTATTATGTTATAATCGACGTCGTAGTAACTGAGTTTGGCTGCAATAGGGAATAAAACATGCCAGAATATTTCCTAAAAACAAGTAATTAGGTGAATGCAAAAACATAATTTAAACTTACTTGAAGGTTCCGTTGGATATGGTGTATTAGTGTATGCAGAAGAGTTCTGTAATTTTGGTTTGGCATAGACTGGAGGTTGTTCCCCAAAAACTATTATCATGACTTGAATAACACCGAGTAAATCAGAACTATCCTGTAAAAATAGAAGTAAACTTCAAAGTTATTTTCAGTTAAGGAATTTTTTTACTTAAATAATTGTTTCAAAGATGATAAGTAGGGATGCACCGAATATTCGGTTACTATTCGACATTCGGCCACTTTAGCCGAATATTTGGTTCGGTCGAATAGTGAAATTTAATAATTTCCAAATTTCTTCAAGTTAATCATCGTACAAAACGTCAAAAAATTCCCAAACAGGACTTTTCTTTTATAATAGACTCAAATTCTTAAGTTTTAGTTATTTATAATGTTAAATCAAGCTTTACTCAAGTTATATTAAATAAACATGTCTCTTTAAGTTTACAGTTACAATGAGTGGGCTTTAAAAAAACCATAATTACTATATGTATCACAATTGTAATTTTTTCACTAAAAGATTTTAAAAAATTAATTTTAATTGTATAATAATATTGTACGCCATGGTTTTATTATTTTTTTCTGATTTTCATTCTACACCGGATCCACCTACTTCTGTTTATGTTTTCATACTTCCGTTTTTGTGTAGCGATTTTACTAATTTACACTTTCTAAAAGGCTTGTTTTAATAAGAGTACTACTTTATTCTGTGTTGCTTCAATTAAAAATTTAATAGCTATATTGTATTAAAATTATTGTGTGATTGTGTACTTATATGTTTATGTTTAATTGAAATTGATGAATAATAAATACTACTTAGATCCGACAAAAAATAAAAATTGGTTTAGGTAGGCCGAATATTCGGTATTCGGCCGAATATTCGCCTTAGACTTCGGTCGAATATTCGTTATTCGCCCAAATTTTGTTTTGGTGCATCCCTAATGATAAGCATTGCATAAAATTAAACTTTAAAAGAAAAAAAAATGGATCTTTTAAATTTTGAATGTAAATGGCAATACTAAGGATTATGGGAGTTATTTTAACACTCATACAGATATCAGGTTCTTGTATTGAACTGATTATAAGAAGCTGAACATCTTAGTTTAACATATGTTTTTTAAAAGAGCCACAGTTTACAGGACTGCATAGATATCAAAGTTTAACCCAGATAATTTTTAATTTTTATTAATACTTTTACAAAATTACCCAAAAGAAACCTAGCCATTTAATATGGTATATTATACAAGATTACAAAATCTTAATAGGAAATACAGTGTTCAATGTTACTTACAGGATTCCAATTGTGCAGGTATGGCAAATAAACTCTTCCATTTGTGTCAACATGGCGAGAAGCTTTAATCTGCATGTCGGCAGTGGGTTTAACATAGCACATGGGAGAGTTGTATGGGTGCGAGTCCAGCAGCCAAATACATACAGGTATATGGTAATAGGTTCCTAGGGATAAGTAAAACATTAATGAATATACTAAATATTTCTTTAATTATAAATGGATTTTTAAATAAACTTATAAAAATGAAACCAAAACAAATTGAACAATTTAGTATTTTCCAAAAAAAACTACATTTATTTGACATTTTTTGGGCACTAGTAAAGCTAGATACATATGGAAATGTTACGTAAAGCTTTTATTTGTTTAAATATTGGCTTTCCTTTATAAGTTTAGGGCTGTAACCTTAGTCTATGGGCAAATAGATTTACTACAAATTTGTATTTTAAAACATTTAGTAGGATGTAAATATTTTTTAATTGAAGGGGTGTATTTGTAAAACTCACATCTCCAAAGCATAACTGAGAAAGAATAACTACGTATCGTTCATTGGAGACTTCGTACAATCAAATTTATGATTAACAAAAGTTGCCAATGAACGAGCCATACCCTATATTTCAGTTATACTTTGGACAATGCGAATTTTACAAACACATACTGGAATATAATTAATCTTTACACATAAATTTTAGAGTTACACAATCTATTAATAGGAGAACAGTGTCAAGGACTGAATTAGATACAAGGATCTGGAGGTCTGAAAGCAAAAGCATTAAAACTGGACTCTCTCGCACCATCAAAACAGCTCTCGCACCATATTGCTTGAGTACAATCAACGAATCGTATACAGCAACCCCTCGTTATATTGCGCTTCCCGGGAGACAAGCAAAAAAAACGCGATATAACCGAACGCACAATATAACGACCGACTTGATAAATATAATACTTTCTAAGTATGTATTTATGCTCAAAACAAAGTTTTTCAACTAAAGCACAGTATGTATTTGAAAGATAAAACTGAATCTCTAAAAAAAAAAAAGCAAAAATTTAGAAAGGACTTATTGTTAGTTAATATAATCATTACACATTATTGCACAGGTAATACTATAATATTTCACTCATTTTCTTGTAAAAAATTCATCGAAAGTTAGCTGCGCTAATTTTTCTCGTAAAACCTGTTTCCCTGCAAATATCAATGAACGAAAGTTTATTCTGCATCTCACCAATATTATTTTAATTTATCCAAAATATTATAATCTATTTTAAGGAAAGTAAATATTGATTCTAAAACAATGGAGGGGGGGGGGATTGGGGGACATGATACAAGGCTTGATATATTCGAATGCATGATGTAACGAGTCGCGATATAGCGAGGGGTTACTGTATAATGAAGCATAGTTTTGCATTTTTAATGTTAATTTACTGGAGTCTTTCAATTACAAATCACCGAGCTCCAAGATCTGCACTTGGAATCCCCTAATCTTCGCCAGAAATCACCTATGTATTAACTTATGTTGACTCAATGATTAAGAAAATTAACAAAAGGCATTAAACGTTAAAACAATTATGCAAACACGAATATTTTCATGGTTTTGATGTATAATCAAGATTGCACGAATTTTGAAATTGAGTTAACACATAACCTAGTGTTTAAAAATGCTAGCATTACCTTTATACATAACCGGTATTGTCCCATCTAAGCAAGCTAATTCTTGTCTTGTTCCATCATTAAAAACTGAAAGAAAAATCATTTTGTGAAAATGTATCGAAACATGTTAAAAAGAAGTTTTAAATAAAACTTTGTAGGTAAAGGCATTTTTATTTCAACCCATAAAAAATGGAACTTACCATAAGTATCTAATTTGGGCCTTAGATTTTTATATCGATGAATAGCATTATTAACATCTCGTTTAGCCCTGTCTGGATACTGATACTGAAACAAAATTTATTTTATTTATAATATTTAATTTTGTATCATTCAAATGTCAAGTTTAAATAAGTGAAAAGGACAAATCTTTTTATGCCAAACTGCTTCAATTTAATGCAATGTTCAAATTAAAGTTAGTAGGTGGAAATATTTCCAAAATTAGTTAATATATATATAAGTAAAAATTAATTTAATTAATTAAGTTTTCTATCAGGGAAACAAGTGTACGGTCACTTGTGGATAATTCATGAACAGTGGGGAATTACAAACAGTGCAGATTTATTTTTTATCCAACAACCATTAAATATTTATTTGATTCAAACTTTATACATAAAACATAACATTAGTAGTAGTTTTGTTGGATCTGGAAAATAGTCTTTAAAAATTGCAGTGATCTCATTTATATCCACCGACCAAATAAGAAATAATTCCAATAAAAAACTAATTTACATACCTTGGACAAAATTTTAGCTACATAACCATCAAATGACTCCTGAGGCATATTGGTAACTGAAAAAAAACATGAATGATAAGGGAAAAAGAAACTTATTGGAATAGGTGCTAACATTTAACATCAAGTAAGAGAATTGTTTAAACCAACATTAATAAAGAAAGTTACAACTACGAAAGATTTGGCTTTATTGAATAAACATCGCACTGGAGCTACATGAGGGCTAGGTATTGGCAACAGGCCTCATTACTTGGAACCAAGGTTAAGTGACACATCATCACTTGATCACTTCAGGACAAGTGATTTTATAGTTGAGAATACATATTCATTTATAAAAGGATATTTAAAATAATTTCTGAATCGCTCATGCAAACCGAGACAGATAATGTGTAAGGCATACTGATACTGTTAACGTCACTATTATCACTCAAGGATAGATATCAATTACCAGGAGCTTATATAACGTGCATTATTAATATTTAATATAATCTCTTAACAAGAACACCGAAAGGATGTGAATCGATGTTGGATGCATGGAATATGACAGAAAATTTAACAAGCAAAGCAAATGGGAATTAGATAAACTAAAACACCCTCATAACTATTCTCGGTTAATTTTAAGTTGACGGTGAATCTGTCGCCAAGGGATTTGGCGCTTTTGTTGGGAGCGATAAAAATTTTTTTTGGTGATACGGCATTTTCTGGTGAAATACGTTGTGGCGACTTTGTTGTGGCTAGGTGGCGCTGGTTATACTTGCGCAGCGCGTGAGATTTTTTGTTCTAAATTAATTATTGTCCAATCGCCGGCGCTGGTGATATTTGCGTGGAATTTAGGTTGCGCGGATGTTATGCGCGTCGGAATTTTGTGTTTTAAATTAATTATTGTCCAATCGCCGGGGCTGGTGATATTTGCGTGGAATTTAGGTTGCGCGGATGTTATGCTAACAAAACTAATTTTTTGGGTTTTGTTCACAAATGAAACTAAATTTTTTGGTTTTGCTTTGCAAAACAAAACAATTCTTTTTGTTTTGCTTTGCAAAACAAAACAATTCTTTTTGTTTTGCTTTGTAAAACAAAACTGCCCGGGGCCCCAAACGAGCGTTTAGGCTTTCAATGGGCCCTACAATACTGCCCTATGTAGGATACTGATGTTTTTTAGAGATAACAAAATTGCCGGGCCCAACGAGTGTTTAGGCTTCAATGGGCCCTACTGTACTGCCACGTAGGATACTGATGTTTTTTAGAGAAAAAATTGCCGGAGCCCAACGAGTGTTCAAGCTTTCAACGGGCCCTACAGTACTGCCCCATGTTGGATACTGATGTTTTTTTAGAGAAAACAAAATTGCCCGGGGCCCCAAACGAGTGTTTAGGCTTTCAATGGGCCCTACTGTACTGCCCCACGTAGGATACTGATGTTTTTTTAGAGAAAAAAAATTGCCCGGAGCCCCAAACGAGTGTTTAGGCTTTCAATGGGCCCTACAGTACTGCCCCATATAGGATACTGATGTTTTTTTTAGAGAAAAAGAATTGCCCGGAGCCCCAAACGCGTGCGTACTGGATTGCCACTCACTCGTGTAGCTCTAGTGCGACAATAATTCAAACTAAACTGGATTGCCACTTGTGTAGCTCTAGTACTACGATAATTTAAACTAAACTAAATTGCCCGGAATAACTAAACTAAATTGCTCGCGTGCGTACTGGATTGCCATTCGTGTAGCTCTAGTCCGGCGATACTTCAAACGAAACTAAACTGGATGTCCACTCGTGTAACTCTAGTGTGACGAAAATTCAAACGAAATTAAACTGGATTGCCACTACTACCCCATTGTGTAGTGTAAAGTTTGTTTTGTGTTGCCCAAAGCAAACCAAAACCCTGAGTGATTTTTTTTTGTCAAAAGTAACTAGGGTTGTAATGTTACTCGCGTCCGTAGCATACCTTAAGCTACACGTGCTTCCCGGGTGGTGCTAAATGAGTAACAATTCCTCAGCCATAGGTCGGCTGTCCCTACTGGTGCTGTAGGGCTTGCCTTGCCCCTATGCCGATCCCAAGCCCGAATGGTGCCTATATAGGACCAAATGAGGAGGGTGCCTAAATTCTGCCCTGGCATAGCACTTTGGAATGCGGATCCGTGCTGGGGGTGGGTCTGATTGGCCGGTGCGAAGTGTGGTCCTGCGGGTGTAGAGCTGCTGTCGGCATTCGTGCTGGCGGGCTCACTGGCGCCCCAACAAGGTGTTGGCATCTTCTTGCCAACAGACCTAAACATCGGGGGGACTGTCACTGTGCGCTGGCTCTTTGGGCTTGTCAACAGTATGGTTTCTGCTACCTTGGTGTGAACGGCAACCTAAAATACAAGGTGTTGACCGTGCTGAAGTATCTGGCACGTGGAGTGCTCAGGGCACAGGGGTTAAGTGTTTCTCTAACGGTCAACCTCGGGGGGAGTGGCGACCCTTCGTTGTAAATAGCCTTCTGGTCCTACATCTGGGAGCTCAGGTAGGCAGTGACGGATAAATGCTCCCAGTTAAAAAATTATGGTTAAATATAATAAAAAAAACAAAAAACCGTCAGACACCTTGAGCAAATCGGGATCTGATTCAACCGAGCTCTCAAGCTCTACTACAACCCAGCATGAGTCTATAGACTCTGCTGTAAAGTTAAGTGGTCAGTCCTCGGACCTGGCCACTAACACCCCAAACCGTGCTGGAGACCTTTCGGGTCCCAGCACTCCGTCCCTGGCCCCTTCGGGGTCAGGTTCTAATGTTTCTGTATCTGTTACAGATCCTAAGATGGAGGAGGGAAAGAAGAAAAGGTTCCGTGGGCAGAAGCGTCCGCGAAAGCCCACAAACTCTGCCTCTACTCCATCACCTGGCGCACCTGTAAAGCGGCCCAACCTGGAGCAGGCCTCGGGATCCTTTGCAGAAGCTGCTGCCACAAAGAAGATGGCGATCATTCTGGAAGGTTTCCCGGAGCGTTTGCTATCAACCTCAGAGGCGTTCAACTTGCAGAACGAGCTGGACGTCCTCATCGATGATGCTGCTGAAGGACATGAGCCTCGCTTCAGCAACGCTGCTCTGTCCAACGGAGCACTCATCATGCACTGCATCGGAGCGGATGCGGTGGAGCTCCTCAAGTCCATCAATGGCAAAAAGTTTGGCAGCTTGGACACAGCTGTCAAAACCCTTGATGCTGCGGAGCTCCCAAAGCCCTACAAGCTTATCTTCAAGACGAAGAACCATGGGCTTACCGACCAATCTATCCTCCTCAGAAGGTTGGCCAAACAGAACCCTGGCCTGTCCACGGCTGGATGGAGGGTTCTCTCAAAGGACAAGGCACCCACTTATATGAGGTGGGTGCTGGAAGTTCCAGAGAAGGCGGCCACCTTCATAAGGCAGCACAACAATGAGCTGTTCTGCGGTGCTTTCGGCAAGGGAATCTGCAAGCTGATTCACAGCAAGCCCTTCCGCAAGCTCCACCGTCACATCTCCGGTGGAAAAGCCGCCAACAGCCGTTGTCGAGGAGGAAACTCCGATGCAGGTCAGCAACGACATCGCTGACAACGCTCCAACAGACTCAAAGGTAGTTAATCCTGCCGATGAGTCTGATGAGATTAGTAAACTTTCCATTGATTTACAATCTGATCTGGATATACATTCTGACTTCGGCTCGGATGTTACAGTTATTTCAGGCAGTGAGCTTCTGAGGGAAACTGATGAATTCACTGGCGAAGTAAAGGAAACTTAAGTTTCTAGAGAGACTGGTTGCTGTTTGACTGTTTATTTAATGGCCCTTACTACAACCAATGTTTCAAATGACCTAGGTAGTGCTAACCCTGTTAGGGTAGCACAGATCAACCTACATCACAGCAAATCCTCTACTGCTCTTATTAGCAAGGATTTGATTGAGGGTAAAATCGATATCGCTCTTATTCAAGAGCCCTGGGTGCACCATGGAAAAATTCTTGGCCTTGGAGGCACTGGTAATCTTTTTTACGACCGCACTTGCGAGAGACCCAGAGCATGCATTGTTACTAGTAGGTCTCTTAATGCTATGTTTATGGTTAACTTTTTAGATGGGGACAATGTTGCTATCAAGTTAACAGATAGCAAAGGTGAAATAACATGTTTAATGTCCTGTTATCTCCCATACAGGAAACTGTGCCTCAAGCGGCTCCTGCCAGACGCTTTGTTGACAATTGTGTTCAGTCTGGCTGGAAAGTCATTGTCAGCTGTGATGCTAACGCACATCACATTATTTGGGGCAGTAAAGACTGCAACAATAGAGGTGAGGAACTGCTTTTATATATTCTAAGCAATGGGCTCTCAATTCTCAATAAGGGAAATAGTCCAACCTTTATCACTTCTCAAAGAAGTGAGGTCATAGATGTTACGTTCTGTAATGCCAAAGCAGTGACCTGCATTTCGAATTGGCATGTATCCGAGAGAGACTATCTCTCAGATCATAGACTAATTCTTTTTAACCTTTCAGGCCCGCTGTTAACACCGCCTACGGGCAACAGGAATCCCAGAAAGGTTGACTGGGATTCCTACCGGGAGGAGCTGGGGTTGCTTCTTGGAGGTAATGTCTTTAACTTTCCCTCTCTTGCCGATATAGACATGACTGTTGACAATGTGCAGAGTGCTATTGTGCAGTCATTTAATTCCAATTCTAGGGTAGCTTCTTCAGGGTTGCCAAGAAGAGTGCCCTGGTGGAGTAAAGATCTCAGTGATCTAAGAAAAGAGTGTAGGAAACTCTTTAATAAAGCCAAAAAGACTGGTGACTGGTCTGTCTATAAGATGAGACTTACAGCGTTCAATAAGGCTGTCAGAAAGGCAAAACAGGACTCCTGGAAGGATTACTGTAGCCAAATGGAAGGTATCTCCTGTGCCGCAAAGCTAACCAAGATACTGACTAAAGACGATTATAGTCAATTGGGTTCCATCCGTAAATCGGACGGAGAACTCACCAAAGATGGGGAAGATACACTTAAAGAGCTATTGCATGTACACTTCCCTGAATCAAAAGTGTGTCGGTCTGAGCTAACCTACTATCCACCTTCTCTTCCCAGGAAAAGCAAGGATGAATGGAAAGTGGTAAAGGATATCGTTACACACCGAAGGATCAGATGGGCTATTTCCACTTTCAAACCCTTCAAATCTCCGGGAGTGGATGGTATTTACCCTGTGCTACTGCAACAGGGTATTGACCTCTTAGCTCCTCACCTGTGTAAAATTTTCAGGGCCTGCCTTGTCTATGGACACATACCAGAGGCCTGGAGACAGAGCAAGGCAGTCTTCATCCCAAAGCCTGGTAAAGCAGACTACTCTGTTGCCAAGGCATTCAGACCAATCTGTCTTTCCTCTTTTCTCCTGAAGACACTGGAGAAAATGGTTGACAGATACATTCGTGATGAGGTGTTACCACAAAAACCCTTATCGAAATTTCAATATGCTTATCAACCTGGTAAGTCAACTGAAACAGCTCTGTACGACCTATTTACGGTTCTTGATAGGGCAGTCAACCAAAAGGAACTGGCCTTGGCTACGTTCCTTGATATAGAAGGGGCTTTTGACAGAGTTCCAACTGAAGCCATTGTAAGAGCCTTGCATAGAGTTGGAACAAATGGGATTGTCTGCTCTTGGGTGGAAAATCTGCTTAAAACTAGAATTGTCACATCCAGCTTTCTAGGTGCTGCGGTCAGAGTTGATAGCTGTAAGGGCTGTCCACAGAGGGGTGTACTTTCCCCGCTTCTTTGGTGCCTTGTTGTTGATGAACTTCTTTGCAAAGTTAACACCATGGGCATTCACTGCATCGGCTATGCTGATGACATCACCATTGTCGTAAGAGGGAAGTTCCCAAACACAGTCAGTGATCTTATGGGAAGTGCCCTAAAAAAGGTAGAGGGATGGTGTAATACTGTTGCGTTGACAGTAAATCCTGATAAGACCCACCTGGTTCCCTTCACTAGAATGAGAGCTAATAAAATCAATAACATTAAATGCTCTAAAGTTCTTCGGAAAAAGCCTTACTCTTGTAGACGAGGTAAAATATCTTGGAGTTATCTTTGATAAAACGCTTACTTTTTCAAGCCACCTTCAACACTGCATCAATAAGGCAAAAAGGGTCTTTTGGGCATGTAGAAGGGCTATTGGAAAAACATGGGATTATCTCCTAAAGTAATGTACTGGATATACACCGCGATTGTATGTCCCAGTGTCTCGTATGGGGCCATTGTCTGGTGGGGTAAAACTCTTAATAACACTGTTAGAATGCAACTTACCAGTCTCCAAAGAATGGCCACAATAGCCATTACAGGGGCAATTAGAACCACACCATCTGAAAGCATGGAGATTCTACTTGATTTGTTACCCCTTCCAAAGAAAGTCGAAATGGAGGCAGTCTTGTGTGCTGATAGGCTTAAACTTACTGGTGACTGGAAGACTGCCAATGAAACAACTACTTTTAAAAACCTTGGAACTCATGTTCAAGGGCATCTTTGCCTTAATGCAAACAAGGACTGGATTCTTAAGCGATACAGTTTTGCGGACAGCTATTCCATACATATTCCCACACGTACGGAATGGGATAGCTGCCAGATTAACACTAAGAGTGCTAATGAGGTCTGGTTCACAGACGGGTCTAAAACGTCCTCAGGAACAGGCGCTGGGGCCTATTGTGTCTCTAATAACACAAAGATTTCTTTCTCTCTTGGGAACCTTGCCACAGTGTACCAGGCTGAAATTGTCGCTATTCTAGCCTGTGCACACAACTGTCTTGACAGGAATGTTAGGGACCAAAAGATTAGGATCTTTTCAGACAGTCAGGCAGCATTGCTTGCACTGTCCAAACAATGTTTCTCTTCTAGCATTGTATGGGAATGTCACCTGTCCCTCTTAAGTTTGGCTCGCCTTAATAAAGTGTCCTTATTTTGGGTACCCGGGCACAGGGGGATTGAAGGAAACGAAACAGCTGATATTTTGGCAAAAGCGGGATCTAAGACCGCTTTCATAGGGCCTGAGCCCGTGCTAGGTCTTACACATAATTCTGTTAGAAAGACCATTAGACGGCTGTTCCAGGCCTATAATTTTACAAATTGGCAAATGGCAGCCGATCAAAGGCAGGCTAGGGAGCTTAATCAGAGTGCTCCATGGCGGAGAGCCAAGGAGTTACTTAGCCTTAGCAGGAAAGAGATTCGTGCAGCTATTGGTTTATTAACAGGTCAATGTGCTCTCAATAGACATCTGAGTATAATGGGTGTGAAAGATGACCCTCTCTGTAGGGCTTGTCAACAGGTTGAGGAAAGTTCGTTTCACGTTCTCTGCGAATGTGACAACTACTCTGCACAAAGATTTGAGTATCTTGGGTACCATTGTATCGATGCCTGGGAGGTTGATAACTTATCAATCAGGGATATTCTGAAGTTTATTTCAGCAATCGGCCTGCTTCAAGGTTAAACGATGGGGTTAGTACAATAGACCAGTGGTCGCGGTGCTTGGCCCTGACGGGCCACCCCACTCAAGTCATAAGTCATAACTAGGGTTACTGCATCGGCGTAAAGGAATCTGGCAATGGGGAAACACGCGAGTTTCGCCAAGTTGTTGTTGTTTTTGGAACCGCGCCAAGCAGCACCGTGAAATTAAAATTTACCCTATTCTCCAACAGAAGATCGTAAGTAAAATGCTTGCCATGAATCTTTCAATCAACTAAATTATGGGGGGGGGGGGGGATTCTATCTTGAATATTCGGTTGTGACCTTTACATGGTATACACACAGCTATGTGGAATCCAGCCTTTTGGAGTACTAAAAATGTTATAAAACGTCAAATGAATTAAATGATATACATTATTAATACAAGTACCAATACTTATACTGATCAAAATTATTATACAATCCTTGCAAAATCCATAATTCACTGTTTGAAAAAAAAAAGTTACACTGATATTTGCTTACTTAAATTATGTAACATACTTCCTATTATATAGCTAGAAACGCACTCCAATGTAAGTTTTAATAAAAAAAAATTAATAACAAAAGAAAACCTTAGATATCACACTTTACTACCTGTACTTTCTTTGCCCCAATGTTATTGAAAATAAGTAATCATAGCACAATAACTAAATGAGAACAATAGCATTTAACTTGAGGCATTGACTATTATTACTAAATATCTCTTTACGTTAATAAAATTTACTAAACATTAACATATACAGCCTATCAAAACAAAAACTATTTCAAGTACATAAGAAATGTAAACGGTCAGAAATACGGTTGATTAATTTTTCGCTTGCCTATAATTATCGATGTCTCAAGTATATAAAACAATTGTATATTTTACACATTCAAACAAAAAATAATATTATTATTTAGATAAAATAGATACCCGCATACAATACGAAACCACTGAACTAAAATAATCGATAACTTGTGACAAACAATGACTCATCCATCAAAACACTCGCCCGACTTTGTGAAAAGAAACTTTTAGAAATATCATATTTTAGTATGAAAGTGTTTATTAAAATAATGTAGGCTATATTTTATAAGAGAATTCGGTGAATTTATCTTTTGTAAATAAACAAGGCGATTGTCAACTTCTTTTGTTTTATCATCATAACAAGTACATTATGAGCAAACATAGTTACATAAAATTCCTTACCTTTTTAATATTCAACTATTTTCTATAATAAATTAATTATTTTAAAAGCTCTTCATAAAAGATCATTATGATATTTAGTTTTGTTTTATAATAAATATTTCAGTTTGATAGCGTAATTAACACTGAAACTGATGCGAAGGCCTTTTCCTTGTTGCCATACCAAGGTTGCATAATAAGGATTAAAACACTTTAAAAGGTTTTGGTTTATTTAAACTATTTTTTTTCAGGTGACGTTTTAGTTTAGTTTAGTTTGAAAAATTGTCGCACTAGAGCTACACGAGGGCTATTAGCGACGGGCGTCGTATTCGTCAACTATGAATGCGTCAACTGAAAGCTAATGTCCCGAAAGTCACGGTTCTTTTACTTCTAAAAAATCCCTGCGCACCCTCTGTTCGGATTTTTTTTTTAATTTTCATCTGTTACTGCATATTTAATAATTGTTTAATAATGGTTGTTTGTCGTTTTTCATTCTCAGCTAAAGTGGAGGGGGGAAAAAATCTAAGTTATTTTGTTAATTATTGAATAATAAATAATTTTCTTGGAAAAAAGTTCCCAAGATTTATTTCTAGTATGAAATCTTATGATAAAAAAAAAAGAATTTTAGTGTCAAATGTATATTTTAGTGTCTGTATCATTAATCTGTCTGTATTAGTGTCAAATGTATATTTTAGTGTCTGTATTATTTTTTAAAACTTAAAACATGTTATATCGACTACATTACAGATTTTGGGAGAAAAGTGTGATTGAAGATTGACACAAATCGAAATGCCTTTGTTATAAGCAAGTTTTTTTAATGAAATTTAATTATTATTTATAATAACATAAAAGTAGCATCAACAGTAAAAAAAAACTTTATTTCAAGACATTTATAACAATATGCCAAAATATTCAGAATCTGAAGTTTAAAGTCGAATCCTTTACAGATGCGTCATGGTATGGTATGAGTCGATATAAAGAACTTCTTTGGCTCCTCTGAAAGAATTGTGAAGTGTAATAATATCAGAAGCTACAGGAGGGGATGGAAAAAGCTTCTCGAAGTAGTTCAAGAAAAAGTCATGATAACGGGAGCTGCAGGCAGATGGAAGAGGAAGATAGCTCCTCGAAACGGTTCACAAAAGTGTCGTTTAAATCGGGAGCTTCAGACAGAATAGCTCCTCAAAGTGGTTCACGGAAGTCGCAATAGCGAGATGGAAGATAGCTCCTTGAAATGGTTCAACTGCCGTAGTATCGAGGATGCAGTTGGTTGAAAGATAGCTCTTCAAAACGGTTCACAAAAGAGTCGTAATATTTGGAGCTGCTGGTAGATGGAAATTTATAGCTGCACAGAATTGTCGCAAAGATTTTATTTTGATGGCAAGATAATATGCCGTGCCGTTGGTTACAAAATTTGCTCAAAGAAACAACAGTGGCGGGGTCAATACCAAGACGTCCCAAACAACACGGTGCTAGAAACAATCCTGCTGATACCGACCCGCCAAGCCGCCACTGATACTTCCCTCGTCAGAGACGCTTGTTAGTTTTTTTTACCCAGAGATGGAAAAGGATCCTGAGTTCCTCGGATGTCAATGAGTATTCGTTGTTACTTTTATTCCAATAAATTAGAAACTGCTGGCCGTTCCTACAGCATACGCTTTAGGAAGGAACAATTCCTGCACTGAAAAAAAATTCTAGTTCAACTACCAGAATCTGGTATATTTAACCGTATTTTCTGGCTCATATATGGAACACCAAAAAATGTGGTTTATCTACCAGTATCTGTTTGGCAGTGGCTTTATGGTAAAAACTAAAATTACTAGAAAAATATGGTTTCATTACCATGATGTTTGGTAGCGCATTTGGTTTTATTACTTTATGTAGTGGTTTTACTACCATATGTAGTGGTTTTACTACTATATGTAGTGGTTTTATTACCATATATAGTGGCTTTATTACCGTATGTAGTGGTTTCATTAACATATAAGTGGTTTTATTACCGTATACAATAGTATTATTGCCCTGTACAAAGTTAATATTACCAAATAAGATTACGTAAACCACATGCGTAATCACTGTATTTCTATTATAAATTTTAAATTTCATTTCGCAAGAAATGTACCGGATCCGTCGGGAAATGTCGCGCGGAGCTCCCTTTTCATACTACTTTAAATAAAATGCAAAATATACTACTAGTATAATTAGTTTAGTTTGCTTATATGACTTCTTTCGAGTTGCCGCAAACGACTGCAACACAGCACCGACATGTTTGATGAGTGATATTTACCATACGTATATTGGTAGTCAAAATTTCAGCTAATACCGTGGTATTTGGTATGTATCATTGCGCTCAACATGATCCGATCACCAAGCATATGGTAAAAGACCGATGCTTTCTGGTAATTAATTTGGTTTGTTAACCATGCTTCTCGTATAAAAACAAAGCGTATGGTAGGAAAACCATTTGTGGTGGTAAACATACTTTTCATAGTTGTAATCTTACCAAACGTACGGGTAAAAAGATCTATAATTTTAGATACCAGAAATTCTAGTAATCCGTTACCAAAACGAATAGTAAGGTTAATAATTGAATGGTTTAAGTACCTGGTATTCTGGTTTTATTACTAGAAATACCATTACCATACAATTATGGTTTTTTTGCAAGAATTTTTTTTTCAGTGTGACTTCGGTTTCTGGGCATTCATATCTGTAACAAATTACATTAAATTAAAGAAAATATTATAATGAAATGGGCAAATAAAAAAATTACAGCATCAAATTATTATTTCTTTAACCTACTTTAACTTTTTTTATTAGAAAGAGTTAAACAAAATATTTAAAAGAACGTATTGACATACTGGAGGTATCCGTCCATCCATACCCACCTTCCAAACTCGGTTCCCTCGTCGTATCTTAAAAATTATTTTTTGTTTGGGAGGTATGACATCGGAGACCTATCTTTTATATTTTGGGCCGTTGGTCTGTACGGATTATGCCCTCTACCGAATATATACAACTTTTATCTGTTGACGGTCTATCCATTTCAATAGCATTGAGATTTAATTTTTATTAATTTAAGTCGATGTTGCCACACCAAAAATCGCAAAAAAGGAAAGTAGGCTTTAAAAAAATAGGTATCGTGGTAATTTCCGTCCGTACCTACCTTCCATTTCGTTGCTGTTATCGTCGCTGTTTACAAGTGTACTGAAACTCTTCATACGGAATGTTGTCTGAAATGGTTCTGACTATTGGATAGTTCTTAGTGGAATCTTTGATGTTATAATTGAAGAAGCTAAAGATACTAAAAATTATGATTATCCATTACAATTTTCAGTATCTTCAGCTGAGTGTTCTGAGTCTTCTCCTATTCTACTGTGTTCTACCACGTCTTCAGGTGCGACTTCGGATCTGGCTTTTAGAACATTTTGATAATAAAAATAATATATAAATGTGTAAAGCATTGAAGTAAAATCTAAATACAGAGTTGTTAGTATTTTCTACAAAGGTATAGGGAGCGGAATCTTAATGTAAAATCTGTTAATACAACTACTTGATTTTGTAAATTACATTTTATTTTAAAAGCATCACCCCTCAAAGCAAATATTTAACGATAATTTTTTTAAAAATCCTCACAAAGCGTACTTTTAAATTTATATATTTGTTTAAATTTATATTTATATATTCGTTTAAAATCTATGTTTGTCTAAAGAATATATGTGTAGGATTTTGCTCGGTAATAAAGAAGTTAGATACTCATTTTTACTCCTCAAAATGTGCAAATATAAGTCTGCTTAAAACAACACATAATGGTTTTACAAACCAACACGTATACACCTAATTATAATACGCCAATTTTTAAGATGCAAATTTACATGTCTGATAGTTATCAAAAATTACTTTAATTATTTTGTAGATAATATATAACAAATCTTAACCCACATTATTAGCAAAGAAAACTCTGGTGTTCTAGAATATATCAGAGCAAGGTATTTTAAGTATAACACTAGTTTCAAAACCACAACCACCGCATCTGTGTAAGTTCAATTACTAATAATAATATTAATAATTTCAAAGGATGCTTAAGGGAAAAAACTTAAAGATGGAGGAAATGTGTACATTGAAGAACTTTTTGCGAATAGCTCACTTTTTTTTATATTTCATTTTACGTCAAAAGATTTGGCCTACCCTATTGCTGCAAGAAAAACAAATAAATATAACGATGGAACATATTATGTTAAAAAAGAAAATATTTTTTACTGGAAATATTACTAAAATGTTAATATGATAATAAGATTTTTACATTTACAGATATATTTAAGCAGTTAGTAGCATCAAAGCAATAACTGATCTTTTAATAAGATATTTATAAAATAAAAGTAAGAAAAATTAATGTAAAAACTAACCTACAAAATTCGTCCTAAACGGCTTGTGATTTGTAACATTGTTGTTTGAGCAACATAAAATGAAGCGAATCGAAAGTTATATTTAAGTAAATTTGAAATTGGCGAAAAAAAGTTGAGAAAGTTTTTTATTATGTAATTCAAAGTTTAAATTTTTAAAAGACTAAACATCATTCCAATTTTTTTTTGTATGTTCGATTTTTTAAGTTTTTAAGGCAGAATCATATGCGAAAGGTTTGTTGCTAAGATTTTAAAGGGTTTTCTCTTAGTGTTTTTGATAAATCTTTTGTTGTGCTAAGGTATTGTTATGGATTATCATTGCATTTTCACTTTGTATTGCAGCAGTATATCAATGTTTTGAATATATGTTTAATTATTCTTTTATAATTGAATTCACTCAAGCCATTGTTGCCGTCTATGCTAATACTTTATATGATCGAAGCATAAATCTATAATTTATACCGGTAAAAAAAAAAACAATCCTACGAAAGCGTCTTGCGTTTTATTTAGTACTAGCTGTTTTTTACCCGACGTTGCACGGTAGAGGTGGAAAAATAATTTAACAGTCAATTTAACTATTTTTTTTCTTTCATTTTAGTTACATAAGATATGAGATTACCCAGTAATTTTCCATTAATTACCCAACTTGGATATAGTAATGATTAATATTAATTTCAAAAATACCTTTGATAAGAAGCGCAAATTAAAAAAGAAACATATTTAAGTAAAAAATAATCAGTAGAATTAAAAATGGAAAATAACTAAATCTTAAAAGGGTCTCAAACATTTATTTTAACGCAATTCAAGGGAGTTCTCCAATAAATTAAGTAACTTTTTTTTGGACACTTTGTGATATAAAACAATATAAGCAGTACAAAATGGCAGAAAAAAATGCGTTTAGGACAAAGATTGGTATAATCTGTTCTTCCAAATAGTTAAAATTTAAATCTCACTTTAAACTGATCACTCTTGGTCTGCGTGCAGAAAATAAAATATTCTTATGAAAGTGAATTACATGATCTTATTGTTTAGATGTTATAAAGCTACTCCAGCAAACAGCAACAGCAATTTGCATTTTTTATATTTTTTGTTTTTTTTAACTGTGATAAAGATACTAAAGCAAACGATTTTTATTTTTAATATTAAATATTTTCTAACTGCTAAAAAGCTAGCAAACGATTTTTGTTTTAGATGTTTATTCTAATTTTTTTAGCTGTAATTAAACTAAATATACTTAAAAATCGTTTTAACAAATGTGTAAAATAAAACTAAATAAAAATCCGTGAAAACGTGCTGTTTTAAGGAGCAATAAACCTCTAAGGTCTTCAATGAATTGAATGGGAAACATAAAAAACGTTCGAAAACGATAAAGGAATGGTCTGATTCGAAAAATTCTTAGCCTATGTTTGTTCCGGAGATGAGATGAATTTTTGTGCAAATTTCGTGACGATCTGTTGCGTGGTTCTTTAGATCTCGTGTCTTAAACAAACAAACAAACAATCAAACAAAAAACAAAAGTTGCCTTTTTATGTATATAGATAAAACCTTTTAGCTCATTTGGCACGTTTGGAAAAAAATTGGCGAGAAAATAGATATAGCTACAAACACACCCATTAATACAGCTCTAACACAATGACCTTCGAACAACCAACCAGCTTATAAATTTATTTAAAAAAAATGCCCATTCGGCGAGTTTTAGTTAATAATTTGGCGAGTTTGGCAACTATTTGGCGAAAAAAATAAAGACATAAAAACCCTAATTGCAGCTCTAGTGCGACGGCCTTTATTAACCATCATAGTTCAGTAATGCTTAACGATAAATGTATTGCTTAAATATGCATACATGAGTCAACAGAAAAAGCAATGAAAAAATCATCAAATAAACCCACAAAAAAATCCAGAAATGGAGACTGGTGGAATTACGTCACTTGAACATGTCAATATTTTTTCAAATAATGAATTTAGTTTCTGAAGTTAAGGCACAGATAAAAATAACATTTTCAATTTTAATTACTTTTGTTAAAGTTTTATTTAATTTTTTCAGCCGAGCATCAGGAAAGTAAAAAAATGATCGGATTTGAGCCAAAGTGGTGTAGTTTTTTCAGAAAACGTTTCGAAACGATAGAAGGAATGGTCTGATTTCGAAAATTCTTACCTATGTTTGTTCCGGAGATGAAGAGGAATTTTTTGTGCCAAATTCGTGACAATCTGTTGCGTGGTTCTTTAGATCTCGTGTCTTATACCAAACAAACAAACAAACGGAAGTTGCCTTTTATGTATATAGATATAATACTAAATTGTTTTTTGTATAAAACAAATACAAAGTGAAATATAAAAAAGTAAAAAAATTTAGTTAGAACAAATTATTTAAAAATTTTAAATTTTTTTTTAAAACTAACTTAGCGAAGAAATTACTGTGAATACAACAACTGTTTTTTATTCTACCCTTCCCCAATAATTTTTTCACTCCAAGACTATTATGGCCAAATAATAATCATTTAAAAAAAATTTTTGATAAAAGGGTTTTTTTGAAAAATATAATTATGTTTAAATCCCCGGAATTTAAAAAAAAATTGTTTTTTAGTACTAAAAAAAAATTTTGATTGCAGTAAGTTTTAAAAAAAAAGATGCATGCGCTTTTGTTCAATTAAAATTTTAAATTACTATAAAAAAAGTCCATATTTTTGTTAAATGGGGGTGTTATTTCTGTTAATATGGGAGTGGCGGTTAAAAATTTTTTACATTATACCTATAAATATTTAATCTTTTTAAACATACCTGCAAATATTTAAAACTATTTTTGACTTTTAATTTTGATTTGTTTCAAAGGAAAAAAAACATTTTTAAA